>VWZL01000170.1:643727-743920 GCA_013396915.1 Stercorarius parasiticus
CGCCCCCAGAATGACTTTTTTTGTTGACTGTAGCTCTTTGCTCAGATGTTTCCTTGTTTGTGTTACAGGAACACCCAAAGTTCCCTGTTCCAGTTCCCACCCTGCTGTGTGCTATACAAACACACTGGGAAGCGTGGCCTGTGGCAACACTCATACTTTAAGGGAAGATGCAGCAATACTTTTTAACAGCTTTTTTAAGGAATTGGGGAGGAGAGCTTGACTCTGACAAGAATACAGAGCTACACTAGCAGTGTTAACCTTACAGTGTATTGTAGTAGTAGCTGGAGGCATCACTTGCATATCATAGAATAATAGAATGGTTTGGGTTGAAAAGGACTTTAAAGATCATCTAGTTCCCCCCCCCTGCCNGGAGCCTTCTCTTCTCCAGGCTGAACAGCCCCAACTCTCTCAGCCTGTCCTCATAACAGAGGCGCTCCAGCCCTCTGATCATCTTCGTGGCCATCCACTGGACCCTTTCCAACACGGCCCGGTCCTTCTTGTTCTGAGGACTCCAGAGCTGGACGCAGTGCTCCAGATGGGGTCTCACCAGAGTGGAGTAGACTTACTGCTGCGTGCACTGGGCACATACGTGAAACTGAAGAGTCCCCCGAGCATCCCTTCTCTGTGTGTGATACCTTCCTGTTGACTAGCGTGCACTTTCAGTAATTTCCTTTTTTCGTTATTATTTTATTAGTACTTGGGAACTGGACTGGTCCAATTTATTAAAGAAAAGGATAATTTTGGATAGTAAAAGATGCAAGAACCTTTCATTGTAATTAGTAAGGAAATCCTTTGGTTACTTGGAGAGGAGAGACCCTATGGTGAATGGGGAGCCTGATGTAACTGACATGTTGGATACCCTTGTATGGCAGGAGCTGCCAGGCCAGGCAGCAGCGTTGATACAAAACTAGATGCAATTAATGCCGTTTCTTACCCAGTTTGGGGTGTGCTAGGGGATATGAGGAAGAGCTGAGCTGTCTGCAGTGTGGGAAGAGGATAAAGACAAACCCATAGGAAGTCCACCTCGCTGGTTTCACTGTTCGGAGAACAAGTAGTTTTTCGCTGAGATTTTTAAATTAACAGTGTCCTTTTATATTACAGCACCATGTGTATGGACATTATTGTGGTATTTAATTAAAACTGCAGCTGGTGATCATTTAATTATAGCGTACGAAAGGGAATGATACTTACTGGACTATGTAGCATTGTTTTATTCAATTTAGAGAATTGTAGTCATTTTTTCATTTATTATTTGAAAGCTGTGGTGAAGGTTGCAAGATCTGATGAACAAACTGGTGAGCTTCATTGCAGAATTTCCCCTTTGTTAAGGAAAGAAAGTGAAACAGTGGCTTATAAATTCACTAGCTTTCCTGAAAATTGGAAGTCAGTTATGAACAGATTGGTACCATTAGGCTGGTTCTTGTTTCTCCACACTGTAAAACCAGTGCATACCTCCCTGTGGTAGAAAGGAAGGCCGCCTGCTGAAGGCCAAGAATACTTAAAGATATTCAGGGAGTTTCTGTGTTTATTAATGGATTTCAGCATACTTACTTGAAAGAAGCTATGTAGTATATGCCTGTAGCAGGCCTGAACTACTGTTTTTTGACTTGAAAAATGAGGCTGCCTCAAGAATTTTAAACCTACTGCAACGTAAAATTGTGTATGTGTATATTTGTACTGAAGTTAATAACTGCACATGTGTAGGGCATTTTTGTAGGTGACATAATAAAAATGCTTTTGACTGAACTCACAAATGAGGTTGTTTAGGGCTTCTAGCATAAATAATTATGCTGCACTTAAAACTGCAGAATTCACATCTAAAAATCTTTATAAAGTTATGTTTTCTGTCTTGAAGCCAGAGGTGGCCTTTTCTATAACAATGGGAGTACTGTATGTGAAGGAGCTGTTGCCAAACGATCTAGTCTCTGTGCTGACACACATCTGTTTTCACATCTCAATATCTGAAAACACCTATGGTTTTGCTGGCTTCCTGTATTGTAAAAGCAAAACTGATATCAAAATAGGACTCATTAGCAGATTGACTGGAGATGGAACAAGAAAAATAACATAAAAGTGACCCGTCCGATGAAATGTCAGAGTGAAGGAGTGAAACTGGCTGGAGGACTAGAAACAGGGTTTGTGTTTCAGACTGTCCTGGCAGCGGAGCGGTGTGTGCCATGTCACTCAGTCCAGTGTGAAAGGTCACTTTTTTTTTCTCGCCCAATATAACTTGGAGTTGTTTGTTTACTACTACAAAGAAAGACTTCGGTATTAGTGGCTAGTTTTCCTCCTGGACTTTTCAGCTGCAGTTGTTAATCCTGAGTGGTGAATTCCAGATGATGCCTTCGGTGTAATGATGAATGGGATATTTAAGGACAGGAAGAGAGTGTGAATGAGTTACAGGTATAGGATTCTTTTAAGAATTGTTCTTCATTTCTAAGTTACGTAGCTAACATAATTTAGATGATGTTAGTTGTCCCAGCATATTGTGTATTTCCAAATGTAGAACGTGTCTTTCATCAAAAGGATCTGCTGCAGAAAGAAAAATAGTTCAGGTTCTTCGTGTGTGGCTTCAGTAGATTAGAATCATTGAAACTCACTGACGTGGGACCGAGGAGAAAAACAACTACAGAGCAATAGCTCAAAGTGGAGTAAGCTTTAGTTGCAAAATAAAACCAAATCCTAGGCATGGAGTTACTCCCTTCACTAAACTCATAACCTCTGTATGTCTGGAGGCGTCAAAACATGATACACCTTCTTTTATAGTACAAATCTGAGTCAAACATTTAATGTAAGGTTTTATAACACAAGACTCAAGCTACTTCCTATTAAACTAATGTTAGAACTAATCTACACATTTCCAGATGAATTATGCTTCATTGTATTTATCCTCATAATGTGTTTTCTGAAGAAGGAATGTCTGTGCTGTCTGGAGAGGAGAATTCCATGTAAAAAGTAGTTACAGTTGCATGTGGATTTCTTTTAGACTTTTGTTACGCTAAAGTTCCTATTAACTACTGCAGAAATAAGCGGATATTGTAGCTGCTGTATAATACCATTTCTTCTTTCAAATGCTACTGCTACATGGCTTCAGAATTGGTTAATTTGGTTTTTTTCTTTTGTCTTCTAGCTTCATTTAGCAGCCCTGGCTTCATTAAAGGGAGACATAGTGGAGCTTAATAAACGTTTACAACAAACAGAAAGGGAGCGTGACCTGTTGGAAAAGAAATTGGCAAAAGCACAGGTGAGCAATATTTCAAGATTCTGAAGATGGTTGTTGATTTTGTGTTGTCCTTGCTCTTCAAAGAGGAATATGGTATTTGGGGAGAGGATAAAATATCTGAACAATGTGTAGAAGTGAAAAGAATTTTAAGACTGCAAGAAACATAGTTGCCGTGGGTTTTAAGTTTTATGTGCTCATGACATTCTTCTAAAAAATAGCAAGAAAGAATTAGATTAGTTTTGTTTTGAAGCCAATATAAACAGTGACTGCTTTGAAATATTTTAGAATGTAGAAATTGCTGCATACTCTCAGTGGATTAGGTAACTGATTGCAGACCTTCCACTCCTGGGTCAGATTCAAACACGGAACAAATTAACACTGGTCAAAAGTTATTGCCAATTGGCAGTGCTTTGGTGGTATGTGAGAAATTATTTGTGATCTCAGCCTAGCTTCTAGTAAGCCAGTTTGTGTGTATCTGTTGTGGAAAACATAGTCAGTGGAAAGCCAAGGGATTACATAAGAAAAAGGTCTGAACTCTAATGCTTTCACAGCTCTTAAAAAAAAATAATCTTTTTAGATCAAGATAAATGTAGAGAGGCAAATGCCGACAGTGAGAACTGAACTATTATTCTTAAGATTTCTCTCTTCTATAAACAAAACCTTTGTTTTCAGATACTGTCATTCTGGCAAATACCTTTCATAACTACTTTACATTTCGAAACTCACTCAAAATTAATGCTCATTTATACTTGCGTAGAGACCATCAAAGCATTTTGTCCTGTAAAATATAGCATCTTATTTTGCCCAAAGAGGTTGTGGAATCTCCAGCCTTGGAAGTAATCAAGCCACCTGGACCTGGTCTTGGGCAGCCTGCTGTAGGTGACCCTCCTTGAGTTGGGTAAGGGGTTGGATGAATGACCTCCAGAGATCCCTGTCAACCTCATCCATTCTGTGATTTTGCGCGTTTCGAGTCTTCAGTGCGTTTTGGTAGGGGCTTGTGTGTTACTTAAACTCAAGCCAAATGTGGAAGCGTTTAAGCAGTCTAGATTTTCAGGCTGTTACTTCAGTCCTCTAACAGTATTTTGGCCCTTGTCTGCATTCCCTGATATTTTTTCAGCTATCTTTAAGGTTTTGGGGGCTTGTAAGTGATACTCTTACTGCAGACTGTCAATGCAACATCCAGAAATAAACACTTTAATGATTTTATTCCCCTCGATAAGTGAGCCAGAGCCACACTGAGAGTTAACATTGTTTTATCAGCTATAATCCTGAGAGCCTTTTCTAGTTTCTACTGCACTCTGAGTGAGAGTCCTCTCTCTGACATACAGTTTGATATGAGGCTGCATTTGACAATCATTAGTCAATCAGATGGATCCACTGTATCCAAACGATCCACATCATTCTGCATGACTACACTGACTTTGTTGTTATTTATAACTCTGCAGGGTCTTGTGCTAACCACAGGTTTTTATCAGCGTTTTAATTCTATTTACAGATCTTTATTTAAAAACACATATACCATCTCTCAGACAATGAAGACTGCCTAGTAGGTGCTCCCATACAGTAATGAATCCCCACTGATGGTGCCTGGGATTAAGGACTTAATCCCAATTAACGTGTGCTCTGTTAGCACAAGATTTTTTGGTGTTTTCTCTGATGGGTTACAAATTATGCATATGTATGTAGTGCTCAATTTGTAATGCTGAGGGTTTGTACATGATCTTGGGCTGCGTTCTTGTGGACAGTAGTGTAGTGACCACTGCTACCCAAACTGTGAATAACACAAAATCAGAATATCTGAAAGCTAGTGTGCTAGGTAGCTTTCAGATTAAAAAAAAAAAACTTTTTAATGAACAATTTCTATAAAGTTTTTTAATGTTTTAGCTCTTTTCAATTTTTTTTTAAAGCCCTCAAGTGGATAGAAATTTTTTGGGGTGTTTATTAAAAAAAATACAATCTTTCTTAAGGAATAAACCATTAAATGAGCACAATTTATGTATTTAATGTGTTGGCTATGTTTAAGTACTGAGACAGACTCTGGTGAAGCCACTTTACGTTTTCTTCTTTTTCTAGCTGCATAGTTTCCAAGTAGATGCTCCATTTAATGTAATTTTTTGAACTTTTCCTCCCACTCTGCAGAGATTCATCCAAATTTGTATTGTCTATCGTATCATATCATATCATGTCATACCATTTTTTTTTGCTCCACAACCTCTGTCTAATGCATTTCTTCCTTGCTAATGCAAATCAGAGGTTCAGAAGTCATAAATTAAATAAGAGGTGTTTGAGGTTCTGCATAACTACATTCAGATGCTGGTGGGTAAGTATTAAATCTCTATTCTGCATCTGGACTATACTTAAAAAGGCAGCACATGTTTTATTTCATCTGGCATGGTAAATGCTCTCTGGAACAAATAGCTCTTAAAATGTATTTTTGGTAATACCTTTCCCATCATTTCATGAGGCATGTGAGACCCTTTGGAAGAAAGGATGAGTGATTTGCAGAGTGGAGAAGATTCCAGTAATGGATGACAAATGGTGAAGAAAGATAGTTGGATAGCCTGTGCTTAAAATTTTGTAAAAGGATGTAATTGGTTACTGGTTGTTGTATCATGCTCATTTCCAAAACTGCAGTCTGTGGAGACCTACTATAGCATTTGCCTACACCCTTCTGTTATTTCAGTAACACAGCAGATCTCCTTGTCTCTGTGTTTGTATCGGTGTACAATTTGGCAATGGAGTGATCCCTTAAATGAAATCTGCTGTAAAGTACTGGTCAACCACAACTAATGTCTCCTTCCAAAAATCTTTCTGTGGTTATGAGAAGAAAAGTAGTGCTTTCTACTAGCTCTGTCTGGCACGGTATCCTGGCTTTGGTAATGATAGATGGTGGATGTCTGAACGGAAAGCATAAGAAACGCATATGAAGAGTTGTCCTCCTTCACACCCCCCCACCTTTCTGCCAACATCTGTGAGCAGGTGGCTGCATCACATTTAATAGTCCTCCATGGTCCTATCCTCCATGGATTTATCTGATCTTCTTTCTAATCCATCTACATTCTTGGCATTTCCTACATCCTATGACACTGAGTTCTGCAGTTTTATAGTAGAACATGGGATTTAATAACATGCTGAACATTTCAGCAAATACAACAAGAATAGGCAATTCACTTACTACATCTTTCTTATCATTTCATCTCCTTTCACAAAGTAGTCCTGCTCTCTCATTCTTCGTGCTTAGTCCTTGTAATTTTGTAATTAACAGCTGTAGACACAGGGTAACAAAGACTGTGCTGCATCATTCTGGATCCTCTGTCACATGGCAATAAGTCCCAAAACTGCATTAATAATTCTTTACTATCCTCTTGATTATTGAGAATATAGGGGGGACAGCAGATTTTCAGTGTAAGAATAAAACCAATACTCTGTAGGCATATAAGAACATGAGAAGTTCACAGGAAGGCTTCAGTTTCTCATTTAACAAAGTAACTTGAAGTAGAAATGCATGGTGTGCAGATGAACGTTGGAATTACTCATTGTGTTGTGTGCTGACCTTATCTCATGTGGATTAGTCCTGTGTACTTGTATTATTCTTCCACATCAAGTATACACAGAATATACCACCAGACAAATAATTCTGACCATGCATGTTTTTGTGATTGAGGATCTGGCACAGTGGACTTGTGTTTATACTTAAAATTAGGTGAATGGATTGCTACTTTAAAATCTGCCACTCCTCTTAAATTAAAATGCTGTATTAGCTGAACGAAGATTTTTTAGCTCCTGTGAGCCTGTTAGACAGGTTTGTCATTGAGGCTTGTTCAGGTGATGACTTGTATTCTTGGTGAACAATGCCATAGCAGTGTTTGTCTCTGCAGGGCCCCAGGCACTGGGGGGATCTCTTAGGAGCACTGCTGATGGTGGTTCTTTTGTTATCCTCTGACTGAACACTGCAAATTTAACATAAAAGTTTGCACCAGTAGTGTTTCTTGTGCTAGGAATTTGTGTACAGTAATAGGCAGTAGAATCGTGTGTTGAGACAAGATCCTTGGGTTAAAATATTTTCGCTTATCATCCTCTGTCATAGTCATCTGTCTCTTGTGGTGGTTTCCCAGCATCAGGAGGTCAGACAAAGGTGTTTCCAGGCATTGTTAATTTATACTGTAATTGAAATAACCTTTTTGGTCTGTACCAAAAACCAACCAAGGGTCACATAAACTGTGAACTGTGATGGAAACTTCTCTCCTGACCTCAACAGTTGCTCATCTTTTGCAGCCTCTCAGTGGATTATCCCTGTGTTTGCTTTCTCAGAGAATTAGAGCTCTTAATGGTTGTGATCAGAACGTAAGTAGGAGGCTCAAAGAAGGATGAGGAAAAGGGTGTAAGGTGTTTGTGTGCTGGCATGCAAATAAGCTGCAACAGCTGAATGTGTACTCCTTGGAAAGAAATAGGAACTGGTGGCAGATCATTGTTCTGAGACTCAGAGGACTCAGAAGCTAAAGAAGATGGCGAACAGGTTCAGTATCCCAGAAAAAAACTTTAGCAATGGGTACCCAAACATGCATTTGTTCCTTTTCCCTTTTAAGCTTTGAGATGAATATGCCATAATAAGGAGCAATCCTGTATAACCAGAAGAATTTTCTGTTGCTGTGTTTTGGGATTCATACTGAACTATGTTTCCATTGTTTGGATGCTTTTGCCTTTTTTAGCTTAGACTTGTTAAATCTGACCAGAACTTATGAGACATAACTCTGCATCCACCTCCAAGGCACAGCAGTCCTTCTTAACATCATGTCTGGTCTTTCACAGAGGTCTCCTTTCTGCCTTTTCCCATTACCGTTGCCCAAGATAATCCAAGAGGAGCGCTTTTAAAAAATCGAGTGTGAAGCGCTTGTCTTACATTACCAGACTGCTGGTTGTTCACAAAGTATGTCTGTCACTAAATGATGGTTATCCTGAAAAATGGTGACTGAGAAATGGATGTAGAAAACAGAAAGCAAAGCTGGTAATGTGGCTGAGGTCCATTAGCAAGAGTCCATATATCTTCAGTGAAGATAAACAAATTCTACTTTTCAGTGCACAGCTTAGAAAGACAAAAACTGTTTTGATACAATCTATCTGAAACATCCTTTTGGTTTATAAAAAGGAAAAAAAAACAGTGCACATAATTGATTGATCTGGATAATGCTTAGGTAGTGTTTGTGGGTATCAATGTTTCAGAGGAAATTTAGGTTTAGAACGGCAGAATAAGCAACTCTTTATTGCACTTAAATCTGTTCTAGAACTTCTGTTAAATATTTTCTCTGTGTTATTTCTTTGAAAGCCGTGGTAGTTCTTCAGCCAGGTGCAATGTTAAGATATGGAAACATAAGAAATAAGTTGTGGAATGATCCTGCAGTAAAGAGTCATCATAATATACGCGTATAGCCATGTCAGTTCCTAACATGAAGTCTTAAAAGCCAGGTGAACGTGATCAGTCTCCTAAAATGTGACCCTTTGCTCTCCTCTTCAGTGTGAAGATACGATTTGTTTGTTTTAGTTTAGGTGAAAGTGCTTTTGACTCCAGCTGGAGTAAGAAGCTACTTTGTTGTAGTTTGCGGAAAGGTGCTCTAATGTCTGGGCTACCTTTCAATGTGCATATTCCTGGAACTTAAAAATATTGAAATAAATTTTATTTAAAATTTAAAAAAAATGTTCCTGAAGCTCAATGTAAATTTTAGTTTTCAAGCAGACTTTTATGTGGATGATGTTCTCAAGCTGTAAATGTGAGTGGACAAAAAAATCTGAGGGCAAACTCTGAAAATTCTGACATAGCTGCTAGTTTGGGTATAATTTTCATATTTATGATACAAAGGATTGAGGGAGTTACCTCTGTATAGAGTGTTTACTTGATTTGAAAAAATAAATTGTGATGCAGCATGTTGGAGGACCTCATACATTACTATAAATTGTAGCTTTTAGAAATGCTACTAGGGTTTTGCATTGTAAGTCTTCAATTAAAGAGTGTGGTTTTTATACTGTCAGTTGGCTTGTGAATTTTCTCTTAATGACAGCATAGTACATTCCATTCTGTGGTTGCAAGGAGGCTTGACTGTTTTCCTGCAGGGGGTCAGAAGCAAAAAGTTACAAGCCCTGCTCTTTTCAGACACTACCAAGCATAAGTTCAATCATCATGCAGTGTTGGATTGTAATTGGAGTAGATTGTAATTGTTTGCTGTAATTGAAGTAGGGTGTTTGCTGGTGTGAAGAGTAATCTGGAGAGGCTGGATTTAAAATTATATTGGAAAGAAAAAGGAGGATTTTGTGATACGTATAAAAAAACAAGCAGCCAGGTAGCCTTTTAATTGTTCAAATAATAAGCATCTTATTGTAGAGGATTAAAATAATAAAAAATATGCTATGTTATCTTTAAAGGCTGATAAAAACAAATACTCATACTAGAGAAGAAGTCATAACCTCAAAGTCTGGTTATTTTTCTTTATAATAGGGTGGTTTCTGCCTTAGGACTTGTTTTAATTCAGACCACGTTGGGAAGATCTTTGGAGATTCATGAAGCATCATGAATCTCACGGATTCAAAGATGAGGTATTTATAGCTATTTTGAGTTGCAAATGGTGTTTTTTGTTCAAGCAGGAAGGGTGACTTCCACCCTTTAGAAAAAAAAAAATAAATAGTATAAGTACACTGCACAGGCTTTCAGTTCCTATGTAATTACATACCTTTGTGTACCTGTCAATATTTTGCATCTGTCTTTTCTCTTGCTAAGGCAGTGTTGGTTTGATGAGTAAGAAAACGAGTAATGGTGCATGCTTTCGCCTTGAAACTGCTCTCTGTGCAGTTATTCATATGAGCCTTTCTGTTCCTATTTTCTCTGCTTTAGTGTGAACAATCCCACCTAATGAGAGAGCATGAAGATGTGCAGGAGCGAACAACGCTACGCTATGAGGAGCGAATCACAGAGCTGCACAGTATCATTGCTGAATTAAATAAGAAAATTGATCGACTACAGGGAACAACAATAAGGTACAGCAACTTCCTGGAAATTCTGGGCCGATGTAACAATGGTGCAAAACATGGTGTGAATTATACTCTAAATATAATTTGATGATGACTTTAAGGTAGTTAGGCTTATTATGACTGGTACTGAGTAGCTGCCCGTAATTAAAGTGTGTGTTCTGCAGAGTATCATCCTGAGGCTCAAAAGTGCTACATTCTCTATGGCAAAGTCACACTTTGCAAAGACTAATGAGCCCTGCAAAGAACTGCACTGTACTATCTAAATATTCCTTTAGTGTTGTTACAACTGCTTACTTAACCTGTCATAAAAATATTGATATGCACAAATAAGAGAAAGTATCATCACGCATATATACCACTATAAAAGCAGTGATCATATCACATTATGTTAATGTTATTTAAGAAAATAAATACTGCCAACTCTTAGATGATCATAACTGGCAATGATTATGGTGAGATTTTTCAGGTAAGTATTTTCTAAACTGTTAGTACTTCTTAGAAAAAAATGCCTGTGGCTCCCTTGTTCATTCACGCTCAATATCTCTGCGGACAGTCTTGTTTCAAGTCACCTTTCCTTTCAGCATGATACTGGCTGCCCATCCCACCCTCCTCTGTCGTAAAGCTTTACCAGTTGAAAAGACTGGTTGAAAAGCAAAATCTGAGAAGCATGAGAGCTGCATTGATTTTGGTTTTATTTTTGTTCTTGAGTGGCAGAAGAACTCTATGACATTTAAGAAAAATATTACATAGAATCCATAAAAGTTGTTTGTTTGGAGTCCTTGTGGCAAGCGTTTGGTGTTCATTTACAAAATGTTGGAATCAGGTGGATACTGTAAATGTTTAGCCATGTCCATAAACAGGTCAGCTGCGGCACGCACAGGAAAGTGAGGCATAAGAACTGAGCTTGATGGGAAGTGCCTGCTGCTTCTCCTGAAAAGTGCAGTTCTGCTGCCCCTTTTGGAGGGGGTGCAGGCTTTTGAAGGCATCAGAACAACGCTGCTGCAACAGATGCCACACCACTGTCATGCCCTAGCTGTTTGGTCTTACCGTGTAAGAGCTCGTTCTGCTCAGATAGCTAGGATGCCTCCTCTGTTTTTAGTTAGTAAGAACAAAAATGTTTATTAAGTTAGTGGATTTTTTATTTCCTCTAATGATTAGAATAGCTTGTTATCTTTAGCAGGCTGATCATTTGGTGTCTGGGGAACAGAGGCATAATATTCCTCCTAAAAACGGCAAGCAGAGGTAGAATTGGAGGGATTCTGTAGGGTTTGTAAAGACAACTGAAAGAAGGAAAACCGGTAACTTCCTGCTAAATTCGCTCTGGGATCAGCTTGCGTCACTCTTGAGGAGCCGTTCCATCGGGCAGAGCAAGGGCGGTGTACTTGCTGTCCTTGCTGGGGCAGGTGTGACTCACAGGGCCCCGCCCTTGGCTACGGGGACTGCGAGCCCCGGAGCTGGAGCGAAACAGTCCTGCGAAGGCAGGGTTCTGGGAGCACGGCCCTGCTAGAACTGCGGCGTTTACACTTTCCTCTAAACCAGAACTCAGGAGGGATTTCAGTATTGATTTGATTCTTGGTTACCTGCAAGTAATACCGAGTGGAGGCTTTACTCGTCCTGTCACAACTGTCTTTCTGGAAATAGTTTTCTTGAGTTTCCATTAACTGCATAACAGATAAATGTTTCCCCAGTGCTGACACAGAGATTGTTCAGTATGTTCGTGTGTCATTTTTAGGCTGTAAAAATAAACTAACATGTAGCTTGATGTACTGCTGCTTTATGACATTCTTTGTCATTCCCTCCAAACCCCCAAAATATTCTGGAAACAGTTAGAAGAAACCACAATTTCACGGAGAGTATTTGACTGTCCTCCTTAAGCTGTGTTATCTTTAAATTTGTAGCTCTTTGTTTCAACGTGAGCAGTACCCTCAGAAAGTAGGTCAGAAAGTAAGCAGAAAGAGTGTTTCAATCTGAAATAAGGTATTGCAACAGTTTGAGGAGTGTTGGCAGGCTGTATAAGCTAGTTAATATTCTCCATACCGAGAATTTTTCTCTCTCTGTTTTTTGATGGGGTTTTTTTTTGTTGTGTTTTTTTGGCCCTTGCAATGTCAGGGGTTTTACACAGCTTGAAGTGTAATGGCTTTTGCTGATGTGGTTTAGTAATCCCAGCTCTAGAAGAGGGCATGAGTCGCATGTCAGTGCCTGTGCCTATTCCCAGGTATATCTGATGTGCTGATCTTAGTAACAGTAATCTTACAGGAGTATTTTTAGAAGTTTCCAGGATTGTTCTAGGTTTGCTAGCCATTTCTTGGGTACAACAAGTTCCATGTGTGTGGCCACATGAAGTTAGCTGCTGCTGTTGCGCTATGTTCTTCCAATATTCCCTAAGGAAAATTAGGTCACCGTGGTTGTGGGAGCAAGCCAACATTCATCTGCAGTTGTGTCATCTCCCTGCTGCTGCTCTGGACAGCCCAGCTGGTTTGGAAGCCCAACCTCACCAAAAAAAAAAAGAAAAAAAGCTGAAATACAGCTGTAACTGATTTGATATTAAGGCTAAAAAGAGAGTTGCCTATACTTATACTGTGCAAGTAGACAAGCCTCTTGCTTGCCTAGTTCTTCATGTGTGACAGTGCAGAATTTACCCACTACCAGCTCAAAAAGGTAGCAATTTGGGAGCACAAAGACACTAAAGAAGTGCTCTACTAGGATGAGGATGCTTTTTTTTTATTTGAGCAGTCTGGAGACATAAACCTTGGTTCTGTTTTTTCTTGGAAAATTGTAATTGTGTGACAGTGTCTCACTGTTCTTGTCTACATTATTGGGGAGAGAGTGGCAGGAGGTGGCTAGTGTTTTGCTTAAGTTCATTGTAAAACTCAAGGCACAGGCTTTTGTCAAGGCCTGCAAGACTGGCAGAAGAGCCTATGATGGCTGTGCAGAGCACACTTTGTCTGCTGCTTTTAGAGTGAACATCTTTCACTCCAAAAGTGAGCGGTCCTAGCTTGGGGTTCCTATTAGAGTGTCAAGTGGATGCTGGTGGCAGTATTACCCCCACTTCTGCTGTTTCAATTTGTAGACAATTTTTTTGCGTTGCAAAGGTTCTCGGTCCCTTGACAAAGTGTATGCCTACTTCCGTTTTCTCTGCAAATGCACCCAACTTACAGGACAGGAAAGCCAATGAAATGGATCTTCCTAGTTGTAGGCATATTGTAAATACTTGAACATAAAGGATACACCTGATAACTCTGAAGCACAGAAAGGATTTACAAATTACACATTAGTGTACTAAAGGGGAATTATGTCTACATTGAAAGTGAATATTCTTGACTTTGGAAGCTTTTCGTATTGCCTTAGATTCATTCAAACTCATCTCTTTTTTTCTTAACCATGTCTTTGGCTGGCAAAATCATCTGTAACTTGGTTTTGGAGAAACAGCTTCAGCCTACCGACTGATAGTCTTTCTTAGATGTCAAATCGAGGTTCAGCAAAAGGAAAAAGGAAGAGATCAAATTGCTTTCAGTTCTAAACCAGTGGCTGTTTGGGTACATCTGTGCAACTCTAAAAATAATAAGCAATTATTATTATTGCCAATACCAAACAGAAATATACTCCATTGAACCTTGGGGTCTGCTAAGGATTATTTGAAACAGTTGTCAAGAAGGTTGTAACCTGTTGCTGTAAAACCATTTGCTCAGAGTTACAGCTTTTAATCTGAAATATATTCAGAAAGTAGGTTGTGTTGGAGTTAATGAGGAAGAAGGAGAGAGAATAGACTACAGCATCACAAGAAATAACACAAGGTACTTATAGTCATATTTACACAAGGATCTGGAGTTCTGATTCTAGCTTCTAAATATGTGCTGGGTGGAAGCTGCTTGGATTCAATT
Source organism: Stercorarius parasiticus (assembly GCA_013396915.1). Classification (NCBI taxonomy): domain Eukaryota; kingdom Metazoa; phylum Chordata; class Aves; order Charadriiformes; family Stercorariidae; genus Stercorarius; species Stercorarius parasiticus. The sequence goes on from VWZL01000170.1 coordinate 657,849, forward strand.
CAAATGGCAGTGTGGGTGTGATAGTGTTGGCTTCAGCATACAATGCCCGGCCCCACCTGCCTTCAGTGATTAATTCCCATGTTGTCTCAAGTGTGGCTCTATTTGTTCACAAGTGAACTGGTTCAGAGGGACCTCGAGTGCGTATACACAGGGAGCAGTCACGCACATGCACCTGTAGTATTCTCTATCTGATGGTCTTAGAATGCTTTGAAAACACTTGTTCAAGTGACATGATTGTTGAAAAACTGCTGGCACCTAAATTGTGAAACTGTGCACTGTTTGCAGCTGTGAAGAGAATGTGCACCTCGCCAGCGTCCTGGCAGAACTCGTCAGTGGCGTGAAAGGATGCTGATAGTGTGCTGTTTTGCTCACTATTTGATCAAGTTCTTCTCAGTGTCTGTGCAGCAGTTGTGATCTTTGGTTGCACCCGAACATGAGGAAAGCAATAAGTGCAGATCTATCTGTAAAACACTTGTTTGTTGCAACATTGTCATGGTTTAACCCCAGCCAGCAACTAGGACCGCACAGCCATTCACTCTCTCCCCACTGTCTCCCCACAGTAGGGCAGGGAGAAGGGGGAGAAAAAGCAGAGGGAAAAAGACTTCATGGGTTGATATAAAGACTGTTTGACAGAACAGTAATGGAAGCGAAAAAAAAAATAATGGTAAAAGAATATACGAAATAAAGTGATGCAACACAAGTCACTCTCCCTCGATGATCAATTAATTGCCCAGCCTGTCCTGAGCAACCACTGTGGATTCCTGCCCCCTGGCCGGCCCTCATTTATACACTGAGCATGATGTATGTGGTATGGAATATTGCTTTGGCCAGCTTGTCCTGTCTATGTTCCCTCTCAGCTTCTATGGGAAGCTGAAAAAGTCCTTGATTTAATGTAAGTATTACTTAACACATATTGTTTTAGTTGTTGCTATCAACATTATTCTCATACTAAATCCAAAACACAGCAGCTACTAGGAAGCTAACTCTATCCCAGCTGAAACCAGGACAAACATTCATCCCAGGCCACTCTGTGTTTAGAACAGCTTGATCTGATCTCAGTTGCCTCCTCATGACGTTCCAGGAACTGGGAACCACCAGGGCCTGTAGGAGAACAAATACCTGCTTTCTTCAGCCAGGCCTTAGATGATGGCAGCAACAAGGGCGTTGTAATGCCTCCACCTTCTGGGTGGTGTGGCAGGAGTTCAGTGGCTCGTCACCGTTGGCTGTTGAGCACCTTGCATTTCCAGTGCCACTGGAGGACTCTTCTCCTGTTTTGGGGAAAGGGGTCTCAAACAGTATCTTCTGGTACTGCCAACTTGACTTTTAAAGGCAGAATTTGTATTTATAGTACATCGCTCCCCTCAAATTCCCCCTTGTGTTTTTAGCCCTCAGTCTGACCCCTGTGAGACTGATGGTGGAGGGACCAATTGACCTTGCTGTTGCTTTACCAGAAATGGATTTCTGATCTTTCTGGTCAGGTCTTGGACACATTAGTTCATTCAGAAACTGACTTCTGGCTTGAGCCGTCAGAAGGGTGTGAGTTCTGCCACCTGACATACTTTTCCACTGCCCCAAGATACTGAGGGTGCTTAAACTGAACAGTAACAGCACCAGTGCTAGCTAGATGAAGCCGTGTTGGATTTGAAACAGAAAATCTATGCAACAAGAGCCAAAAGAAGAGTGGTGGGAAATGATTATTGTGTGTGGCATTGTTTTATGATCAATTTTTGTCCATTTGTAGAGGTAATTCAGGTTTAAAAAATGTAGGACTAATTGTTTCATAAATGAAAAAATGAATTACCTTCAGATCAAAAAAAATGCAACTGAGTGCTTGGTAATTGTTTTTGTCTAAAGCTAATTACTACTGGCTTGTGCTGTGGCTAATAATAAACGAGTTCATGGAACATTAACTCAATGCTTGTGTCTTCACCACACTGTTTTAATTCCTGCTATTCATGATTTAGTTCTCACACTTTCTTAAACATGTATGGCATGGTACCTTAAAGACCTTTCTTTGATTAAATCTCAGTTTTAACCAGCTGACCTGCATTTTTGTTTAATAATAGTCATTAAGTGCTTCTGATAAAGTCAGACTTTCTTTGCGCTGAAGCAAATGTTAAGAGGTAGAAGAGCATAATAGTTCCTGTAGAAATTACACCTCAGTACCTTGGGAAACCCTGCTTGGCAAGCAAACTGAAATTCCTTTTTTGAGTTGGCCTGGTTCATAAATTGTCACCTCTGCTACTTTGAGAGCAGATTTTACTTCTGTCATTGTTCCCTGTATGTATGGGCCATCTTCTCTGCTACTTTGCGTGGCAAATCCAGACACTCCTTCAGGCTAAATCCTGCAATATTTCTGCAAAAAACACTCATCACGGTGTAGCGTACGCACAGCAGACTTAACATTACAGGTGCCCCTCCCAGACGCAGATCCCCAGATAGCTCTTTACTATTTCTGATTGTTTCTAAATCCAGATAGTTCCGTTCTCACACTTTTCTGCTGAATATGCAGCAAAATGAATCTCTGCATTTGATTTAGTGTGTAACGAAATGGTGTCTGTTTGCTTACTTATCAGAGGGGCTCTGCACCTGGATAAACTGGTGTTTTTCCAATGTTTAAAATATATACTTCAATGTCAAAACAGTTACTATGGAAGTAAAAAAAAAAAATTCTGAGTTGAATCAGCAAGTGGATCAAAAGAAAAAATGTTTACAAATGTTCTCAGGCAAAGCTATTATTCATTTACTTATCTTCTTTCCCAGTGCTTTGAACTCTTCGTGTGGAGGCAGGAGGGAAAAGCCCTAATTTTTTAAGCTCATTAGCTTTAGCTAAAGTATTTCGTGTCCTCAATTATTTTAGCAGAACCAGCTTGACAAATAAGTTAAAACGTAGGTAATCGAGGCTTTTTATTTTCCACTAACTCCAGCAGTTCAGCGCTATACTCACTTATCTGTTCTCTTCCTTTTGGGAAGAGAAAATGAAAAGCCTGCCTGTCCCCAGGAGCATTTTGATACGCACTTGCAGGTACGTGCATGTGCACGCTTGCTTTGCACACAAGGTGATAGCATCCTCGAACTGAGAAAGCGACCAAAATTGGTTACTGATAATCCACTTTGGGATCAAAAGCCACTTGTGCTGATTAAGAATTGTCAGCTGGGGAGTTATTGCAGTGTATGTCCTTCTTGCACACATCCTTGCTTGCGCTCTGTTCCACCCATTGTTTCCTTGTACAGGGGTCTGGAATAATAATGAAATTGGGAATAAAGAAGTGGAAACCAGGCACTGGCTGCTGCAAGTGGGTGTTATGGGCATAGCACAGTTGCTTTGTGGTAAAGGGTATAAAATCTTCTTTACTGGCTGGACAAAACACTTATACTTGCGTGGATTGTGTCCTGTGGCTCAGTTTACAGGTCTGAAATCAGTGTCAGAGAGACACATATTTCCTCAGAGGATTTTATTTCTGCCTTTGCTCTTTCTCCCAGGGAGGAAGATGAGTACTCAGAGCTGCGGTCAGAGCTCAGCCAAAGCCAGCATGAGGTTAACGAAGACTCACGCAGCATGGACCAGAATTCTGTTTCGGTACCAGAGAATCAGTCCACCATGGTCACTGCCGACGTGGGTGAGTTACGCTGCTTAGTAGACATGATGCCATCTCACTGCAGAAAGGCATCATAGCCTTTGAAATGCAAATCCAAACGGTTGTTGAGGAAATAAATTAATCCAGGCTGTGATAATTGCAACAAATGCTGAACTTCTCCATGACTATAATCTTACATGTGAAGTAACCTCTGTGCCATGACGTAGGGTAGCTGTGGAGTCTGAAATGGAAGGATTGTTTCAGGAGAGCTCATGACTTTTGGGAAAGAAGAGTGGGGAAAAAGCTATTCACGTACCTTAAATGTGCCTGTAAAGTAGTCCAACTCTTAGAAAAGAGTTGCAGACAGAGTAAAAATTAGGCAGAAAAGCATGGGGAAGGGAACTGTCTGTCCAGTTCATTTACAACATAATTATAAAGGATGTCTGCACTCTTTGAAAATTGAGAGCCTTTTTAAAGGGATAGCTTACTGAAATGGATTTAGACAAGGATAAATCTGACACAAGCCGTTCAAATACAGTGCAAGGAGGAAGCAACTCCAGTTACAGTCTGTAACTAATTTTTTTCTGGCTAAGAACTAAGAGGGCAAGCATCTTCCCTTCAGAATTTCATCTGTCATCCAAGCACAATTACTGATCATTTGAAGAACATCCAAGTATGGAGTAATTACTCCAGAAAGTTTGCAATATAAGCATGAGGAGATACTAGGCCTTCAGGATGATAATGCACAATTGTTTGGCACAATTGCTGAGCACCATAGCTATAGACTAGCAGGAGTGCGGTGTAATCCTCACTATGACTGATTTTCAGAATCCGCTTCAGAATATTATTTTTCTTGATTTATATTTAAAACCAAATAGTTTGTTTTCATTTTCTTCCCTAGGTAAACTATCTGGATGCGTGGGAGCTTCTGTGAGTGATACTGTACATGAGCAGTGCTTTAGGAAATTATTGAAATAGCAGTGATAAGCCCTGTTGCAGAACTTGTGATCCTTAAATATTAAGCTATGAACTCTACATGAGGCTTTGATGGTTTTAATGCAAGATACAATATTTGCTCCCAGAGATAAGAAACTGTATTAAAACAGTTTCCCCTTGTTTGGAGTAGTGCCCTTTGTTATTGAGAACTTTTTGCTCTTTTTTCCATTACAGTGCCTGTTAGAGGGATGGACCTAAGAGTAGGCTAACTTTTGGGCGTAGTATTCATTGCCCTCAAGTGGAGTTTAATCATATAGAAAACATATTGATATTGTAAGTGACTATGTAAAAGAGATAGTCTATGTGATTTCTTAAATTGAAATGAATACACCAGCTCTGGAGCTGTATTTGTTTATAAATGCAAGACCTGCCATGGCACTTTTGTATTTCAGTGTCTTTAATTTCTAGAAACATTGATAGAACAATATCAATAATAATGTAATCGCAAAGTGTCTGACATACAGAATTCAAAGTATACTTAGCAAAATACTGTGTGGGGTCAAGATATTTTAGTAGAGGTTTTTACATTCTTAAAAAATGAATGTTTTTACTTTCAAAAGTTAATGGTTATTATTAAGTTTCTGCTTGAACAGATTCTAACATGAGGACTTTTGTTTCCTTTCGTTTTCTTTCCTTTTCTTTCCCCTTATTTTGAAAAAAAAAAAAAAGTAATTTACTTTTCAGCATTTGTTTTGGGGTTAGGGCTTTGGTTTTGTCTTCTCTTGTACAGCGAGATTTCAAGGCAGTCTACAATAATCTGGTGTCTCATGTCTGTTAAATTTCAGACGCAGTTCAGTGCCACGCTGCTTTAATCCCCTGTAAGAACCACAGCTATGAGGCTCCTAGGGAACTCTTGACCATGGTGAAACACTTGCAGCGGTAGTATAGAAATAAAACCCTCCAGCAAGAGGGTTTTTAGTAAGGTATAGGAACTGCTGATGCACTGCTGTCTCGTAGTGCACCCCTTGTGTGCTCTACTGCTGGTAGTTATTGCAAACTCTTAACCAGTAGGCCAGAAGAACTAACTAGGACATCCAAGACAGCACAAAGGTGAATTCTACCATGTGTCTGTCTTAGGAACTGCCACTGTCTGTTGCCAGATGTGAGCATAAGAGAACCAAAAATAATTTATGAAGTGAGCTACCAAGGTACTGTTCTTGTTTTCACAGAAATGGAGGATGCTGTGGCGGTGCCCAAGGCACTAGAAGAGCTTTGCCTAAAGACAGAAAACAAAGTGATTCTCTGCTGCATTTTATAATTAAAATAGCGGTGTTGTATATGCTGCTAATAGGGTTGTAGTATGGAACATAACAAACAACAGGGTGTGCTGTTATGATCCCTGAATATTCTTCAGTTGCGTTTGAAGAAGAAATAGGTATAAAAATGAAACATAGGCTCTCAGCTAGTGAGTAGGGATCATTTCTGTGAACATCAGGGCTTTTAAAATCAGGCAGTACCTAAGTACAACCACAAAAATTCCTCTGAAAAACGGCAAGTCGTAATGTCAATGGATGTACCTAGCAGAAAGCAAATGTTGAATTTACAGGAAAAAACAGCTTTGGGGTAATAAAATCAGGGTAATAGGCCCTGAATGGCAAAAAGAAAAAGAAAAAAGAAATAGCATAGCGTGTGAGCACGTGGTGTCTTAAAATGTTGACCTTCAGAAAAGAGAGGTTTTTGAAGAAAGAATAAACACTACAGGTAAGTAGAGGGAGTGTTAGTTGTCAGATGGGAGGTAACTCGTGATTTCAGTTAATGTCGTTGTGGTATTTAAGCCTATCGGTGAGGAAAAAGTGAGGGATTGCAAGGACGTTCCTAGAACAATATCAGTCATAGCTGTTCTGCAGCAGGCGCTTCCTGGGTTAGAGTTTGTTTTTGCACTGAGTCACTAATTGTTGCAATTTTTGTTTTGTTTTGCTTTCTTTTAGATAACTGTAGTGACTTGAATTCAGAACTGCAAAGAGTGCTGACGGGTCTGGAAAATGTTGTCTGTGGGAGGAAGAAAAGCAGCTGCAGTTTATCAGTGGCAGAAGTGGATAGACATATTGAACAACTCACTACCGCCAGTGAACATTGTGATTTGGCCATTAAGGTAACGGTAACCTTAGGCTCTAAATGCAGCACGTACATTGCCTGAGACACCTGATCACATTCTGTAGTAATAGCGCTTTACTTCCAAAAGTGCCAAAGTACTTCACAGAAATCAACGCCAGCTCACAGCGTCCGCTGGGTAAGCAGTAGTACACCTGTTTTACACTGAATTCTCCAAGGCGCAGGAGGAGCTACTAATAGACCTTCAATCTCAAATCAGAAATCTATTTGTCTTGTGCTCATTTCCAAGATAAGAGAAACGGGGACACTCAGCAGTTAATTTACTTTCTGAAGGTTATCCTGCAAACAAGTTGTCACTTGCCCAAGGTCACACAGCTAGTCATTGACCAGTAACTGAAAACAGCCATAAACTATGTGCAAGTTGTGACTTTGCTGTCTTAAAACATGAAGCTAGTATTTAACACAAATCATGTGTGGTATATTAATTCTAACGAGACAAGACAGACACAGGAACAAATAATTCAACTGATACTTGTATGTCTTGGTTTTACTGTGCATGTAACAGAACAAGAGGGATGCCTGACAGCACATGTAATGAAGGGATTGCAACTCAGAACCTGAAAGCAAGGGAACTGTAGAGTATCTCACTGTATTCAGGGGAAGAGCTGAGCAAGTTCTTTGTGTCAGATGGAAAGATGTCAGTGACTCATTTATATAAGAACAAATACATTGACATTTTGCTCTTAAGTGGAGCGCTCTGTGACTGTTCTACATGGCTTAGACAGCCCTTTGGCATGCTGCTGGGGAAGGTCCCCTCTGTCCCTCGTGGTGCCTGAGGAATATAATTGCCTATAAAGAAATTAATGTTGAGTAGTAGTTTGAAGAACATGGGTACATTTGAGAGAGATAGAGACAGGCTGACTTCTGGGACTCTTGGGAACGTTCTTAAAGCAGTTTATTTGAGTGTCTTGGAGGATTAGGATCAATACTTTGAATGTTACCCAGTATTATCTGGAGTTTTAGGGTTAAGTAGTGCTCTCAGAAGTCAGTGTTCACCAAGAGAGAGATTGTGGGTCCTGGGAAACAGGTAGAGATTGGTCTGTGTGAGGTCCACACAGGTCTCTGAAGTAAGATCAGATGAAAAATTCTGCAGGAGATGGATTCAATAAAATGTCAGAATAGCTGCCATAAGCTTAATTCTCAGGCTTTTTATTTTAACTCCATTATTTACTGTTAATTCAAATTAACTACAGTCAAACTTTTGTAATGATAAGTAGCTGTCAGCAGCTTCTTCCTGGTCCAAAATGCAGGCCTTTTATTTTCATGTGATCTCTACATGCATAGCCATTTTTGGGGAAGGCTTTTCCCCACTGCCTGTGCTGTAGAGCCTGGGACTGTTTGTGTTTGACAAGTGAAAGCATGTGAAGTTTATTAACTTTTCAGGAAGACAGGAATCTCTCTGACAAGCTCTGATGATGTGCTAGGGAAATTTGTCACCAGTGTGTTTAATGTAGCAAAGCCTACACGTGGAGCCCCTCTCCACAATTCCACCCACGGCTGCAGGTCATTTCTCCTTTCCTGCTTCCTCAGACAGAGAACTGGGAGGTTTTTAAAACAGGTGGAATCATGAATGGAAACCTGAAACATTCTGACTTCTACTTTGACTGTTGACTTTTTTCTTCACCAGTGAACTAATGCATTTAAATGTTTTGAATCCTTCTGCTTTGATGATTACATTTCACTGGGTTTCTTTTATGCTGTTGCTGGTAAATTTATTTTTTGCTTCTTTTGTACAAATCATGTGACACTGGCTAGCTCAATTGGTTTTGTCCCGCAAAGAACGAAAAGACCTTGAAATGAGGTTTATCAGATTGTCTGATAAACTGAACAGTTACAGAACTATCTTTTGTTTAAGAAAATTTCCACAGAGTAGGCTGGTTCATGCTTCGTATATTTGGAAGAGTAAATAACTATCAGTAACAGACACCTACCACTAAAACTCTACCGATTATAAAAAGATGTATTTACAAACTTGAACTGTTTAGAACATGAGAACAGCTGCACTGGATTGGACGAAAGTCCATCTGTCTAGTGTCAGATGCCAATGGAAAGACTGCATCAAAAAGGACACGCATAGTGTGTCCTTCTCCTTCCTTCAAAGATGCTTCCAGCAAGGTGGGTTTAGGAACTTCCTGAGCCAGAGATAATGCCTTTGTGTTTAATAGTCATGGGTGGAAATTTTCTTCCACGTTTGTATCTAATGTGTTTTTTAACATATCTAAATTTTTGGCCTCCGTAAATTCTGGTAGGAATAAATTCTACTGTTCAGTTACGCCTTGTGAAAAAGTGCTGCTTTTTGCTTATTTTAAACTTGATACTTGCTGATTTAATCTGCTATCGTGTCTGTAACACAACACTAAGGCAGAGTACTGATGGCAGTGTCAGGGACAAGACTGGAATTACCATGATAGGACATCTTGCCCTGTGCTCCAAACATTACAATGTAATTCAATCCTATAATCCATGAAATTACACCTGAATTTATCTGCTGTACAGCAGCATGCTGGATAAAACTGCTCTGTGATACTGCTCTGAAGAAAAATAAACAACCCAGTAGTTTACACAGATATATCCATGTACAATATTTACGTTTTATTTACCATGGAGAATGGTAGCATGTTCGTGTCAAACCGAAGAATTGTGTTAGTAGTTTAGTCAGCAAAAGATCACGTGAAAATGAGAGAGCATAGAAGCAAGCACAGAGGTCCCTCCGCTTTGTTAAGGACTGTAGGGTAGCCCTTAGTGCGAGAGTCAGACCCATGCTGATGCCGCTGTTCACTGCCTGAACTTTGTACTTGTGTGGGCAGGTGGTAGCAACGGACTCTGGAGAACCAGCAGCAGCCTCTCTGTCTGAAGATACCTCCGTGGTGTTAAGCCACAGGTGCTGTGTCCTCGCGACAGTCCTTCTTCTTTCAGTGTTGCTCCAGGCTTATCACACCCAGTAGCACTCTGAGGAGGAGAAGAGGGTTGGGAGAGGAAGCCGTTGGAAAAATAGCAACACTAGGAACATGGGGAATAAGAAGGAAGGAGGCAGCAGCAGAACTTGGCATTAGAGGGGTGAGGAAACAGCAGGGGAACTGTGTGAAAGAGGAGAGGAGTTTTGAGGGGAGCAGGCAGAGAATAAGACAGCAATCAAGAGGCACAGTTTAAAATACAGCTGGCATCCTCAAGTGAGAATGCTCCTGCCATTACAGAGCTTTTCTTCACATTGTGAGATTAACCGCCCGATGCTTATTCAGAACTTGAACTCATCCTCATGTTGTGTTGAAATAACTTACCTTGTCATAGTTTGAGACCTATAGGTCCAAGTGAAACTAATTTAAGGCTTCTTTCATCTTACAGAGATATTGCAAGGCATTGCTCTTTTAGAAAAGTAATTTAGGCTTACTGCCAAATATGTAAGAAGAATTATTGTGTATATACTCTGTCAATGGAAGTTTTACATTTATGACTCTAAACGTATTGCAGTTTTGTGAAAGAGAGACATGAAGTAGGATTTAAAAGGATAAACTGAACCTGACAAAAGTTTTGTGCCTGCTTCTTCCACAGAGGCATCTTGAAGTAGTTGTTAAAAATTGGTTTTTTCCTTTTGTATTTTCCTCCTCACTAAGGAGTCTTGCTGTAGCCATGATTTATTCTTCAAGATTAATGTATTGATAACAATAAATAACCAGCTTTTCATTATGTCACTCACGGGTGACATATGTTTTATTTGCATATAAAACATCCATCTGCTTTGGTATTGGTCAGTATGAAATATTTTAATAAAATGGCCAAACTATCAAACAAAATGAGCAATAATATTTTTTGATACTACTTACCAAGCAAAAGAAGCAAACTAATGGTGTTGTGGGGGTGGGTATGTACATATAAGTATATATAGCTGCCTGTTGCAGGCTTCTGTCCTGTGTACCATTAGTCTTGTTCAGTCACCTTTCTCTGCTTCTTTCTGGTTTTTGATGACTGTATTTTTGCAGACCGTAGAAGAGATTGAGGGTGTTCTGGGACGTGACCTTTATCCAAATCTATCTGAAGAGAGATCTCGATGGGAAAAGGAGCTCGCTGGATTGCGGGAAGAGAATGAGAGCCTCACGGCCATGCTGTGTAGCAAAGAGGAGGAGCTGAACAGGACCAAGGCCACCATGAACGCTATTCGTGAAGAAAGGGACAGACTGCGTAGAAGGGTAAGGCTGCCGCATAGATGATGATGGCTTCTAGCCTGTGTAATTTTGTCGCCAGAACAGGCTTCTCTTTAATCTCACTTCCTGTACTGGCTATGGGGCTTTTTGTTTTTAAAGCTGAGCCATACAAGTTACAGAACTAGGACAAAACTGTGATGAACAGCCTAGGTGTACAACCACCTCATGTCAGAAATCATGTGTTAACAGAAAACCTGATATTCATCTCCAAGGAAGCATATGTAACTTGTCTATAGAGAAAGCAGATGTTCATTTAGTGAGTTTTCCTGTGAGGCTTTTTTTTTTTTTTCCTGTAAACAACAAATATTTCTTTGTTTTTGATGGTAATTCAATTTGTGATTAGGAGAAAGAAAAAGAGCAGGACTCCTGTCAGTGGGTAATAATTCTCAAAACTGAATAATGAGTAGTCCCAGCCATGTCCTGCTTCCCTGTCAATATTTTATGATGCTGCAAGGTCAGATAAAGGCCTCGTGCTTTGTGTGGACTCCAAAGTAAAAAAACAAAACAAAAAACTGGAAATTTGTTCACAGAAAAGATGAAAGATCCGAGAGAATGTGACCTCAGTCTCTGTTACTTTCAAAATGTCTTAACTTTGTCCCTGTTAAATCTGCAGAGTTTTGGCTAGATATGAAATAATTTTGTTTATAAAACAGGCAGTTTCAAGTTTGTGTTCAATTTGAGCGACAATTTGGATCACCACATCCTGGTAAAATTGTTGGAAGTGTTGCTCTTTACCTACTAGGAGCAGATTGACTTTTAATGCAAATACTGTGTTTCTAAAACAATGTTGTTCTGTAGTGACTGTATCATTTTAGCATGAAGCTGCGTTTGTGAGACTTCTGATCTTCAGATATTGAGCCACAAATTACCTTTGCGAATTCTCTAGCCTCTCTTAACACTGAAAAAAGGTTTGTGTGATGAGGGAAGAATAGTAATCTGCTATCATATAAAAACAAGACCACTTCACCTACTCCTTTGTAAAATTATATACCGTAAGTATAAGTCATTTTCAGTCCTGAAGGTTGTGGATTGGTTTTACAGTGACACTTCTTTTTAAACAGAAGCAGTACTACACCTTGAGCTACAGAAGCAGCATTTATGCACCTGGTGAATTATTGCAGGATTGGAGCAGGGGAAGCAGGCAGAGAATGGAGGCATGTGCTTGTGAAACTTGCTTACATAAATGCAGATACTGACACTGCAGATGATACAGGTCAATACTGGGATATCAAACAAGGACAAAATAGTTGGCCTTGAGGACAGAATTAATAGAAAATGACTTAAATTTTGAGAAGTATGGAGTGCAAGTTAAGGTGCTGAAAAGATCGATAAAAAGAATTCATGCTGACAGCCAGAAGCTCCTCAGTTGAAAAACAGAAAAAGGGGAAAGAATTGGTGTTTGTACCCTCAGCATCAGTGTGGCTGAGCCGTTGATGCATGGTGGCAAATTCAGAGAAGCTATTTCCAATAGACGTTGGAAAGACTAATGAAAGAGTGGTGAGGTCTGATCTGGAATGTTATATGTAGTTCTTATCTCTTATGCTTGAAAAGGTTCAGTTTAAATTGGCAAAAAAAGATGTAGAAGATGGTCAGAGAAATGGGCAGCTTACATGGAGAAGACTTAAAGAGAGTGTCCTGTTCAACTTGACAAAGCAAAATCTGAATTTGATTTCTCCTTACAAGTGCTGGAGAAAGCAAGTAAGAATGGGAGCTAATGTCTTTTCAAACTCAGACACAAAACTGGAGCAAGATCAGAGCAATATAAACCACTCGTGGCTATATTAGGCCAGAAATTAGACTATGAGGTGTCTAACAGACAAGACCACTGTGGTTCTAAAGAAACAGAAAGGATGAGACTAACTGCTTTGAAAATGGAGCTTTAAGTATTGAAGTATTAAAGTAGTACTTTAAGTAGTAAAGTACTTAAGAAGTAAAGTATTAAATATATGTTCGTATAATGAATGTATGACTATGCAGGGATACCTATTAAAACCAGGATCATTACATTAGGATTGTATATAAAGGAAATCAAAAAAGTGTACTTTTAATTGGCACAGTTAATACAGCCGCATTAATTCTACAGCTAGCCTTAGCGTCTCTGCACAGAACTGTTATGTTTTGTCTGTCTGACAGCAGTAGCAAAGGGCTGGATTAGATGATGAGGAAAATGGTGTTTAGTTCTGTGTGTGCGGATGCTGCCTGACTTGGTCAGTCTATTGGAATCCCCAGTGAACACAGTGTTTATGGAGCCGTCCAAGTACTGGCTATGTTATTGAATATTTCACAATTTCCTTAGTATAGGCAGGGCTTGGGACTGAAAGCATAGCATGTTAAACACGATGATCTAGTAGTTGCTGGCCTGGCCTGTTGGAACTGTTAGCAGGGATGCTGCATGTGCTCCTGTTGTCTCTCTGTTATGGAAGTATCTCGGGTGGAAACAGAATTGAGGTCATCGGCTTGTTTCTTGCAAGTGGCTAGAGCAACTGTCAGATGACAGCAGCAGCAGGACGTTACTGACCCGAACTGTGTTAAGACCACTGACCCCAGACAGGGCAAGCCTTGGAAGCGCTCTGTAGAGACTGGGAGCTGTCTTTTGTATACAGCAAGCCAGTTTAAATGTTAATTCTTCTTTAATTACGGAAATTCTTCTTGGACACGTGGGGTAGATGTCTTGCCCAGTAGATGGAGGGTTAATGTGGCATTGACACAAAGCATCACAAAATCAAGCAGCCTCTATATTCAGGCACAGCTGGCAGGTTGGGGTTTTTTTTCAGTTGTTTTCATTTAGTTTGCACCTATACAGTACTTTATTGAAATATTGTTTTTAATATCATCCTGAACTGGCAGAACAACTGGTTTATTGCCCCCACCAGAGAAGTTTGTTCATGGTGTATGACCCTGTCAGCAGCACTATGTAATTGTTGCAGTGGAAACCGTATTTGCATTTTTACTGTAAATTTGTGTCCATAGTTGCAACAAAATAAATGTTTTCTTTGACCTATTAAATATTTTCTGTACGCCACCTGAACTCAGAGTCACTTCAGATTATTTCCCTGGAGAGTGGGAAAGGAGATTCAACTAAAATTTAGTTATTGTTCTTCTCAAATTAAATTGGGTGAATTGAATAAGCTTGAAGTTGACCAGATCAATAGGTCTGTTACGTTAGACCAATGTCTGTAATCAAGCAGAGTGCTTTCAATACATTTTTCTCAGGCTTGTTGGAGATTTAATTTAATTAGGTATTTATTGTGCTCAGTTAACAGATTGAGCCGCTTTCTAGAACAGTAGCTAAGAAACAACCTACATATGGAGTTTGTTTCTCACGAGTCATTAGTAAATGAGGTAATCACTTATTTCTGTAGGGTGCCTGCAGTGTAGCAGCTAATTTCATAATGCAGAGGTTTATTTTACCTCTGTATTATATTGCCATATTAAAAATAAAATTTATTTAAACCTGGGCCAGTCAATGCCCTAGAAACTGCTTACACATAGCTGACCATAATCCTGAAGTCAGTAATACAGATAAGATGCTGGGGACCTTCTGCACCAGTTCATGGGATTAATATTTTTATTACATCAGAATAAGTTTGTAGTCAGGTCAGCACTATTTACAGCTTCTATATGTAGTAACAGGCTTAAATAGTAGTAGAAAAAGTAATATTTGTGTTCTTACACAAAATCTCTTAAATCCTCTGGGGGAGTCAGATGAACAGCACTGATACGGCACATAAACTCCATCACAACTGCAAAGTAAAATTTGTGGGGTTTTTAGTTACTGCCAGTAAAGTTGCCAGATGAGCAGTGCCTCAGCACAGTCCCCAGCAGCCCTTTGGCATCAGGAGCAGTGGGTGCAGGCAGCGTTCAGGGTTCCCTGAGGCTGTTCTGAAGGACTAAGTCTAAGGTGAAAAGGCAGTTCCAGCTCTGGAAGTCTGTTCTCTGCATAAGCCATACGTCAACTTGTTCAGTTTTAGTTAGGAGGATTATTCTGTATCTGCTCCAAACTCAACTTAGTTCACCAAACTGACTAGAACAAAGCCAGACTTAATATTTTAGCTATCTTCAACTTAAGACCTTCATGAAAACATAGTGTGCAGAGGAGTAGAAAAGTGCCATTTTAATGCATGATCCCTCCAGCTGCCAGATTGCCCCCATTCCAAGAAACTTCATTTTTTAGCATGAGGGCTGTCCCAGAATACCTTCTTCTTGCAAGGCGTTGAAACCTACCCAAACCACAGCAGGAGTAGGGCCCTTGGCCTCGCAGGCGTTCTTGAGCCCACACTGTTCTCAGATGACACAAACCTGGCACAAGCTGCTTGACTGTCCTTGTTTTGGCGTCATTCGTGTTGGGATCAGAAGGTATTGTTCCAGATTGCCAGAGAGCACTCATTATGTTAGGGGCCTTCAGAGATTATTATCAGCTTGCACAGCTTAAAGCCATCCTTGAACTGTTCTGGCTCCTCATCTCTTGGTGCACACCAGAAACCTGAGGTAGCAGCCAAAAGCTATTTCCATTCTCCGCCTCCTTCAGTTGCATGGTATTTGCTTACGCAGCAGTATCTCTGCTTAGCTGTTAACAAACTAGGGCTTTGCTTCTGTTTCCAGGCTTGTATGCAAATGCTCAGTGATTAATCTGAAAATAAATGAGAAAAAGCCTGAGATAGGCTTACTGCCCTCACTTGTGTTTGTTTCCACTGTGTGCTCTCTTGGATCAAAACATGTCCGTTGTGCTCGGAGCTTTTAGGGAATCCGCCCTTCACCTCCCGTGCCACATCCTACCACGTCCGTGGTTTTCCTTGCTTTGCATCCTTTATAGAGGTGCAGCAACCCAGATCTTTCCTCGTGGAGCACTGCACGAGGGATTTTCTCTAAAAGGCGTCAAAAGCAGTGGAGCACTTGCTTGGTATCACCCAGTGCACTGTAGCTTCTCCTGCTACTTAAAAAAACTGCACGTATAAACCCTAGTAGAGTACCTGTTTTCCCGTGTTGTGTTTGTGTGGTGTTCCCTTTTTGTGTTCCTCAAAATAATTGTTCAAACTGCAGATTGATTTTCAGATCTGACAGAGGAGTAGCACTCCTAGTGACAGTTGAGTTCTTACATGTTCCTTGAAAGTACACATCTTTGCAGAGGAGAGAGATTCCGTAAATGCCGTTTTCGAACTGATGAGTAACAGGCCTAACCTCGTTC
Source organism: Stercorarius parasiticus (assembly GCA_013396915.1). Lineage (NCBI taxonomy): Eukaryota > Metazoa > Chordata > Aves > Charadriiformes > Stercorariidae > Stercorarius > Stercorarius parasiticus. The sequence continues at coordinate 673,919 of VWZL01000170.1, forward strand.
AGTTCCAGAGAATTCATGGAGGAGATTGCCCTTATAAATACCAGGAAAAACTTCTTTACCATACTCAGTCAATCACAACAGACGACTTGTAGTAAATCAGACCTTGTTAGCTCTGGTGCTAACAATTTAAGAGGGGTTGAAAATTATCTGGGTGAACGTAATCACCACTACACCTGATTGAAAGGTTAGGGGTGCTTGAGGCTGGGAAGGGCCCTCATCCCTCAGACCAGCTTGAATTGTCACACTGATACTTCATTTTCCATCTTCCCCTCTGCAGATTTGCTGTATGCATGAATAAATTAGAAAGTGGGAGAGGTATATTCATTTCCTGTGGTTTGTGGTACTTCATCTTCCTCCTCTGCATAGCAGGGGGAAAAAATTGAAGTGGTATTAAAATGCTGGGGAAAAAAAATGTTATTACTCAAAGGTTTCAAAGATACTGCATGATGAAACAGCTCACAAGTAGGGTAGAAAGAAAAGAATCACAGGCATGCTCCTTATTTGAAACTGGTTTGGGTACAAAAGCAGCAGGTGTCCTTTGAATGTGGGAAATCAGTGACAAAAACGCAGTTTGTAGCTGTGGTTTTTTATTTAGGATATGTTAACAAATCATGTGGTCGTGAGTATGCATGTGTAAAATACAAAGACTAAAAACATGTTTCTTAGATACATGATTATAGATAATGAGCATATTCTGCTGAACTATTTTCTGTAACCCACTATGCATTTCTGCAAACATGTCCATGATGCCTGTTAGTCACTTATGAAGTCTTTCATAAATCCAACATCACTGTGGTGTGTCAGCCCCTCTTCTCTTCTACCCTTGCTGTGATTTTATTTAGTTCTTAAGGTACCCATGAGAAATTATGCTTTATTTTTCCCTATTTCCTGCTCCCATTCTCAGCATTCGAAGGAAAAAATTAGAAATGCAGCTAAACAAATCGCTTCACCTTGCTAAACATTAAAAATTAATAAATAAAATTTCCAGTTATTTGAGTTTATATTAATAACTTGAGAATGTCTGTTTTGCACCTGACTTATCTTGGTATCTAGGCTATCCATTGCTCTGAAGCCTTAATGGCTCTGTTGCCATGTGTCTCACTTAAGGCCCCTGCTCCTGGTCTTTACAAGGTTCCAGTGCTGCTTTACTTCTGTAGTTCTTTGGACTCCTTCCAGCTGTTTAGAATATCTTTGCTCCTTCCTTATTTTAATTGTGGACTTCACAGATGTTTCCCTGAATTTCTCCTTTTTTCATCTGTTCTCTCTTCCTTTTTTTTCCCCCTGGCATATAATTAGATCTGCCTGTCAGCCACTTTCCATCTCAATTTAGAGTTTAGGACTTTAAGGCAATTTTTATATCCTTCTGGATGTTTCCATCTTTAAAATGGCATGATGCAAGGGCTGAAGAAATCTTTTCTTTAAATCTTTCCCTGTTATTCCTCCTCAGCTCACAAATCCACTTTCCTGTCTTTCAGTGGAACTTTTTTGGTTTTTTTTCTTTGCTTGTCTTCACCCATCAGATTTTGCTGATTTTGTGATCCATTTCCTGTAAGATTTGCACTTCCCCTCTCTCCCATTTCCAAGTGTTTATTGTGTCTCATGTGCAGGGCTGCAGTTGCCTTCATTCTACTAATAAACGTAACCTTCAGAATAATTTATATTACATTGGTAACGACACTTCAGACTGTTAGAAATATTGAGCAGGCGTGATCAGACAATTTTGGATCGTACTTTTTAAACTAGTCTTTTCATAACTCATGCATTCACTGATACAGAGAAGGAACTGGCTCTTCTGACCTCTTTTTTCTTGATTTCTGTTCATTGGTCTTCCTTTATTTTTCCTGTAGAATTACTACTAGTGTGGAAAAGTACTTTCCAAGGAGGTGGTGCATACTGCTCTATTTATGGCGGAGGTTTTGGTGACCAGAAATAGTTACCTAAGCTGCCTCTGGGCAGTCTGGTGGGTGGGTGGGCAACCCAGTCATGAGGTTCTGGCTTGGTGAATGTGTGAATTGTGAGATGGGTGATTTTAGAGGTCAGACAAACTTGCCCTGTTATCCTGCTCAGAATTACCATCCAGTACTCCGCGTTGCTAAAGTTAGTGCAGTTATTTATGGCAATGAATTCAGCATGTAATTTCTCAAATGAAGGCCTGAATCGGTAAATACATCAAGAAGCATGAGTAAGCAGACAGTTTCTTTAAGTTGCAGTAGCTTCTATGGTACAGTATTAAAGCAATGACTTGCGTAGATTGATAACTGTGCTGTGCTCTAAGTTTTCTTTTATAAATGCTTTCCTGAGCAAAGCTTTGCCTTGCTATGGTCTTAGCTGTGTTCATTTTTCTTTCTGTTGCTAATGTTATTTTACAGATCCTTAAGAAAAATTGGCTTTGTAATCGTTGCTGATAGTCACTGTTCAGTAATAAAGCATAGCCTAAAGGAAAACTATATGATTACAGTCTTATATAATATTGTCCTTACATAAGGTGGATTTAAACTTCGGAGTCAACGAATGCTTAGCATTTTCAGCAACTTTAACACTCTGTTTCCTGGTTGCCCTTAAATTTAAAATGTTACTTGGCTTTTGGACTGAAGTCTTCCAGAACTAGCTTCTGGGCATAGGTGAATATTTTAGCAATTTTGAAGTCAGACACTGCGGCAGGGATTTGCTTTTATGAAGAATACATCCCTAGTGGCTTTCCTATTTGCTTTTTTTTAAATAATGCTGTAACTTAAGCACTCGGGGAATTTAATTTGGAACAGCTCGGGTTAAAAGAAATAGTAATAAATGTGATTTTGATTTAATGAAGTTTTGGGGTTGCCTTTTATTTTTTTCAGTGTCAATGCCACAGTACAAATCCTATCTGCACTGGCATTCCACATCTGCAAGCAGAAACATGCATACATGGTTTATTTCAGTTTTACGCATATCAGCAGGCTGAAACAATTGGTTTGCATCAGTGGAGCACTTCTGTCCTTAAGGTTTGCATTAGTGCAGCTGTACCCATGTTGAAATTATATATGTCTGTATGAACAGACAAGGCCTCAGCTACAAGTATGTAGAAGATACATGCTATGAATGTGCACTTTATACACTCTGCTCAGTTAACTTCATGATGTAATTACAGTTAAGATGTATAATTCTGGGGTGAGCACCCATATCCATTTTGCAGCAAGTTACTTTAAACACTGGGGATTTGATTTGAGGTTTTGAGTACTTTATCTGTTTTTTTTTAACAGAGAGACCAATGGAGTTGTTTGGATTAATTTTGTTTAAGGTGTAGCACTCCTCTACATCTGAACAGGGAAGTTAGGAGCATAGTTAGCTTCTATGTGCTCTTACTGTTGCCACTTACAGCTTTTTATTAGTAACATGAAATTGTTCTGCTCTGTTACATGAAACACATGGGGTTTTTTTGCTTTTTTGTAATTTGCACATACCTAAAAATTCTGTTATTTTGACAGTAAGTCCTCAGGCAACCTGACCTTCAGTTTGCATACGACTGAGGAATAGGCACAGGTATTCTTTAAGGAAGCAGAAGCAGACTGTAGGGGGTCGTAGGAGGTGTAAGATACTGCTTTGGTGACCAGAAAGAGTTCCAGTTTGAAGTCTTTCCTCAGTGCAGTAGGTTGAAGGCATCTGTGTATGTTGTGCAGAGAACTTGCTGACTGCCACTTCTTCAAGCAGAGCTTGCTAAAGCACTGACCATGCACTTGGTGGACCGATAGCTGAAGCAAGCCTAGGCTTTAACGTTGATGCTTTTTGACTACGGGGTTTAAGCTTGCTTAATCAGCTCTTTGTGTAAATGTATTATATTCAGTATAAAATCCCATCTTGTTCTAGAGAATAGGAATCAGAGTTGCACTTCATGCTACAGGGGAATATCAAATGGACTGAACTTTTATTTCACTGGACTTCTGGTAAAATTTCACCAGTCCTGTTTTGCAGATGGACTGTTCCAACAAAATTGGCATAGAAACTTGCATGTAAAAGCAAACGCTCTATATTCAGGGAAATTTCCTCTTCACATGGTTTCCTACCCCTTCTCTCATCTCACACTCTTTGTTTGAGATTCTGTGGGAAAAATGAGCCCTGTAGCTTTACCTTGTGGCATAATTGTTGTGTTAAGCAGACCATTTATTCTTTGTCTGTTAAGAATTATTCCAAGGTAAACATGATAATCCGTAGCTCAGCTATAGTTTGGCTTGTGCAGACTATTTATTTTTTCACCTTTTAGTCCTGAAAATCTTTTGACGTCAGTTCTGCAAGTATCTGATTTGTTCTGAGGACCATGCAGTATTCACAGTGTATGTTTACAGAGCGCTTCTGCAGACTGTTGGCTGGGTACTTTCCTGGTATTTTCTTGTCTGTACATTGCTCACTGGATGGTAGCTTTACTTAACTGTAGTTATGAAAGCATGATTAACATTTGAATTTCTTTGACCTTTAAATATGAAAAAGTCATCCTGTGATATATTTATGTCAAGGGTTTTTTCAACACTGGAGCTTTCCATTAACAACAGGATCTTCGTTTGGTTTGTTTAGGCATCATAATCTTGGGCTGGAGCATTAGCTTCACCCCAGAGAGTAATTTCTATGCATATAGTACAGCTGCACTGAAAGGGTTATATCAAACAAACTGAAACTTTGAGTAATTACTCTACGGTATTACATTTACATATTTCCACATTGCAAATAGTTTAAAAAACTGACAATAGACTTTTAAAACAACCTCCATTCATCTGCTCCCCACATGAAAACCTCATGGCCGCCACAGGACAAAATACAACTTCTACGCTTGAGCCAGAAGCCATTAGGCTTCGCTAGACAATGAGAAAATCTCCAAACTATTTAAACCATAAAAGTGGAAAAAACCAGAACCTTATGTTTTGTTGTAGGTTCGGGAACTGCAAACGCGTTTGCAAAGCGTGCAGGCAACAGGCCCATCCAGCCCAAGTCGTCTCACTTCTGCCAATCGGCCCATTAACCCCAGCACGGGAGAGCTGAGCACAAGCAGCAGTAGCAATGACATTCCCATAGCCAAGGTGAGCTATTGTGTCTGGCAGTAACGCTTCTCATTACCTGGGAGAAGCAGGTTTCATTTTGCACAGCAGCTGTGCAGGCTTGTGATTAACTGGGAGATACCTGGAATCCCCAGAGAGTTTTCTGGGGTCCTAAGCAGGCCCATGAACTCGAGCTGTGGAGAGGAATTATGCGCTAATGATTGTAATTCTCTCAGCTACAACACAGGTGTCAATTCTACATAGTTTACTTCAGGTTTGCAAGCGTAGCTAATGAACAAATGCATTTTGTGTGATCTTTATGGAGTGTGGGTTCCTGTGTAACCTGTGCAGCATTCTGACTTACAGATTGCTGAGAGAGTGAAGCTGTCAAAGACAAGATCGGAGTCTTCATCATCTGATAGACCTGTCTTAGGATCAGAAATCAGCAGCATAGGGGTAAGGACTGATAATTTTGTGCATGCATGATACCTTCTGAAGATGTTCCATTGAAAGCAGCATTGGTTTTTTTACTAAATTAGTATATGAGCTAACTGAAAATACTTTAAAAGTTATTTTGACAAAAAACATTTCAACAGAGAATATTTCACCCAGTATTAAGATCTCATTTTCTAATAGCTGGTGGCTAGAAACCATTCTCTGAGTGACTTCAAGAGGGTAATTTTGGAATCAATTCCTCCAAAATACTATTCTTCAAGAAAAGACTCGTCAGTTGCATTTCACAACTTCTCATCAACGGAGAACTGGGTTCTGCTTTGTAATGCCAATGTAAATCCATAATGCTGTTTTTACTGTGTGTTAATATTTGTTTTGCTGAAGAACTTAGCTCTGAGCTTTTGCTAAGCTTTCAAGAAAGTAAATAACTTGCATATTAGGCTTTTTAAATATATGATGAAATAGTGGGCTTCACCCTTTGGTTAGTAGAATTTTAAATCAAAGTAGCTTCTTAAAGCGGAAACTTGTAAATGTTCTATTCAATGTAAAATTCATAGTAAAAGGTGAATAATGAATGCCTTGAAGTGAGTGCGTGCAAGCAAATGCAGCTCTCAGTGCAGACTGCCTGTGGGAGGAATCCAGTGGTTTTGTATTCACAATGATCTATCAACTGCCCTGTGCAGGTGTCTAGTACTGTGGCTGAGCATTTGGCACATTCCCTCCAAGACTGCTCAAACATCCAGGAAATCTTCCAGACTCTTTATTCACATGGATCTGCTATCTCTGAAAGTAAAATCCGAGAGTTTGAAGTGGAGACAGAGAGATTAAATAGGTAAGGTGAAAAGTTAGATACGCTCAGATGTGTTGTCTGCTGTTAGCTTTCTTAAAGTTACTACATTTTTAACCTTTTTGAACATTACTTAGTTCAGTCCCAGCTCAACTGTGGCAGCTGCAGATAAACATGGAATGTAGTTGATAAAGAGAAGGTTGAATCATATGCTAAGGATTTATTAGTGTGACAGTTTGGTCACGCATTATTGGGTCGACATAGCACCTGTGACAATCTGCGCTGTAGAGTGTCCTTCTCTATGGCTGACCAAGTAGACAGTGCATCTTTTTTTCATAAGACACATCACTGCTAGAAATAAGGATTCCCATAACCTATTCTCCGTCCTTCTGGAATTGGCTTGTTTTGGTTTGTCCTGAAGAAATAGAATTATAGCATTAACTGTATATACTTATGTATGGTGGTGTGGTGTATGTACCAGTAAATAGACTTCTGCCTGCAGAAGCAAGATGGCAGCTTTCTGGTTGCAGGTAAAATACTGCTGGTGTTACTCTTCAATACACTCTATCAAAATCAGTGCTTCATGTCCTCTTCAGCACATAAAATCAAAACTGTGGATCAGAAACGTGAGAATTGTGTCTCAGCATGCTTCCTTCCAAGTTCTCTCTTCCCCACTGCTATCTCAAATTTAGTCTGATCAGTACAATATCTCTTTTATTTGTAGCTCATGTTTTTGTAGTGCTGCAAAATGTGATCCTTTTTTTCTTTTTCTTTTTTCTGTGCACTGCACAATACATTATGCTTTGACAACAAGTATCCTTATAGGAGATGTCAAAGCAGGTACAGGAGATGAAGCATCTGAGAGTTCTAGCAGCTGGGGAAGTCAGGGCTTTATTCCTATGGCTGAATAAATGGTATACTAGCCCTTCTTCCTGTGTCTGTTAAGAAGTCAGTGATTTTAGAGTTGTTCTGGATGGCACTGATTTCTTCATTAGCTACCTGTCCAAATTTTGAAATCATTTGCCTGTCTCTTTTTGGTGTATGTCCAGCCCTTATGATTAGGCATAGTACACTGCGTAGCATACAGTGTATACAACTGTATAGTGCAGTTATCAGCAGTGAGAATAAACAGTAACACTGATATCCTGAAGCCTCACTTTCAGCTTCAGAGTTAACCTCGTTGAGAAGAGTATTACAGTTAAGTTCTGGTATGTCTGTTTGACTATTGCCAGAACTTTTGGAGATTTCATTGCCTCATTGGAACTTTGTTCGTATTTTGGATGTTATCTCTCTAATCACAACCAAAATACTACTTCAGGTGAAGTGGTTATTCTGGATGTTCCAAAGAAAGGGGGCGTTTATGCAGCTGCATGATCCCTGCACACACCCACACACTCTATTGATGAATATGCCACTTAGAACAAGAAGCAAATGTCGCAGCAGGAAGTGAGGAATGGAGGCAGAAAAATTAAGCAAAAGGTTAATATGAAACCGTCCTACGCAATCTTGTGGCTTACAAAATAAGGGTACAGCTTTCTGCTTGCTGCTGTTGCACAGGATTATGAATACATTTTATGGGAAGGAGAGGAGGACGAGGAAGAGTCTGTCCTAAGAGGAATTACTATCCTGTTGGCTCTGGATGTGGGACACAGAACTGATAGATTTTGCCATCTTCATTAAAAACCTTGTATAAACCAAATGGTATTTGTTGTTTTAAATTATGATTGTTCTAGAGTTTTCAGGTCAGTGTCTGCAAGCTAAGCTTGAAGGTTGCAAATTACTTCCTTTTCTACAGCCGGATTGAGCACTTGAAATCGCAGAATGACTTGTTGACAATAACACTGGAAGAGTGCAAGAGCAATGCCGAGAGGATGAGCATGCTTGTCGGGAAGTACGAGTCCAACGCCACCGCCCTCAGGCTTGCGCTGCAGTACAGGTACGTAACTACACAGGGGGTGTCTCAGCCAGAAAAAGAGGGAGCTGGGGAGACTTGATAGAAGTCTTTGAGAAGGAAATTGTTGCTGTGCCATAGTAATACTGTTTCTCTTTGTTTCCTCCCTGAAAAAAATGCTCCTTTGGTTAAACTACTTGACAAACTACAGAACTGAAGTTACTGATACAAGTGGATTTCAACCCTAATTCACCAGCAGAGGCAAACTTGGTCTAATAGAAATACAGGGATTTATCTTTTAATTTTTAAATACTGAATTAACTTTCGAATTAGGGGTTATGTTTAGGCTTAAACTCTCTCTGCTGTATCTGGTCTTGAGATACACGTTCTCTGTATTAGTGTGACACCTTTCACAAGAGCAGTGGTCCAAGAGTAGTATTATACTCCACATAATTCAGAGTGACTTTATATTACATCAGCTGAAATTGTGGATTAATTGCTTGCTATTTGGTTACAAGTATCTAAATTTGCTTTAAACTATATGTAAAGAAGATGGTGTCATTTAACTCCTTCAGCTGCAACTAATTTGGAACAGGCAGTCTGGTCTTAAGGCAAATTGTGTGCTTTTTAAAGAATGTATTCTGTTGTCATGGTTTAACCCCTGCCAGCAACTACGACCACGCAGCCGCTTGTATTTAGAAGCTGTTTTGTTGTAAGTAGGAAAACATTACAGCCAGGACAGAGCAACAATTATATTTCTTGTCTTTTCTTTTCTTCTTACTATACTTTGTGTGGTATAGTTATATAGTAGGGTATAGAGTACTGTATTTTGTATAGTAAGAAGGCCTGAAAAAAGTTTCTCAAAGGCATCATGTTGACCACCATTCGTATTGTTGACTGTTTCAAACATGCTTCTGGAGCTCACTTCACATCAGGTCATTCTTTTCTGTTTTAACTTCGTATAGTACTTGAGGCCAACCTGGGACCATCATAAGGAAGGAGAGACTGTTGAATGCTTATGATGGAAGCTATGTGTGTTGTGTTATGTCATTTAATACCCCTGCTGCTAGACACGTAGTAGGGAATCGTGCAGTTCATCAGCTACCTCTTTTTTTGTTGCTGTTGCGGATATTCTCTAAACTGCAGATACATTGTGTGTTGATTTTTTTTTTTTCCTGTGGTTTGTTTTCTCTTTCAGTGAACAATGCATAGAAGCATATGAGCTGCTGTTGGCATTGGCAGAAAGTGAGCAGAGTCTCATTCTTGGGCAGTTCAGAGCTGCAGGTGTTGGTTCTGTTGGTAAGATGTGAATGAATCACTTTATTATTTTTTTTGCATGACAGTTAGCATTAAAGTCAGTTGTAATGGTGAATCATCTCATGACCCATCACTTAAGAATGCTCTCTGCTCTTTTCTCATTTTTACCTCATTAAATCATTTTACACACCCAAAAAATAGGGGAAAAGAAAAAGAGAGACTGGAATTAAATAATAAAATTCACCATCAATTTAAATTAACCTACATATACTATTACAAGGGGATGCCTGTTCTGGCAGTGGTGAGGCTGTTACAGGCATGCAACTGTACAGAGTGGAATTATTAAATAATACTTTTGAGCATATGTGGCTTAGGGCCATACAGCTGTGGTAACTGCAAGTACAGATTTTGTTTGAACCAGCAACAATGACCCCCCTAGAAGTTGAGTATAGTCTATGAAAAACTGGGATTAAGGCAGTACAATGGTAGCATTGAGTAGTTACCCAAAAAAACCACCCAAAAATGTCTCTAGTTTTTCACCCCACATTTTACCTTTGCTCTGAAATTTTAAAACATTCTATCGTATGTTTTATTGTGTTGTCAGGGATATTAGCCTATATGTTCTGGGTTTTTTTTATTTTGTGGATAGTTAATCTTGTGGCTAGATGTTGTTTTTTAATATGCTGCTGGCTAGGTAGTGGAATGAACCACTATCATAGTGTTTGGAGGTTGGAACCACTATTCAAAAGTGTTTGGAGGTTGTTGTTGCTGCCGACTCCACTTTTCTGATAGAAAGAGGTGTTTGCACCATGAATGTTCATCTCGGTTTTATAGTCCTGTTCCTTTTACTGATAGGAGAAGGTAGCTGTAGTAATCTTCAAGTACAAAGAGGGGAAACCTTCAGAGAGAGAAGAATAGTACTTTGTACTGTGCTGAGGCAGAGTACCTGCCTGGTTGAGGCAGTGCTATAGCACTAGCTTCTCAGGAGTCACTGAAATGTAAATGCAGAGCTTTTAGAGACAACAGCGACCATCTGGCTTTAGAGCCACAGGACTGGACGTGGTCAGCCTCTTGTTTCAGATGACTAGATGCACTCAGCCCACAGTTGCTGCGCTGCTAACCATGCCCCTTATTTTGTATCTCTCCCAGTGCAAGAAGCAGGCTCTTGTGTACCTGTCTTGGCCTGTGCAGTGTGTGACATACACTAAACATTAGAGTGGATGTCTGAGATTTTCATCCACCTTTCTCCCAGACTCTGGTCATTCCTTTGCTCCATGTGCTAGGGAGCTTTCCCTGCTGGCAGGGATCAGTGGCCAGCAAAAGTGAATTTCGTCTTGGATTTTCTATTCACATAGATGGCAGAAAGAAATCTTAGAAGGGAGAAATACTTTGGGTTCGAGTAGGGTTTCATCTCGCGTGCATTTTATGAAAGAGAGCGTAGTTGAGTTTTTATATAGGTGTCTGTCTACAGGTCTTAATTATGGCATTATCAGTTACAGCCTTGTGATAGAAATAGTGCCAATTTCCCATTACATAGCACAGTTGGGAGGAAGTTGTGTTTGGTTTATGTACCTTTACTTCACCATGAAATTTGATTAAAACACCTAGATAAAATAGCAGATTTTTGGTTTGAAGATCAGTCAAGTTTTATATCAACATCTGTGAGTGGAAAATTCGTGGGAGTTGCTTCTGCATCACTTAGCTGAGCATATCCAGCTGCTCTTAACAGAACATTCTCTGTCCTTTCTTCCGCATTACTGTTACTTCTAGTGCACACACTTCACTTTAGCAAGTGTGAAGTACTGGTAATTGGTCTTTGACTCAAATACGGATGAAATGAAAATCTGACATTGCGCAAACTCGGGTTTTTTTATACTCTCTGATATCTTTGCATGATATTTGGTAAAGTATGAATATATTGTAGCTTTGTTCAGACTTTCAGCGTAGCCACTAATGTGTCTGTCTTTAATGACTTGAGTCCAGCTGGAGTTAGGACTATGAGAGTAGTGACAGAGGTGGTTTCTGTCCTGCCTCTGCTGAAGGGATGGCTTATGAGCTGCATAGATGCTGCATAACCACTAGAAATTATAGCAAATTAATAAACACCAGTGCTAGTTTTCTTTTGAGTTAGTATGCATGGCTGTAAACTCTGAAAGGCTCCTTCTAAGCAGTAAGGCAATGCTTCCAGCTGGAAAGGTAACCTGTAAGAAGGTGTTCTGGCAAACTTGCTTTATCTCAGGCTTGAGATAAAGGTGCTTGTGAGACAAAGCACTGGAAATGACCACACTGTGAAACAGCACTGGACGGATTGGAGTAAGAGTTGTAATTTAGGCTGAGGCTTTTCCAGTGTGTTATTAATTTGAGCACCCTAACCTAATCCTAATGCACAATGTACACCCTTACAAACAGAGAAGCTCAGATAAAACATCACTTAAGATGCGTAACCTGGAGCAACAAGTACCTGGAGCCTGTGGCTGGGAAGGGAGATGCATTCAGGCCAGTAGTTACCGCTGATACTCACACGGAAGTGAAATTGCTTTTACATCACAGATTGGTAATTCATTGTCATTGTCTTGGTCTAAACTGAGAGCACATTGAAGCATCTCTACTCTTGCTGTAATTTCTATCCTCCTCCTCAAAGCTCTGAAACAGATTGTTTCCTTGAAAACTAGGGGACCAGACAGGTGATGAAAACATCACTCAGATGCTTAAGAGAGCTCACGACTGCAGGAAGACAGCTGAGAACGCAGCGAAAGCCTTGCTGATGAAACTAGATGGGAGCTGCGGGGGAGCCTATGCAGTCACTGGCTGTAGCGTGCAGCCCTGGGAAAGCCTGTCATCCAACAGCCACACAAGGTAACTGCAACTCCTCCGCTCCCCTGACCCCCAAGTGTTTGATTTCAGACCAAACGTTGTGTTGTATTGTATTTGCTGAACTACCTCCCTCACCTCATTCCACTGGCTTCTTTGCTTTGATTTGTAAGTCTCCATGCCTCAGTGGTCTGATTGTCTTTAGACTTTGAGCAGCTCCAGCCAAGAAGGTTTTGTATAAATTTGTTGCAAATGGGTGATTCTGAACTTTGGTCTTCCTCATAAAGGGCAAAACCATTACATTTGTTTTACTTCAGTGACTTTCTTGCTGTTTTATTGGAACTCAAATCATGTACTTCTTATGCATATCTATTGTATGCAGACAGCATAGACCTATGGAGAATCAGAGATCAGAAGTATGCTTCCATTGGCGTTTTAGAGTGCTCAAGAGTTGTTTTCTGAATGTTGCAAATCTAGACATTTTGTTCTAAACTGTTTCCTCTCCCTTCTCATTCTCTGTTACCCCTTCCAAATTCTTCCTTCCCATGCTATTCTTTCACACATGGAGTGGCAAATGAGCATCATGACAGACAGAGTGGATTCTTCCAGGAAAGGCTAGATATGGCAGTTTTTCTGAAGAACTATAAAATAATTAAACTTAAATGAGCTATTATTGCAGAAGTGTTCCTGTTCAAATACATCTGCTTGCAGCTTCATTTTGAGTCGTTGCCTGCCTGCAGTGTAATTGTACTCTGTGCAGTGAATGTGTGTGCTTGTGTATGGATACGAATTTGGCAAGCGTCCTGGATAAATATAGATGAACGTTTTTCTTTTTAGAAGTTATTTTTGGTTTCTCAGATTCACTCTAAAACTTCGTTTTAATTCAGTTTTTGAGCCAGTTCTTTATTCAAATGCTGTCATTTTTTGACACTCTTAGAAGTTTATTTTAGTACTATATCATTTCCTCTTCTTGCTGATGCCTCCTCCAAAGGATCTTATTTCCTGCCTTGTGATGAGCATGGAATAGCTAAAAAGTGAGCAAAAAGGTAACCTGAGGGAACAGGGTCCAAATGCAAGGTAAATTTTAATGTTTTGTTCAGAGAAGTTTTATGGTGCGCTTCCAGTCCAAGAAAGCTGTGTTTTTGTTCAGAAATTAATGTGGCAGCATCTGCGCTAGTAATGCATCGATCACTCAGTGTACCAGAAGTATTTACTGGCCTTGGAAAGAAGTTACATAAAGCTGTTTCAAATACTTACTTGTCTCAATGTGTGTGTGCTTATGTGATATCTACACCTGCATGTGAACTTGTTGTAAGTGGTCACACGTGGCAACGCCTCTACCTAGGCTGAGCTTGTTTTCTATTCTGTTATTTGAAAGGGTCATTTTCAGTTGTTCATAACTACCTTAGTGTTTTTCTTGTGGGATATCTGGTATGTAGTTAAGGCATAATATTTTTTTTTTCCTTGAAAATAATTTAGTTTCCAGTATTGACAGAGTGGAAATTGTGGGGAAGGGGGAAGGCGTTCTTGTTTTAGTGTTTGTTCTCCTAGCTTTTCATTGACAGTGTTTGGTAGGAATATAGTCTCTATAGTCCTTGCTTTGTTCAATATAATTTTTGGTTTTTTGCGGGGGAGGATGAAGGAGGGAAGTGTATGTTTTTGGGGAAGAAAATCATCCCTCATGCTCATTGTTTACCATGAATTTTTGGTGGCCAGCTGACAATATGTGTATATGTGCACCTAACGTGTTGGCTGAGTAAAGTTTCAGAGAGTATGATTAAAATGGCATAGGATTTCAAATTTCATCAGGATAAACTGTGTCATGAATGCAAATGTCAATGCTTCTGTGTGCAAGGGAGATGTAGCTTGAGCCATTGTCATTGTAGGATAATTTTTCTCTGGCATGGAGCAAGATATTGTACTGAATAAGGTAACTGTTATTATCTGCTTTTGATGTATGTGGAACATGAGAGAGAAAAGCTTCTCTCACTCACTCAAAGGGCACAGAGCAAGTCAGGAACTTTGTCGTGTGGGCATCCTGATCCGATCATCGTTTATACATCGTGATCCCTCTCCCCTCCCCCCATGCCCAATGTTATTTGTCTTTGTCTGAACACACATATCGGTGAAGATGTTTCTGAAACTTTAGCTTCTTCATGAAATACAAATCTTTTCTTCTTCCGTTCTGTTGTGTTCAAGTGATACGTGGTAGAGGTATTTCCAGATTTCTTCTTCCTGGGGACCCTGTCTCAAAATAGAGGCGTCCCCTCTTCAGCTTACAGACACATGACACTGTGCCAGACCATGAGTGGATAATCTGTGTTGGTTCAAAAGGCACACACTTTTCTATATTTATATCAGTAAATGTTCTGTCTCAGACTTAAAAAACTGAAGATTTTGTCTTTAACCCTCCTCTCCCTATCATTCTGGATCCTTTTTGTTTCTCTCCAGGCCCCTACTCCTGCTTTTGGGTGTTATCCTGCCTGTGTTCCCAGCTCTCTCAAGCCATTCATGCGTGCTGCCTTGCCACTCGGCTCCCTGCTGCTCTAGACTTTCATCCCAATGCCGCAAACCTCCAGCCCTCTGTGATTCTTTGATGTTGACGGTTTCCATTTCCTTTCCTTTTCCATTACAATAGCAATCCAAGCAGAAATAGGAAAGCAGACTGCAGATTTCTAGCAGCTCCTGCAGGCTTAATGTTTTTTATTTGTCTTAAAGAACTTTGCAGTCTATAAAACTGGGGAGTAGAACAAGCCCACATCACTAGTGAGCGCTGTGTGAACCACCATTTGGGGACCACTATGCTGAAACGAAAACATTTTTACATTATGTGATTCAAACATACTCTGAATCTGCAAGACTGATCTTTTGCCATAGCTGTTTTAGTGCTGCGGGATTTTAGTTTTGCAGATATGTATTGCTACCTTTTCCCTTTGAAACCAACTGAGTAAAGAGGTAGTGGGATGATGAAAACTCTCCTTTGCTGAGACTTGTGACAAATGAGTAATTCTCCCTGCTGTTCGAAATCCTGTAGAATAGGGACTTATAATGAAATTGTTGACCCATCTTTAGCTTTGGCATTTCAAATGAGATTCTGAATGTCAAATCACTGAACACATTACTGAGAATAAATGCTTGGTGAGCCACTAGTGACAAGTGGTTAAAGACTGTAAAAGGGAGTAACTGAAATGAAAAGAAATGAAATGCAATGAAAGAGCATCACAGAGATTGTTACTGGTGAACTGAATAAAAATAATAGCAAGCATCTCAACTCATTTCGCTGGCAGCAGGACAATAATGTTGCCAATTCATTTTATGAAAATAGAAAAAGGTCTGCAGTGTAGTTGGAAGTCATAATTATTTTAGTGGACAGAAGCTAACTATAGAACATACATTGCCAACGAGGTTTGACTGATTGCACCTTAAAAAGAAGGGAACAAAAGAGAAGGGCTCCAGTTACAACAGTGGCTGAAAATGGTGGATTTTATTGCTGCAGTGCTAGTAAGTCTGACCTTACCTCTGGATTCATGGGGGGAAAGAGCTGGTCTCTTCCATGCAAAGGGAATCCTTTTCAGTATTATGCAGTGTCACAAAATATCTGAACTCAGCCAAATGTAGGACTATATCTCTCATCAGAATCACCTCAGATTTCAGATAAGTAGCTGACAGACAAGATTATCTTGGCTGAAGTGTGCAAATAAGTTATTTAGAAATATCCCAACACACATCTTAATTATCTATGTAACGCTTCATTGCTGGACTGAGCTAGTCTCAGGAGGAAGCAGGGTAGTTTCACCAAAGATTCTGATTTTAAACAAATATACTGTTGGCTGGTTGGGAGTATTCTTCAGTTTCTCAGGAAGTTTTTATCTTTTGGCATTGTGCTGTTTTAGACCTCAAGCCACAACCTTGACCTAGAAGATGGTTGGCCCATGTATGCTGGGTATCAGATGCATTCTTTAAAGTGTAAGGTTGCGTACAGACATTCAAGCAAGTTTTGTGGATTCAGTTCTGACAGCGTTATTTTAGTTCTATCGGCCATTGCTGAATTGCAGATTTATTTGTTGACTTGATTTTTAACAGATGAACTGAAGCTTATACAGGGTTTTATGGACACAATTTTGTAGTGTACAGAAGTTACTCGCGCAGAGGTGCTGTTGGAAGCCTCATTTCCATCTATCCACTGTGTTTTGTACACACACATGCATGCGAACACATACATGCATGCCAGCAAATAAAACTGCATGCTATACTATACTATACCAACCTGCATATTTTCCACAGGCTGTATATGAAAATTAATTTTACATCATCCAGGCATGACATCATTGTAAAAGGGATTGAGGGATGAAGCAAGTGGGGAGAATATTTCTCTTCACTTGCTCTGAATACAACAGCAGTTAGAATGAGCAGATTGATGTTGCATTCCCTCCAGGTGATGAAATTGTGATCCTTTCTCTGTCCTCACATACGTGCTTGAGAAATGAGAAACTGCACATCTTTTGCAACAGTTTCATGTGGTTTTTGGATGGATGCATTATACTACATATGCACTCTCGCGGTTTGTTTTCCTTTGTCCTGATTGCTGTTAGAAGGGAGAGCAATATCTGAAATTCATACGTTCACCAGCTGTGGGCCCTTAAATAGAGCAGCAACGGACTAGCTTTACGGCTGTGGAGAGCTGCATGGTGGGGCTTTTGGGGGAGCACGCCCTGGCAGAGCTGTGCTGTGGGAGTTCAGATACACTGCAACGTTGTTTCCATCCCTCATCACGCAGCCTCATTTTTACAGCACTCCAAAGTGTGCTTTCTGCCCTGGCTTTCTGCAAACCATACTGCTTCCAGTCTTCTGAGTGGGGACTTGCTGCTAAATGTGGGAGTGAAGGGAAGGTTCTTGTACCTGTGTGTGCTGGCTGAGACAGCTTCCTTGCTAAGCTCCCCTCACCTCCTCAAAAAAATATATTAAAAAAAAAAAAAAAAAAAGAAGAGGAGCAGCTTGCTAGCAATTCACCAGAGGAGCCAACTCAGCTGCAGACAGACAGGCAGGCAGGCAGGCAGGCAGCCAGGACTGAAGTAAAAGCAGCCTGAGAATCACTGGCAACAGCCCAGACTGCCTTCCTCAGTTTGGACTGCTCTCCCCTAAAATATGTGTCCATAGCCATGGGCCCTCAAGGGCCAAAATCTGTGAATATCCAGTGAGTACGCGGGTCCAACACAGCAAAACAATAGACTTTCAGCATTTTTGCTCAGGTTTCATTCCCAGCAGGAGAGCTAGGCTTTCTTTCCTTTGCAAGCGAAAACTGAGATGAGCTCTTTGTGTCCCGAGATTTTAAGCCTGTGTAAGCTTTAAAAGCTGTCCTTCCTCCAGCGACAGCTGTTTCACATTTAATCCAGAAAAACTGTGCAACTGCTGTCTTTGGGTGCTGAGGAAACGTGCAACGTGACTTCAGTACAGAATTAAGTTTTTCTCACATTGTCTACCCCCATGATTTTTATATCAATATTTACTTCGGAGAGGTATCTTTAGACTCAGTAAAGCAAGATTTATTAAGTGTTTTGAGATTCTCTAATGAAGAACGAAGTATGAACAAAAATTTGTTTCAGCCTGAAAGGGTTTCTATGTGGTGTAGGTACTGGCTGTTTTTAGCTTCACTGCAGATGGGAATGGATGAAAACAAGCAAAGACCAATTTACACTTGTGGTAAATATGGCACCTATTATCCCTAAGAAAAGGAAGGAATAATGGGAAATTGACAGAGAACTGTAGCAAAGAACTGTAATGTGATATTTCATGAGAGGGAAGGATTTTGAGAAATCTTTGTAGACCTGCCAATTCTCCATCTCCTCCAAGGCTGTGCTTGGAATTTGTGGGAAGATTGTCAATTATTTGAGGCACTTAAAAATCAATGTAGCTCTAGCTGAAGTAGAACCAAAAGAAAAGAGAAAAATCAAGCCTGTCTTGAGAGGCTTCCCCTTTTTCACATAATGCATAATATATTTTAGGGCATCATCCTGACTCACAGCATGTAGCGGGTGGGGCTTTTTTTCTTCCTACAAAAATGTTGAACAGCAGTGCAATTTGATACAGAAAGTGATTTATTCCCCTGCTGATAACTGAGATCATCTAGCATTCCAGACAAGCACGGTTAATGGATGACTTATCCCTCACCCGGCAGCTGATTACAGGACCTCAGGAGACAGGAGGCAGCTCTGAGTGAGGTTATAGAAACAACATGGCATTTTATTTTCCTTTTTAGTGTTATTGCAACTATATTCAGCCCTGGAATGCTACGGCTGTATCAGTCTCGGCCCCCTGCAGCACTGGCATGCATGTAGGTGGGTAGGCAGCACTGAGACACCCTTGCACTCAGACATTAATTCTCCCTTTTTGCTATCTCTGTAAACTTTTGTGGGGCAGACTAATGGGCAGTCATTTGTTTGATGCCTGCAGACAGGAGAAGTTCTGCCAAGTCTGATGATGACTTTTTATTGAAAATCCTTCTAACTTATGGGTTGGTTTTAAACCCCTCTGGCCCTGAAGGAATGTCAGTGTTCCAAGGAATAGACCTTAACATGAATTGAAAGATGCTACCTCCTGGCATGTGCCCATGGAATTTTGCTCAGGTTGATTCCTACGAGTATCTATTAAAAATATCTCAGACGATAGCTGGTATTGCCATCAGCAGAGATAAATGAGGTCTGGGATGATTCTTTTTTCTTAGCAGATGCTTGTTCACAAAGAAGATGAAGACTCAGTGGCTGACCAGCAGAGAGAAGCTTGCCCTGCTAGGGTTTTTTGCTAAGAAATCTTAAGTAGCTGCTTTTTTTTTTTTAAATTAAAAAAAAGGCTTGTTTCAGAAGACACAATTCCAGAAAAAGTAATTCAGTTACATGTCACTAAATATCTGGCTTTGCAGGGAAGCTGTCACATGATTCAATTTTCTCATGCAGCTTAGAGAACTAATTTCTTTTCTGAATTTATCACACCCCTCTGCATTTCTGAACATTACACCGTCCACTCCATGCTACATGTGTCCTTTCTATGAACTTTTAAGTAAAACTCAGATGTGTCAGTGAAGTATTGGGAGAGTGTTTGGTGTAAAAAAATGTAGATTTTGTTCCAAGTGTTTTTTTAATACCTTTCTTTCTCTTTCCAGTACTACCAGCTCAACTGCAAGCAGTTGTGATACGGAATTTACAAAGGAGGATGAGCAGCGGCTGAAGGATTACATCCAGCAATTGAAAAATGACAGGGCAGCAGTGAAACTGACAATGCTGGAGCTGGAAAGCATCCACATTGATCCCCTTAGTTATGACGTTAAACCTCGTGGAGACAGCCAGAGGCTAGACCTGGAAAATGCGGTCTTGATGCAGGAGCTTATGGCAATGAAGGTATTGTATTATATCCAACAGGCTAACTGCACTGCTGGCAATGCCCCTGCGCTGCAAAACATTCTCAGTCACACACATGGGGGGCTTCGATAGTGATCACTGGATAACAAAGGGTACCTTTGTTCAAACAAATAATCAGGGCTGAAAATCTAGTAGTCAGAAAGTGACAGAAGGCGGTGCATTAACAGTGACGAGCTACGTGTGTTTTGAATTACGCGAGGACTTCATCTCTGGCTCTAAACTTGTAATGCTCTCCTTGACAAACCAGATGCGTTCTCTAAGAGATACGGCAACTGAGTTGCTTGAGGGTGACCAAAAGCATGATACAGCACTTCCCAAGAGACAGTTCATTACTGTACTTACAATCTTGCAAATGTGCATCTTGAATATTTGTGAACTGAAGCAGAAAAAACTCGCCTCCTTTTAATATTGCCGTGGGAGGAGGAATGATCTGTCAGAAACTATCATCTGTAATGCTCTCCAGCGGTCGGTCACAAGTCCAGAGCTGTTCTAGGCACTGTGTTGCAGTCCATAGCTCAGTTCAGAGCCTGAGCAAAGGCTGCGGTGCGTAATGACTTGCAGTAACAGAGGTTTTCGGAGAAAACTCTGGTCCCTCAGGCCTGGTTTATATGTCCAGTTCTAAAGATGTGATCTAGAAAAACTGACCTTTATTGACCAGGTGTAGAGCTTACATCATTTTATATCTGGCTTCTGTATTGACTTTGAGAGGGTGAACTAAAACATAGGAACATATTAAAGGCAATACAAGTGCATGTCTGCATTTAGAAATTGTCTGTGTTTGGTTCAGTTTAAACAAGTTTAATTTCTGCATGTTAGCAAGTCCTGTTTTAGTCAACTAATGGCAGATATGTCAGGTACCATGTGGGACAGCAATTCCTAATAGTTTTGTAAGCTTCTAAAGCTATAGATTTTTGTTCAGATGTGCTACTGCTGTCTAACTGGTAGCCTAGTAATGATAATTATGTTCTTAGTGGTGCTGCCTTTCCATGATGACAAATACAATTTTGCAATAATGCAGTCAATATTTGCGGCTCAGAAAAAAAGGTTGCCTGCTACCAGTCAGAAGACTTAAACTTATGTTAGTTGTTTGAATATATTGTTGCCAACAGCACCATACTCCCCATAATTAAAGCATGCAAGATACACTGGAAGACATTTGTGGATAATTAGATGTATATTTCAGATATCAGACTTCCTTCTCCTCTTTCATGTCCAGATCGTTGCTGAAATCCCTTGCACGCCATTCTTACCTCTGTCTCTAAATTGATAGGTAAAAGCAAACTGCAGAGCCGTCCCTTGTGATTAGGAACATCAACATTTGTATATCATCATTCCAGCACAGTTTTGAGTGCTGGTTATCCTTTTGTTCATTAAATGATCATGTAACTATTTTTGACATGTGGTGTCCACTCATAACTTTTGGCTGGACCTAGCACATTGGGTTTTCACTGCAGGAATTGTCCCTAGAAGAAGAAGAAGAAATCTTTCTTCTTGGTTTGTTTGTATGCAGTGTATACAGGAACAGACACACATTTTATATAGGCGGCTGAAGTCACGTTCAGTCCTTTCTGGTACAGAAAAACTGACAGTACTGTTATTCATTATAATTTGTTGTACTGTGCTGGAATTCACAACTGCAGGAAATCCCTAGGATTCTGAAAGGGATATGGTGAAAACAAGTTTGTCAAAGCTTGGAATGGATTTGTTGGTAAGTGGTTTCCTGCTACAGAAATTGAGAACTCCTGCCTTCTATGCATACAGCATTACAAAAGGCGCAGCTACACTCTGTGTGCTTTGGTCTGAAGAGAATGTGCTACCTCGTTAGTATCCATGGCTGTTGCTCATCTGCATTACACCTTGCTGATATGTTCAGCAAGCTGTAACATAGATGAACCTTAAGGGCAGAACTCATGGATGTCTTCGCTTTCTGAGTGCGTTGGATGGACTTGTCTGAGCTGCAGAGGACTTCATCATGTAGCAGCTCTTAATTTGTTCCCTGCCTTCCACATTCTTAGCAAAGATGATACAGCTTGATTGAGCTACTCAAGGATTTTCTGCCTTGCTGGGTCTTACAACCTGCTACTATCTTCCTGAAATTTGTATCTGTGTTGGAATCTCTGCTGCATCGTTTGGCACCTTTCATTTGTGACTACCAGTAAAAACTGATCACCACATCAGTCATATTGCTTTGTGCATCTATGTGTTACACTGATAATGTTCTGAAAATGGCTTTACACCATTCGTCCTTCATTACTGATGAAAATGATCCGTAAAAAGATGGTTTGGGGATGGTTTCTTTCTTGCCCTGTTTATTTTTTTAGTGATCCAGCATGTAAGGCATGGTGGTCTGCCAGTACTTCTGTAAAATCCAATTCTTTGCTTCAAGCAATAGTTAACCATGTTTCCAAATATATTCTTGTCTGCAGTTTGTCATCATTCAGTGGTCTTGCTTTGAGGTCAGTTGTTGTCATGCCCCACTTAGCAAGGAGATTAATTCTGATGGGTGTAAATAATGCTTGGTTTACAGCCTTTCTGCATTTCAAAGGACTTAATCTAGATAAGAAGTCTCAGCTTTCTACACTGATAATTTTTCCTCTTCTGTGTACAGGTGGTGATAATATTGCTTACAGTGTGCTTTGAGACTACAGTCTCTTTGTGGAAAATGTTAAGAATCCGGTTGTCCACCTTTGTTGCAGCATTTCACGCTCTTATAGGTGTATATAGTAAAATACAGTTAACTAGACCATGGCATTTTTATGCTCTGATATTTGTTTTACTTCTGAAGGCTGGTGTATTCCACCCTGTGTACTGTGATCCTCCTGGTTTCCCTTTTCCTGACTTGTATAACTTTTTGCCACTTAAGAGTCCTTGATGTTTTATTCTTCTGACATGACTGCATCCAACAAAAATTTTCATTTTGAGGATGTCATGGTGTTTCTGATTATATTGGGTCAGGAGTTTTTAATTGTCTTTTAAGTTTTGACTCAAATTCAGAATTACAATATGACTGCAAGTACAAAATATTCCTCAATATTCAATTAATTAGTCCTGAAATGACTGCTAGATTTGGTGACTGAAGCTTGTGAATTTGCATGGATTGTGTAGGTCTTCTGCAATCAACTGTAAGAGTGACCATGTGCGATCTCCTCCTTCAGGATTTCATTTTGTAAACGTCACTTGTGCTTTAGGCCCACACTCTGAAGAAGCAGATATGTTAAATTGCAAAATATTTCATCAGCATCCTGTAATTAGGAAAAAAGGGGATAGTAAATATACAAAGGTGATGTTGGTATTGAAATTAAATTTAGATGCTATCTTCAGAAAACATATTTTCATGGAAAAAATTACTGCATATGTAAAGACTAATTAACTCTCTAAGTAAACCTGAACTGCTTAAATTTTCCCACATGAAACATTACTGTTACCACTCTGCCTCACAGATTGTATGTGTCCATACCAGAATCCTCAACTGTAGTTTTAATTTTTAACTTTAGCCTTTCCATTTCTTCCTGTTCCTTCCCTAGGAGCCTTTGTAAGGCTCTGGCTGACAGTTCTTCCATTTTTCCCCTCCTTTGTCTTTGCATGTCTACTTCAAAGTCATATTGTCTTGACATGAGAAAACTAACATATGTGGGGTGCTTTTGGAGTCCATGATATGTTTTCTGGGACAGGATGCAAACTTGCGGATTCATATATGATGATCTATGTTTACTGTCTTCATAAACAAAGGAGTTAACCCTTAATCCTCAAATTTATTTTGAGCTAGGATATGTAGCACATACTAGGGTAGTACAAACATCCAGTCTTTAAGGTAAAAGTTTTAAGTGATGAGGAAAATCAGTTCCACAGATTCATTGCTGCAGTGGTTAAATTCACCTTTTTCTTTTACCAAATAAATGTCACTTATTTCTAGACTGAAGTTGCCTAGCTTCAGCTTCCAGCCTGGGAGGATTTTGTCATGACCCTCCCACATAGATAGCCCTCTGTAAAGAGTATCTCCTATTCACATAAATGCCAAAATACTCCACTCAAATTAGTTCTCAGCCTTCACTAAGCAGGCTAAGTAGATTAATGGCTTTAGAAATGGAGGCTTAAGTTAAATGCATACACTTAAGTATACCAGACAGTCCAGTTCAACTCCTATAACTAAATTTCCCCATCATTATTTATCGGTAGTATTTACATTTTTACTGTTGACAAAGGAAATTAATGGTAAGTTTGCCTAACAACTAAATTTCTGTAAACCACACTGAATGAAACTGATTGTGCTTCTGACCTTCAGTTCACAAACAAGTAGATGAATAAATGAATGGTGTTAAAGCTCATACAAACATTTCCAAGCCTGAGGGGTTTTAGGATATGGATTTTATTTTTGCATGGTTGGTGATTCTGAATAAGCCAATGATTACCTGTGATTACTGTATGCTGGTTGTAATTGTGCTACACCTGTGTGCACTGCTTACACTTAATCCAGACAGCAAATTTTTGGTAGGAATGTAGATTCTTTTCTATAGAAAAAGTCTAAATATGTTTCAAGATTTGTGTTTGTATAGTCTTTGATAATAATGGGTATAATACAAAGTGCATTATTTTTGAAGATAAGGTAAGATACCTCTGATATTTTTGTGACTAGAATATGTTCTTTTGTTTAGAAAAAAATTTAAAATAGTGATTTGCTCCTAGGCTGGCCACACAACAAGAAACTTCTGTCTTTCAGAGATGTTTACACAGTGAACAAGTCTAGATCTGAACTATAATACAGAAAATGGCTGCATGAACTCAGTATTCACCCATGAGGTGATGTAGGGCACAGCAAGCTCAACAGTGGGGACATGATTCTGGGTTGGATTTTTTGTTTTTGTTTTGGTGGTCTTTTGTTTGTTTGATGGTGTTTTTTTGACACATAATGTTATGTGTTTCTAGGACTATCTCTTTAAATGTTCTGTAGGTGCTGGGTTTTCCTGGGTTCAGAAAATAACTAGACATCTCATGGAAGAAACTTTTCTGAGGTGTTGTTAAATGCAAAGAACCTTCTGGTTCAGGATACCCATCAGCTGCTTTTCTTGGGAGGCTGGGTGTGCTAAAAGGGTCACTGCACTCATGCCTTGTGCTTATACTTATGCCCAGCCACTGTCAGAGCAGATGTTAAAGCAGAGGTCTGTCCCCAAATAGCGGTTGTGTTACAGCAGTTGACAGCCCTGTCATAAATATCAGAGTGGCAGAAGAATTACATGCAAGAATAAGCTCTCAGAATTGAGCTTCTTTCTATGAAGTAGCAGTGTCCATCTTCTGTGGATCATATTTATGGAAGAATATTAGCGAGTGCAATTGTGTCAACCTCCAGTTGTGTATAGTTGGGATTCTGGCCATCTAGAAGAGGGACATTAAAAATGGACATCCAATAGTGCCATATCCAGTTGCCCTTTTTGACTGACTTATTCTACCACAGAGGCTGGTATTATGAGGCAGGAATATGTGATCTGTGTTTGCTGTCCTAGTCCCTCAAACCTGTTCCACTGTAATGAGATGATAACTCAACTCTTAATTCTTATGTATCAATAAGAAACTGGAATCTGGCATTTAGGGAGCCGTTTGACAAGAAAGTCGGACACTCCTGGCAATCGTCTCTGAAGGGCAAGGTAGAACCAAAGAAATTTCAGCAGCTGTGTCAGCCTCCTCAGATCCCTGATACTCTAGTTTCAGCACCACAATAGCTGCTCTGTTGCCTCTGAGCTTATTTCTGGCTGATTAAGGGATGGCGCACCTTGTCATACTCACTCTCAAAATATAATGATCTTTTGACAAATACACTACATGATTATAAAAACCCTTCTGGATGCCGATAAGTGTTCTCCATGGAAAGAACACTCAAGTAAGAGGAGTGGATGAAGACTTTGTTTAACCTCATCTTCCTTTAGGTCCCGTGAAGCAGCATGCTGATAATGTTTCTTCAACAGGAGGAGATGGCAGAGCTCAAGGCACAGCTTTACCTGCTAGAGAAGGAGAAGAAGGCATTGGAATTGAAACTGAGCACTCGAGAGGCCCAGGAGCAGGCCTACCTTGTCCATATTGAGCACTTGAAGTCTGAAGTGGAAGAGCAAAAGGAGCAGAGAATGAGGTCGCTCAGCTCAACCAGCAGCGGAAGCAAAGACAAATTGGGCAAGGTCAGGAGTCGAAATGTTTCCAAAATCAGTGTAAATATGGTTTATCGTACCATATTTACATGTCTTTATCATGTTAGTCATTCTACTCTTTTGTCTATATGTATGTCTTTTCTCTCTTCTCCAGTTGTTAGGTGGTTCTTTCTATGCTGTGACTTATGAGGACTTTGCAGAATTGCTGTTAAGCATGGGCTAAAATAAGGTTGTCATTTTGGGGAGGAGCACAACAAAGCTATTCTTGCCAAACATACAAGCTACTGTGGCTGGACATGTTGTGTCTTGCCTGTTGCCACTCACTGGAAACAGTGGAAGAGAATATAAGCCAAACGCTGTCCTCCAAACACAAAATATGAAAAAACATGCTCATTTCTATGAAGCAGTTAGAGCACTGTAATGACAGTCTCTTTTTCCAAGTCGGACAGTTTGTAATAATTTGAGGATGAAGAATTTTCCCCCTTTAGTGTAATGCAAAATAAACAGATTTCTGCATTTACATTAATAATTTACATGAAGAAATAGTGATACCTAGAAAAACTTTAAGCCTGTTGGTTTAGTGCTATATCCCTTGAAAACCTCAGTAATAGAATTTGTTTGAAAACAAAACCTGCAGCAAGTATATAAATGCATGTTTCTTTCTTGTTTCTAGCAAAGCATCATCTGAGTTGTTTGATGCAGTGCCTCTTTGTTTCAAGTGTGGTGTCAAAAATAATATAAGGCACCAGCAGTTAAGCACACTATAGCAGAATTCTGTAAATCTATGAGTTGTGGTGGTTTAGGAGACATTTAGAAGGATTTGTGAAGTATTAGTATGTTGATACACTGTCATATTGTTGTGACATTGTGATGCTTATTTCACCTCCATTTTAAAAGTAACTGCAAACTAAGAGGTTTTCAGAGTTTTCCCACTAAAATGGCAACTTCAAATTAGATGGCCTTTCCTCATTTCTCAGGAATGCAGTGATGGCAGCGCAACACCGTTAACACTAGCTGAGCTGAGACCGTACAACGAGACCGAACTGACTGCTGAACTGACAAACGCACTCCGGCGGTAAGCAGCTTCCTTCACCAGAGATCTGACTTCTTCTCTTGGTCCAGGGCGAGGTTTCGTTCTGAGCCTTTGCTCTTACCCTCAAGTGATTTTGAGAGTGATCACAGGTTTTTCCTGTGAGAAGGAAAAGGATCGAAGTTCTTCTAAACTTCCTCTCTCTTTTGCTGTTGTTCTTCAGATGATGAAGGTCCTCACATGGTACTCGGCTCCTTTCTCCGTGAGGTTCTTTAAAATTCAGGTTAATTGTATCCTTAAGAAACCCTCAAAATGTCAGGAATGTCCATTTTCAGGCAAGAATATGAGACACAAAAGAGTGACATGACTTGCTTGAGGGTGTGCAGCAAACCTTTAGTGGAGACAGGATGTGAAGTGTGATCTTTGGGTAAGAAGGTTTCTCACAGATTAGAACTTGGGTAGGAGTTACAGGAGTGGGAATTGCAGTGATTTTGATGACTCAGACGCTGCATTTGCCTCCCGAGTATGTAAGTAGAGCCACAGTTCAATTATGAATGGCATTGTTGTGTGAAGCATTAGTTTTCCAACAAGAGAGAAAATTGACGTCTTGACAAACTGCTTTTATCAACAGCCAGGTTTTAAGCCAAAGCTTTCAGTACAGTTATACATTAACTAGATATTTGTTTGTGCAGCAGTTTTTGCCGCACCACCTATGTGGTAAAATTCATGACAAAGATACTCACTGTTTTGATAGTTGTTTCAGTAGTTGTTCCGCCTTTTGTAAGACATGGCTGCCTAATATCTAATGCGGTTATTGTACTTAGAACCTGTCCAAAATGCTACTAAGAATTTTGGCTGGGAAGAACGTATTTTGCTTTTTTGGTGTTTGCACCCTCATTAATGGTGGAACGTCTTCCTGGGCAGCTGTGGTGTTTCATTCCTGAAGTGCTTTTTTCATAGGTGCAACTTGTAGCGTGCTTGGGGACACTTAAGCCTGAAAGGCATTATGTAAAAATGTAAGATCGTTACTACTGCAGAATCAATACATCTCATACCATTTGCTTAATAGTCTGGCAGTTGCTGAGTATTTAGTTTGCTTGATGCAGGAAACAAAATTCTGTGGTTAAAATAATCAAAACTGTCATTTGTGTGGGGGCAGATAAAACCCATCAACAAAGTCATTTGCATAAACATTGCATAGAGCCATGGGCCTCCCCCATACCCCCCACATTCCAGTCCTGGTGTGAGCCACTCCGTGGGCATTTTCTGTCTTCACTCAAGCTGCAGCTTTTTCCTGTTCTTGTTATTTGCTCCTGGATTTCAAGAAGATGCCGGTGACCCTAGTTAGCAGAGGCTTGAGTGTAGTCATGAAATGTGGTTTGCTGGCAACGCAGAGAAAGAAACTTTGCTTTATCTACTAGTCCTTAAGTTGATTAGCATGGATTTCCAGACAGGGGCCTAGCAAGTACAGTTTGTCAGGCAGAAATGGGAAAGAAAAATAATCGGATTAAACTGCATGTAAATTTTGGAGTGAAGACTCTCTGTGTAATGGAAATATGACTGTACTAAATGTGATTGCTACCGCCAGTAGGGCTCAAGCACAGTTCCTGCAAGCTGTGTGGACAGGGTATTTTTCCCCCTAGTCAGTGTGCCAGCCAAATCATGCTGAATGCTTAGTCTCCTTATCCTGAAGTCTTCTTTCTGAAAGCCGGTAGAAGGTCTGCCCAGCACACGGAGAAAGCTTACTGCAACTTGTTTAGCCACAGCTATGCTAAAAAGTACCAGTGGTTCCTAACTGCCATCCTGGATAAACAGAGCCTCAGATATGACAATGAAATTTACACCGTCATGGATCCACAAAAGAATTTTAAAAATAATCAAAGTGCATTTTCCTCTCTGCAGGTGCTGCAACAACACAGAATGCTCTGAAGTGACTGTGATACCTTTAGGGACCAAGTGGATTTAACTCTTTGCGCTTAGCATGGGCCGATGCCTCATTGCTCTTCCCGCTTGTATGGGAAAACAAGTGCTGGCATTGTGTTTGAACCACGAAAGACCCTGGTGGCTGCCCCTAGCACCCTCCTCACCCACCAAAGAAGTAGGATCAGAATTAAAAATAAAAAATATTTTGCTTGGTAACTGTGTTTGCTGGGGCAGCAGGAGGGAATTGTGACATGAGTGAATATGGCACGCTGAATCTGTGGTCTGGAGGCAACATTTAAATGCCAATGTTCAGGAGTATTTAAATGCTGGTTGCAATTAGTGCACACATCCAGCAATTTGGACCTATCTGTTGTTACTCCAGGCAGTAGATGCTAGTGCAGGGGACAACAGCTGCAAAGATAGGGGCAAAAATTCCATTTTCTTTCGAGCCTTTCTGTTTGTCAGAGAATGTGATATCAATCAGCAGCCCTGCGTGCTGCCCCCTCCCCATCCTGTCTTCACAGAGTCGAAAGCCCTGGCAGCTCCCTCCTCTGCTACTTTCCCATTCTGTCCTTCTGTCGCTGCAGAACTGTCAGGTTCTTCTCAGTTAATTGAAATAGAGTGAAACTCAAATAAAACAGCGGGACTCGGTTACGGTTTGGATTTTGGTGTGGTTTGGAAGCATTTATTTGTTCACAGTCTGCAAATGGCTTAGCAGCAGAACAGTCTCATCCACAGAGGTAGCCTGTCTTCTCTCTGCAGATGTGGATTTTCTCATAAATCTGGAATCTAGCAGCATGTTGTAAAGCTCCCCAAGTTGTCATTGGTAGTGCCCGTCAGCAGAAGTTCAAGGCAGGAGCAATTCTTCATTTATGGTTTCATAATGTATTTATTTTAGTAGGACTCAGGGTTTCCCATAGCAGTGTTCAGCATTAAAACACCTTATGGGCTTTCCAAAGAAATCGCTTTTCTTTCCCATGACCACTATGCTAACTAGTAGAAATGCAAATTATCTGCGAGTTCCATGTTGTAAAAGTTACATCTAGGTTGCCGAATTTCTGGTATTGCAGGCTAAGGCCACTAAATTTAGAGACACGTCCTGTTCCAGCCAAGCATAAATATTTTCTGCCAGAGTCTTTAGCAGTTTTGTTTTCCCTTCTCTCCTTTCTTGGGGTAATGATGGAATGTTTCAATGGACATGAAGCCTCTTCAGTTTTTTCTTGAGTTTGACACATCCATAAATGAGCTTGTTGGCAGGAAATGTTTTATTCTTGGGAGGACAAAAATGTATTCCCAGCAGCCTTATGGCCTGGCACTGACACCTCCACGATTGTGCCAGAGGCCAGTTTCATGAGAGAGGATCTGGTTGAATTCCCCCAAATCAGGCATGTTACACAGTCTCTGAGGGAGACCTTAAAATGACATCTTCCTTGCTGGTGTGTTCTGCTCTGCTGTGGTAGGGGAAGGGAGCCCTGTAGATGACTTGTATGAGTTTATAACTTAGTAGGTACATACCAGGTTATAAATGCATTAGAGGTGGCAGGAAGGAGTCAGTAAGAAGAATTCCAGATAGGAAATGCTCTTGTTTTAACCGGGTGGCAATAATGGTGATACAATTAATCTTTTATTTTTTTCTTCTAAGTTCTTTCATTCTGTGAAAAAATGGCCAAGCTGGCAAGACTGAAACTTCTCCATCTCCCCAGGCCCTATTAGAAATGCTTTGATTGTTGAGGTCCTCCTGCAGTCTCTCCTTGTATTTCCAGTCACTGATAGCTTTTCTGTCTGCATAGGGTTGTATTTTGTGTTTGTATTTAGAGAATCCTTTATAAGCATCAAAATATTTGGGAAGGAAGGATCTCACAATAATAGATAAAGGGCCATGGCAGACAAAACACTTTGTAACTCAACTGACTGTTCAGACCTCAGCTGGGTCATCAGTTGGCACAAAATTATGATCTCTGATGGCTGTGCACGGTTACACGAGTTGTGTCAGTCTAGACGTGTTTCAGGATCTCCCTCACAAAAAGGTGACTTTCCATTTGGCAACACAACAAAGAAGATATTTACCATATCTGATGACTTTTGAACTGAAAGATAACCTGGTAAGTGATGTTACTAATTGTGAAGTCACCACGGAGAGGGAAAAGGGTGGTAATCGGTAGGACTGGCAAACAGTTCTTTTTCTTTTAACAAAACGTACATTCTGCGCAGGGCTATGGTCCTGCCTCTCTGGAAGTGGAAACTGCAGGTATTTCTAGTAGGACATAGAAAATTCATCCTGTTGCAATAGCTTCTGTGTGTCTATTGAGACACAGTTTTTTGTTCATTGCAGTCTTAGGTCCTTATGCCTGTCCAAAGGCCACAACCTTGTGTTATGCCAAACTTGTTGGGACAGAGACCGTTTCAACAGAAAGCTGTGCTAAGGCATGGCAGTGACTATCTCCTGACACAGTGTCAGCCAGAGAGAAATAAAGCCACCTTCCTTTATTTTAAACTTCCACAAACTTTGTGTGACAACATCTCAGCTTGACGTGTTTTCAAGGGCCATCCTTATTTTCATGATGGCAGGATCCAGGAGTAGGTAGAAGCATCTCTGATGCTCAGGCTAAGTCTTGGAAATGAGAAGAGAAATGCCTAAAACACATCATATTGCAATGATTCAGAATTAAAATGCTCTTAAGAATTGAATCAGTAAAATCCTCTTTCTGTTTGGCCAAAGTACAGGATGAACATACAGTGGATAAAAGGGCGGAGGGGGCAGTCAGAGGCAAGGGCTGGTATTCAGGAGGTACTGATGAGTTTTTCCATTGTGCATTGTTGGCTGCTTTTTGTCTGCTTTTGTCTATTTCTGTTCTGTCATTATCATGTCCATTAAATGGGGAGATCTGCAACTCAGACATTTGAAAGCCAGAGAGTGGCATGGATTGCAGTCACTGCGAATTTCAGGGATGTCTGTCTTTTTTTATTACTGTGCAGCCACCTGCTGTGGTTTCCCTTGGCTGCCTGAGGGGTTCAGGAGGCATGGCCTTTCCCTGGAAATCCCCCTGGAGAGCCCCACTGAGAGAAACCTTCTCGCAAGAAGAGAAATGACTCATGGTGATACAAGGGACAGATTCCTCAGAAGCGCCTTCGGGTAGCTATTTTTTAATACATGCATCACAGACAACCATAATTTTTCTTTTTCTCTACTTTTGACATGGAATAAATAGTCCTCCTTACCACTGCGTGGTTATCTGGAGCTGCTGAGCTGCTGGTGGGCTCGGATATAATCCTCACAGGGAGCTCCAAAATAGCTCCAGGTCTGGAGAGCTTCCCGGCTGGGCTGGCAAAGCCGGGTGGGAGGTTTGACTGCTGCCTCCCTCCAGCCCTCTTCTGCCTTTGTGCCACTGCTCCATTGTTTCCAGGACCACACCTGGTCCTGTCTCCCCGCTGCTGGCAGCACAACACCCGCTGCCCCTGGTACCGTCCGTTTTTTTCAGATCTGCTCTAAGCATCTGACAATCAGCAAAAAAGCAGTACAGTATTTTACACCAGCAAAGTGTTTTTTAAAGCACTCTCCATCTTCTTTGTGATGAGAAATGGCTGCCTTTGCACGGGTGGCCTGCAACACAGGTGTTCTCAAGCCCACTGATACCTGAGGAGGTGAGATGGGAAGACGTAGCGTTGAAGAGGGTGATTTTAAGACTCTTTTGGCATTTGTGTCCTGTTTTGTTGCCTCTTAAAAAAAATCTCTATTATATATTAGTTGCTCTCCTCGGCAGGCCAGTGAGGCAGGCATGCATTCGAATTGTCTTGAGGATTCTGCGTGCCAGTCTGACGTAAGATGTTACTTTAAACTGCTGATGAAAAGAGAACTTATCTGCATTCCTTTTAAATGTCCAGCTGTTATCTCCTGAGAGGAGAGGAGTGAAACGCGTAGGAACAACAATCCTGTGTCACCCTGTTCAGCTGGAACTGGGAAAGACAGAGAGGGGAGTGCGGGAACATGCCAGGCTTAAAACAACAGGAGGATATTAGGAAAGGGACTAGGACCCAAGTGTGGGATGGAAGGTGTGTGCCTCCCCTTCAAAGCTAGGGACCATGCAGAAAGCTAGGGGCCATGCAGGAGATGCTTCTCCTCCCTCCCCTTCCTGAACCCCACATGCCTCGGGGCTGGCCAGCCTGCATGGCTACCTACAGCCAGGAAACCTCATGCCTCTGCCCCCCTGGACTGGCTGCCCAGCTGCTGCCACAGGGCTTTGTGTGTGCAGTGCTGAGGGGCAGATGCTGAGCTTAAGTTAATGGTGCCACCCCAACCGGGGAGCCAGAATATGAAGGGGTCTGGTTGTATCAGGCAGTGGTGGGTAAAAGGGTGTTCCTAGGGATGGCAAGGTGTAGGATAATCAGGCCCCAAAGGCCCCTGGCTCCTCTGCCCGGCTGTGGGAAACCTTCTTACCCCCCGTTTTTGAGAGAGCTCGTTACGCCTCTTTTGCTCCAGATTTGGCAAGAGCTGTGGGTGCTCCTGACCCCAGGGCAGAGGGGCGATAGCTTGTGCTTTCACAAGAGGGGGAGTTAGCTGGGTACACTCCAAGCCAGGGGCAGAAAAATCAACTTTCTGCATGCCAGGGAAGAGCGGCCTCCTATTTGCAGCACTGAGGAATTCTCGGTGAAATGAGCAAGGGCAGGAAAATCTGCCTAGGAAGACTTCTGGCACATGAAACTTGAACATGTCTGGAACAGCCCAGACAGGAGGGAAAATATAAGGTGTGCAAGACCTTGCTTACATTATTCTGGGCCAAACATGGTGTCATTGTGTGGAGGCCAAATTGACAGAAACTGCAGAAATGTGCCCGATGTTATGTAGTTTCCTTTATGGCTCTGGCAGAATTCCCCGCTCTCTCGGCATCGGTAGCCCTGAAACCAGAGAAGACATTAGGCCCTTACCAGCTTACCTTTCTGTTCAAACCATCCTGTAAGTCTGAGACAAAAAGCCCTTGAAAACCGCTTAGCAGCTGCCCACTGAGTGTTTTGATTGTGAAAATACAAAACAAAAGTCTTTGTTACCAGTGCATCAGGCATTTCATTGAAAATAGTGCTTTTAGCAGATGTTGGGGTAGGCTGTAGGCCTCCGAATACACTAATTCTGAGCTTTTCCTTGGAAAGGCAGCAGTCGGGGACTTCCCCAGCTGACTTCTCGAGTGCCCCACAGCAGAGCCCTTGTGTTGGAAGGGAGCTATGTGCTCAGATCATAAGTTTGCTCCCTCTTCTGGGAATACGTGCTCATGGATGAGGTGCTGTGGCTGGGTTTTTTCCCCAGCTCCAGCGGCAGTAGCCAGTTAGAAGAAGAACTGTTGGGAGCAAAAGCTGTGCTGGCTCCTGCGGTCCAATTGACTTGTGACTTGGGGGCTCACAGAAATTGTATTCTGAAAACACTTGCTTCTCCTTCCCTCTTCCCATCAAAATACACACATAAATGGTTTCTCAGGATCCATACTGGTCTGTATTACAGCCCTAGAGCATGGTATTGGTGTGAGTTTGGCGTGTAAGCCTCTGCGTGAGTTTGCTCTTCAGGCCCTGGAAGACTGTTCAGCAGCAGGTGGCCGTGCCACAGCCATACAACGATCCCTATCGAGAGAATGTTCATATGGTGGTCACATCACATGCAGTTCCATCCCTGGTTCGCAGCTTTGACATGTTCTCACCCTGGAAAAAATGCTGCATATGACTAGGACTACTGTTTTGAAATATTGTGTCTTATTAAGCCTGTAGTGGCTGATTCTTCACATCCTGCTGATTTATAATAGCAATCAGGAAGGTGAAGTGGTGCTAGAAATTCCATAAAGACAGCTAACCCTTAAGGCATTAGAGGAATACAAATAGCACCTCAGGATTCATTATCACCCCTGTTCACTGCCCAACTGCGCAATCAGGTTTGGAGAGACACAAATAAGGACAATTCTTTCTGTCCAAACTGAGGTAACTAGCAATAGAAATGGAGAGAAGTGGGAAGAGTTAGCATTATGAGACATGGGATTCTTACAAAGGGATAGAGTGTTTGCTGGACAGCTAGTAAGGTACAGGCTTGACGTCTCTCATCTGCTACTAAAATAGAAGGTACAGCACTTCGGGGTAAACCTTAAATGTTTTTTGTGTGTAATAGTCATTAACCAAGTGTATACACATCTCCGTTTCCCAGACTAAAACAAGGTATTTACTGTGCCTCTACTGTTGCTGCTGTGTCTCTCTACTCAGGTGTTACTTGTTCTGTGAAATGTCTCTTGGAGCAAGGATATTTAGATGGGCATGTTTTAAATCGCAAACAGTAAGTGTAAAAGTAGTTCACTATGTTTTGGTTTTGTAAGATTTTGGGACATTTCAGCACATGCAATCAAACTGCCCGTTGCTTTCCCTGAGATGAAGGTGGGAGTAGGCACTAGCTAGTGCTGTTTTCACTGACTTCGAGGCATCAGGAAAAGCCAAAAGAACTGTGTGGATCCTGTCAGCTCAGGAGATACATGTGTTTTACTGGTATAAATGTAGATTTGAAGCTTCTATAGATTTGAAGGATTACCCACTGTTACCTATTCAGCTAGATGCTTCATAACTAGCGTCTGAAAATTGTTTAACTAGCCTGTGGAGGCCCAGGGTGCTTACCACTCTGTTGGCTCTGTATCTTTGGCAAGCAGCAAGACAAGGGTGTTACAGGTCAAATGTAAAGAAATACCTCTCGATGTTAGCTGAGTTCGGACTGAACATGACTGGTTGAAAGGTGGGAATGCAAAAACAGACAAAAGGTGGTGTAATAATTTTATCAGGTAACAGTCACCGTAGCAACCAAACTTTACCATGCATGACAAGTTCCTCCAAGTCTTTCCACTCCATTTCTTTTCCACACAGCTTTTGTTACTGCAGGTGTGTTAAGGACTGCAGCTGAAGTAAACTGTGGCTCTACGGGGTTCTTTCCCATGGGACCATGTGCACTGTTTTCACAGCTACACCTTTTCTTGCACGTAATGTTAAATCAGCCTCATGAGATCTTCAGTTTTCTCTCCCCATCCAAATAGAATCATAGAATCACAGAACAGTTCAGGTTAGAAGGGACCTTGAAGATCATCTAGTTCCAACCCCCCTGCCATAGGCAGGGACACCTCCCACTAGACCAGGCTGATCAAAGCCCCATCCAGCCTGGCCTTGAACACTTCCAGGGATGGGGCAGCCACAGCTTCTCTGGGCAATCTGTTCCAGTGCCCCACCACCCTCACAGTAAAGAATTTCTTCCTAATATCTAATCTAAATTTCCCCTCTTTCAGTTTGAAACCGTTGCCCCTCATCCTATCACTATGATCCCTGATAAAGAGTCCCTCCCCATCTCTCCTGTAGACCCCCTTTAGGTACTGGAAGGCCGATATAAGGTCTCCCCGGAGCCTTCTCTTCCCCAGGCTGAACAACGCCAACTCTCTCAGCCTGTCCTCATAGCAGAGGTGCTCCAGCCCTCTGATCATCTTCATGGCCCTCCTCTGGACCCGTTCCAACAAATCCGTGTCCTTCTTATGTTGGGGACTCCAGAGCTGGACGCAGTACTCCAGGTGGGGTCTCACCAGAGCAGAGTAGAGGGGCAGAATCACCTCCCTCACCCTGCTGGCCACACTTCTTTCGATGCACCCCAGGATGCAGTTGGCTTTCTGGGCCGTGAGCTCACATTGCCAGCTCATGTTGAGCTTCTCATCCACCAACACCCCCAAATACTGCAAATGTTTGTTCCATTGGCCTTGATGTTCATGCTAGGTAACACTTGCTGGGCATGGTGCTGAGCCTGCCCCAGAGCCTCTGGCTTGACGTCCTTTGGAGCAGACAAGCACCAAAT
The DNA here is from genome assembly GCA_013396915.1 of Stercorarius parasiticus. Lineage (NCBI taxonomy): Eukaryota > Metazoa > Chordata > Aves > Charadriiformes > Stercorariidae > Stercorarius > Stercorarius parasiticus. Next base: position 710,463 of record VWZL01000170.1, read on the forward strand.
TTACCCTACTCTGTTCTGTCATACCAATAGTGCCTCACACACGTGTTAAGTAACAGTCTGATCTCTGCTAGGTCTGGTCTTTTCTTACTTATCTTCTATTACAAGTAAAAACTGGGTCTTTTTTATTCCTGTTTTCTTTGCAGAGCACAGATTTTGACTGTAGACCGTGCTGAGTCTTTCTGACTGCTAAGATGATAGGATATAAAAAATAAAATTTATATTTGGGGTGGGTGGCAGTGAGCTTTTAACCACTAGGGGAAAAGATTGCGTAATTTGAAAACTGAGAGTAGATTACTTCAATGAAAGGACGCATAAAGAATACTGATGATTCTTCATCAACAAGACCCCTCTTATGTCCTTTTTAATTTGGCCAGTAAACCAGCGTCTGCAGTGTGTTGGGATAAACTGCTAACTTGGAATATTTCCCCGGCTGACTTTGTGAAAGCCCTTCTGTTGCAGAGGCCGGGCACAGCGAGACGTGCCACATGTGCTCTCCTTCTCTCCGGTTATAAAATGCTGCCCTTCCCAGGCCACCCTCGGAACTGCAGGCTGGTGAGATGGCTTTGCAGGAGCATCCCCTGTGGTCTGCGCAGAGATGGGGAAGCTTTCACAAGTTTTAGGGTGTTGATTCCCGCGGGGCTCAGTGGGCTTATGTGGGAGCCAGTGGTAGCCGTGTTATTGAGCTGAAACCCAGTTTACTCACTCAGCAGCACTGCAAGAACGGGAGGGAAAGGCAGATCACTGCAAGGCAATTCTAGGCAGCAAAGCGCAGACAAATGTCTCCATATGCGCAAAGTTCCCAAGTGTCAGCTTTGACACTGCAAATATAACTTTGTCGCAGTTTAGCCCAGCTCCATGCCATTCTTAGCCCCCTTGTTTTTTATTTTCAAATCTGATGTTTTTCCCTCTGTGCTGCCTGTGCTATGAGGATGGGTTACAGAGAATGGTTCCGGGGTCTCCACATCAGCACCCTTGCACAAGAGGTGGGACAGTCCCGTGTCTGTATAGCAGCAGGCTGTGGGCAGCCACCGGCTTGGAGCTCCTCAGAGGAAGCACCTGCCTCATTCTACATGCTCACCTGTGCTGGGAAATGCTTTTTAAAGGCACCTTAAAGCTCATGCTTAGTCCTCCCCAGAACTTCTGCCTTGTTCACTTTTACCTTCCCTCATAGAGATATTTGTAACATAAGATTATAAGGTACCTCACTTCCATTTTGCCACACTTCATCTAATTAGGTTTTGGTTCACAATTAGTAAGTAACTATTGGTAACTATATAAGCATTTTAACCCTCACTGCTGTGGCTTATTTGAAAGAAAAAGAGTCCCTCATAGAAGAAAATGCCTGTGCACTCTCTTCTTCTGTATTTCTTGTTCTTGCCCTTTTCTGTCTGTACTCCCCTCTCTTGTTCTTAACTTTTTCTGTTTCCCACTGCCACATGGACTGGACCCGCTGCCTCCTAAAAAAACCTAGCGATCTACTGTAATACAGGCTCGGGTAATAATTACTCTCGGCTCTGCTTGTCTCTACTGTAATAGTTACTCAGGTAAATTTGAGGCAGTAACTGATATCAGTGGAATTGCTCTGAGGGTGGTGAAACACTGGCACAGGTTGCCCAGAGAGGGTGGAGGCCCCATCCCTGGGAACATTCAAGGTCAGGTTGGACGGGGCTCTGAGCAACCTGATCTAGTTGAAAATCTCCCTGGTCATTGCAGGGGAGGTTGGACTAGATGACCTTCAAAGGTCCCTTCCAACCCAAACTATTCTATTATTCTATAGTAATTTCGAAGTAAAAAGAAATTTGTTTAGCAAATTACCTTTAATAGCAATAGTATGCTATTTGTAATTAAAATTCCTATACGATTACCATGATGTTTGATTTCTCTAGGTAGTTTTCTTTGCTATCTTATTCAACACACAGTAGGTGGCATGTGCCGAGTATTCTTAAATTTTATGTAACTTTGTGGTTATTTCTTAGTGTGATTCAATACATAGAAGACCATGATCCACCAGAGAAGTTTGTTTTCTCTTTTGTCTGCTGCATCTCTGATCCCTTATTTTATCTAAAATACTGAATGTTAAAAAATCAACCCACGGAAAAGTTTAATGTAAGAACTACCTCCTGTATTATCCAAGTAGTAGAAAGAAAAATATTTTCAGCCTATCAATCAACCCAGCACAGGGCAACCACTTGCGCACTTGGAAGCTGAAGTGTCATTTCTGTTTTGAAAATAGTTTCCCCTCTTGCTTTTCTCCTGATGCAGGGAGAAGAAACTGAAAGCTAGAGTGCAAGAATTAGTGAGTGCTTTGGAGAGACTCACGAAGAGCAGTGAAATCAGGCATCAGCAGTCTGCAGAATTTGTTAATGACCTCAAAAGGGCAAACAGGTAAAGGATCTACCAGCAGATGGATGCACCATTGATTTTTTTTGGCCGTGTTCTGGTAATGCACTGTAGTCCTCCCGCTACCTTAATGAGCAGTTTCTGGATCCGTGCATTCACACAAGTTGACTCTTTAAGGTTATAGTTTGAGATGGGGGAGGTATAAACCTCCCATGTAGGACACTGAAAACTACATAGCTAAGAACAGAATGGGGGAAATACATTAATCTTAAATGAGTTACTAGTAAATGCATTATTATTAACACAAACAAAAATCTCCATTTAGTCAGATTTATGAATCTTGTTATTTTGTTTAAAATTGCTCCCTCTTCTTTGGCTCCAGCCTCTTTACTATTAAACTGGCTTTGATAATCACTTAAATTTTATTGCTTACTCAGTAGATTTTGCTGGCACTGTGTTTGGATGGACTGAGAATATATATGGTGGACTGTTGCTGCCCTTCCTGCAAGGAGCGTATCGCTCACAGTGTAGTTTTCATTAATAAATTATGCCTGAAAGCCCTTGTGGTGAGGAGCAGTACCCATCTCAAGGTTTCCTACTGACTTGTGGTGGAGGCACAGAAGATACTTAGCAGCGGACAAATTAGTACAAGATGCCATCCTCTGGATATAACTGTTACTGCTTTCAATGGAAGTTGAAAAATCAGTGCTGGATTTTGTAAGCAGATTCTGGTCATGGAATGTTTTTGTAAATCATGACATGTTTAATGTTGTGGTATCCTGACTCACAATCATCAGCAACCTCTAGCTGGCTCTTAGAACCATGTTTAAAAATGTTTTCAGTAACCGGTTTACTGGTAAAGGTGTGTACTTGCCCCCCAGAAAGATAGGGAGATTAGCATTGATCTGGCTTTGGATCTAATGATTTTTAAAGCACTAGTAAATTTTAGGAAGATGATGACGACCCAAACTTCGGCGTTCTGGGGTGGATTTTTGTAGCACTTGCTACGATAAAGACTTTTTGAATGACCTTGTATTGCTTTGTATTTTTAACAGCAACTTGGTAGCAGCTTATGAAAAAGCAAAGAAAAAGCATCAAAATAAGCTGAAGAAACTAGAATCGCAAATGATGGCCATGGTGGAGAGACATGAAACACAAGTAAGGATGCTCAAGCAAAGAATAGCTTTACTAGAAGAAGAGAACTCTAGACCACACACCAATGAAACTTCACTTTAAATGCATCTCTTTCAGAGATGCTTAGTGCCATTATAAATGTCTCTTGGAGGCTGACTTTTAGGTAGCTTCAAATGCTAAAAGCTCTGACTGTCAACACTGACACACTTAAGCACCTTCTCTGGGATCCCAGAGAGGTGCCATGGGGATAATATAAGTGTTAACCTTAAGGACTGTTTCATAATGTAAAATGGCAGTGCCTGAATTATCATGCTATAATTATGTATGTTGTCTGTGTCACTATGTCTATATTCATACAGCTTCTCTTGCATTTTATGTATGTCTCATGGGTGACAGTGTCACATAGCAAAATAATTCATGTTAGGAGGTTTTAATTTGGGCAGTTCGGAGAGAATTTTCCCAATTCCTGAGCTCCCTCTGCGCACAGCTCTGTATTTTATCCTCAGGACTTGCTGCGGTTAAATCAACTAAATGGGCAGCTGCAGAGTGGCGAGATGATAGGCTGGCTTGCTTTTTTGCACCATACTTGCAGTCCTGTTGCTCGTAGTGCAGATCAGGTAGGAAAACTCCTGTTGATTTGGGGAAAAAAAAAAACACAAGAAACTCCAGTTGCACCTCTGAAAAACAGTGATAATGGTGTATTTCTTACAGTTTGTAAGAGGACTAAAGCTGGTGAGTTTCACCATGCCAGACAGATAGTCTGTGCCAACGTTGGGTAAGAAATTATAGGAGACTTCCTGGTATTTATATTGCATGGTGTTTGCAGTTATTTTGTGAAACCGTTGGGTTTTTTTGTTTAATACATTATAACCAAGGTTTTCTTTAAGAAGCTGGGCCGTTTTTGTCATGTGTGTAGTGCTTTTTACAGCTTTCTGTGATCAAGAGGTAGAATGTCTTCTTTTTATACTTGTTTTGACCAAAAAAGGTACTTATTAGGAATGTACCTGTTTGTTTAATATTTAATAGGCACAAAACTATACATGTGTAGGTGTATGGATATACAGCCACAAACAGAATGTGAATGGTGAAGTCTTCATACAGCTTCTTAGGTTAGTTTTTGTTACTGCTAACATTGTCTTCTTTAAGTCACATTATGTTACTGTATTATCAAACTGACTGAATTGGCCTATTATGGTAATGAACATTTTGCTTATTAAGCAAAGCATGGGGATCTGGTTGATTTCTCTGGGGAGCAAAATACAGGAGTCTGCTGTAACATCTGTTTCATTCAGAATTTGCTTCTTTTTGACTGAGTACATAGAACAGCTTCCATGTTTGCTTTAACATGCCAAACTAGAGTCCATTAACTTTGCTAGCCTGTTATGGTGTTACACCTGTACTTTGTATTTTTCAGGCTCTGTTTTTGAGTGAGTCTTACTTCAGGAGTTGGCTCTCCTTTTTGCTTTACATGTTAAGTTGCACCTCAAGTTTTATTAGTGTATTTAGAATTATGATAACTTCTCTCATTTATTCCTCCAATTTCTAGTACTAAGGAAATATTTTTAGAGGACTTGAACTGTTTTTGTCTACTCTTCGGTTAGGCTTGGCAGCCAAAATAGCTGTGGGAATTTGTGTTCAGAATATGGCATTATTGTTAAGTCTTGGTTACACCTGAAACTGTAGCAGTTGGTGTTCATGACATCTCTTAGTACTGTAGCTGCTGTTTTCTTCTTAGTGTAGTGATTCCTACTTCTCTAGAGTCTGATACATCAACTACAAAGCCAACATCACACATGATAGATTGCAATAGCAAAAACAATCCTGATTTCAAAATTAAGTTGTAAGTAGCCATGCCCTGGGATTGGTTTTGATCAGTCCTCTTTCTCAAGATAGTTGCACTTCTGAATTTATAATGCGAATGGAAATTTTTGCAAACCAGTCTGTTGAGGGAGCAAGCACATTGATTTCTTTATGGTTCTGCTAAGTATCTATCTATCTAAGGTGTTTCCCCTTCTTGGCCAACAAGTTTCTCACCAACAGGAATGTGGTTTTTTGCCATGAACTTCAGTGGTAGCTGATCACATTTGTTTCTGAAGAAACACAAAGAAAATTATCCACTGCGTACTGCGGCAAGACTGCAGTTACAGTTTTGTCTTCTTGCATCCAAAACACCCATGTAACCTGAGGTCATCTCAAACGGTCCACGTGAAATACCTTTGACTTAAGGTGACTAGAAACCACTGCTGCACTGGATTTCCTCTTAGGCTCAATTTTTTCTGTTTCTTGGTAGCTAGAGATGATGTTAAACATAATACAACGAAGCTTAAAGCATTGAATTGAAACCTGTCTTTACAGGAAAGATACAAATTCATGCACCCGAGTTTAACGGCATAAAAAGCTGCAGTGTTCCTCAGTGTCTTTTTCAGGCCTACAATTAGTGCGTATCTTCTCTGCCGGCTATGCTCTAGAAGTGTATTGTAATAAATTATAAATCATCAGTAAATGTAAGCCACTGCCCCTTTCTTCCCATAGGGCTTGCTTACAGACAAAAAAGCAAGACTGTTGTTACACAGCTATAGTTTGCCGGACCGACCACCAGTAGTTTTGCCTAAGCGAGCAGCTACTGCTTCATTTGTTGGCATGCTGCAAAAGGCCAATAGGGAAGTGGCGAAAGGTTTACCGTTATTGCAAAAACTGTTTTAATATTAATGATTAGCTGCAGCTCTAGTGTACCTCTTAAAAATGGCATCGACCCTGAGAATAAATGACAAAAAACTAATTCCTTTTATGCAACTGTTCAAAATACCAGCACACCAGCCTACAGACCAGCATGCAAATCACCTTGAGTCACAGCAGCCTAACTCACTTAACACTTGTTGCAGAAATAATACATTTGCAAAGCAAGAAAAATAGGTGGTTCTTGCCAACAGAGACTAAGTTTTTCACTCATTGATTAATCTTAGGGTGTTTTTTTGATTTTCTAAGTCGGAAGAGTGCATGAAACCTTGTACTTCACCGTGTGTTCAGAAAAAAAGTACTTTTTTTCTAATTAAATGCATAAATCTTCACCAGCTTGAATGTACTCTTAGCTATTGCAAAGCACATGTGATTAAGTTTGCATTAATGTCAGTATTGTTCTACTAGCTTTATTAGGATTTTCTCCTCCTTTAACACTGTACCATACATTGTAATTTTAGAAACTTTTCACCTTACTGACTTAGCTTTAAATGTGTTGCTGCTTTTTAGTTTCCTAGCTGCTGTAAAATAGTTATTTTGTGTTTATTTGATATAGAATTGTAAAAACTGCATTTATTTATACAGAGACCTTTATAATACTTATTTTACAAATGTTCTTATATTCTGAATAAATTTCTAATGCTGTTTCTTTGCCTCGGGGGTTGCTTTACCATACCTTGTCATCTTATTGTTGAATGGATCTGCTTACGGGTACCACAAGACCTCTCCAAGATAAGTTATTAAGATGGTATGACACTTCATGTTCCTATTATGGAAACCTTCCTGACAATGTTGGTAATAACTCATCAAACATCTGATCACAGGTTTTAGCTGAGCTCAAGAACATTACTACTTGCCACAAACCCTCTACAGCTTCAGCGAACACTTTACAGAAATGGAAGGGCAGATGTGAAACTGTTTCCACACATCCAGTTCTTTTTAATAACAAATTATATGGACCAAAAAAAATAATCACTACTTCATAAATTCTTTAAAAGCACTGATTGCAGTTCACATGCTTCCTTTTCTCCAGTACGTCTAATACCTTTTAAAAAGATTGTGTGTTTTTGTTTTGTTTTTGCTTTCGATTGTGTTCAATGCACCCCTTGTCCACCTTTAAAACTGACTTTAAATAATACTTCTTTTCCTGACACTATATATAATCAGTGCTGCTGAATGGCTTAAGGCAACATTTAAACATTCTACAGTGAAAGAATAGCCTGTAACAGCAGCACAGGCTTTACAATTCACACTGATCAGCAATGCTTATATTCATACTTCAGTAACTTTATGTATAAAGTCATTTAATTTTGCAGAGAAAAATTACAGTATAGAAGAAAATGTCAATTTAGTCTTAGCCTCTTAAATGGTATGCTTGTTTCTGAATCGGTGAATAACAAATAAAATCACGACCAGCAGTACAACAGATGTTACAGGTAGTTACAGATTTTATTTACTAAAATTTAAGAGTTGACTAATGCAAACTTTCTTCAAGATAACATAATGGAAATTGAATAAAATCTGTAACTTTACATGGTTTTAACCCTATTAGCTGTACGTACTTTCTACTTAAATAGCACCAATATGCCACTTACATACCAGTGAAGAAAACGGATCAAGTTCTTGAGCTTTAAACAAACAGGAGGAAGACATAACCCTTCATGCAATGAGCCATAGAATAGAACACTGGCTCCCTATTTTCTGCGAGGCATGCAATGCTGCACAGAAAAGTATTACCTTTGGGCAGAAATACTTAAGTCAGCCTGGGTCCTGGAACACATCCAGCAATCTAGCATTATGCCAAAATTAATGAACAAAACCCCACCTTCTTATGGGGAGTCTATTTTGCCGTCTAACATAAAAGTGCCTTGCAAACCTAGCTAAACTGCTCTTCAAGGCTGAAGAGCAGCTTCCACATACTGCAGTGCCATGCAGACATAGTAAAGTTACTTAAGTATCCTGTTTGAAGTATAGGCTTGAGAAGTATTTGCTGGGAGCTCTTAATCATGCAGTTTTGCATACCTCTCCTGTGTAACAAAAATACATACCCAACCACTAAGATATAAGTGGTTCATCTCCCTAGTTCAGTAATTTTGCTCAAACATGCTTTAAAAAATTTGCAAAGTTTTTCTCACAGTGGGAAGCATGTTGTAGAGAACTGAGTTTACAGGATCTATATTCTTAAAAAGCTATGAATGCCTTGTTTTAAAATGATAAACACTGCATGAGCTGTAATCATTTTCTTAAAGGCACTGAACTGTAACGCATAATGAAAACTAGAAGCTCGTTCTTCTGATCAACAATAGAAGTGATTAACACTGACAAAATACTCAGTGTTTTCAGTAAATTTCATAGTGGGTCTATTCCAATTTAAACATTCTGTACCCTGTGAAATTTTGATAATTACTTAAAAGCAAGCTTTCTTTTTTCCTGCAAGTATTGAAGGAGGAACTGAAGACACTTTTACTTCCTTTCCAGAAGTATCCCAGAGCTGAGAACAAGTTAAAGAGAAGGGCTGCTGTAAAGCTGAATCTATACAATAAGTTAAGTCTAGCTTGTCTTTTCATTGAAAATGTTAGGTTAAGTTAAAACCCGAGCATTTAATTTTAGTGTACCACTACTAATCCAGAATACTTCCTCTTGCATGATCTTGAATATGGCAAACGTAATTGCTACGTATGTTGTCTTCCTTTTAAGTTCACAATCTACTTGAAACAGTGAAATGCACATACAGCAAAAATCCTACTGCATCAATCAGTGCTTATGTACAGGATTAAGAACAGTGCAAATACTAGCATTTAGCCTACTTTCATTCTTGAACTACACTATTGCTATAAATGCATAAAAACAAAAACCTATTATGCAAGAGTAGTGACATTTCCAAGCCTAATTTTCTGTAAAAGCACCTTCAGTTAGCTTGTAGAAATTTACCATATCTTAAATAACTTTGGTTGCTTCAAAAGCTGAAATATTGTAATAAAAAAAGCAATCTGAAAGAATGATGTCATGTATAAGCACCAGATTATTTAACATTTACAGTGCATGACTCAATTTCTGTAAATAAACAGATTTTAAATCAACAAGAGAGGCTATTCTATCAGTTCTCAATAATTTTGAGCTTCCGAACACGTTTAGACTATAGCCTCCTAATTTAAAAGATGAAGGCACCTGACTTTACCTCTGAAAAAAACCTCCGTTGCTCAGAACTTACAAAAAACCAGGTAGCTGAGGATTAAACAGCCCACTGACCCAACAACTGGACAGCCCGTCACCCATGGAGCAGCAGTGCTGTCTTGCACCACAGGATATTAGAGCTTGGATTCTTAATGTAGACTCTTACTCTTCACACCAGAATGACATGAGTGCTGCTATAAACTGCAAATCAACAAAAGCAACTCTATTACAGTAACTAAAAGTTGGGAAAAATAATTTCTTATCTGAAATTACAATCTGAGAGCAAGTGTGTTAGGAACAGCCAGACCCAAAGCCTGCCTTGTTTTTAAAAGGAACCGTTACATTTATAACTGCCACAGGTAAGTGAAGGAAAAACACAGCAAGAATTGTTCTCAAATTACCAAATTAAATCAGGAAGGTTGGAGCACAGCACAGAAGCCTGGAACAGTGACTAGGCCCAGCATTTTATTAGAAACTATTTATGCAAGTTTGGTCTAAAGAATTTACATTGTGTTAAAAAAATACTTTGATTGTGCAATAAATAAAGCGATTTCCCCTCTTCTTCCCAGTACTGCTTCCAGACTTCAAACTATATAAGACACAGCTACTTTCAAACACATGCATGTACATTGAGGAGTTGAAGTTAACAGGATTTCAGCACAGGACTTATGTCATTCAATTAGGCAGATCACTCTTCAGTCCGAGTTCAAAGTTTAGAGCATTCTGTGAAGGAGAGATGCTAAAAATCTCACACTAAAGCAGGTAGTTTATGTTGTACTAGAAACTGCAAACTAGTACTAGATTCCCAGCACCCACACATTTGTAGTTTTTTTGTTAAATGTTTGTTTATTCCACAAGTTCTTTAATTTCAAGAACATTGAATGACCATTCATAATGTGATTAACCCCTTACAAGCAAGCATTCTCAAATTGAGCCATGTTTGTTTTTCAAGTATCTTGACACCAGCTCTTGAGTCTGACATGCAGTTACTTGTTTCTCTGTGTCTAGCTCAGACAAAAACTCAGAGAACTAAATTCTATATCTCACTTGTTATTTCTTCACTGTTTTACAGAACATAATGTAAACTGTACTTCTAAACTTAGAAATATACTTAATTATAAAAGGATAGTGAAATAAAAACAAACAATAGTAAACAATTAAAAATGTTCACAGTGCAGGGCACGACAGAACCCATAAGGTAGATCACATGCCACCACACTTAAATTGTTTTAGAAACCTTAACTGAGAAAGCAGAAAGCAATGCTACTACAAGAAATAGTACCCTTATACAAATAAGTAAGTTATTGCATATTTATCACATTTATTTGCAACTCACATTAAGGCTAGATTTACTAAAATCATGACATATGTATAAGCCCCACTTTGGGTTGCTTAATGAAGCAACCGATTTCTCTTAAGACCAACCTTTCACTAAGAAGAAAAATATGACCCAGTGAGTACAGAGGGCAGCCAGCAACTTCTATTCATAGGACACACTTGCTTCGTCCTAAAGATTTCCCTCTGCCTGGAACATGATTTCCCAAACAGCTGGCAGAAGCTCCAAGTTCACTGCTTCATCAATATCCCCCTTACTTCACAAAGAACTAGCTGAAATATAACTGTAATTTATCTGAAAAATCAACTTACTTACTAAAGATTTCCACAGCCTGATACTTAATCATGCCTTAGGAGAGTCTTGTTAACTCCACAGGCAGCAGCAGCCTCAGGATATGAATACAAACTTCTGCCTCACCATGAGTAAAGGCACTTTTGCTGGGAAATCAACTACTTGCACTAAAGAAGTAACTAAAGATTAGTTTTCACCTGAAGCTGAATAACATAACCTCCTTCAGCACTATCTCACCTTCTCAATTACTGTTCTTCGACATGTATTGTTTTGAACAGCCTTTGGATACTTTGTTTAAAAAAAAAAAAACAAACAAAGTGAGACAAAGCTAGATTGAGCTATTTCACAATTTGGTCTTGAAGGACAAGGCCCTCAGGACTCTTGTCCTCCAGAAGGAGGAAATGCTGCAGTCTGTTTCTCCTGTTGACTGATACAGAAGTCCAGCATTCCTATCACCAAGATTATTACAGCATTAGAATCCCAAATCACCTGGTGCCAGGCAGGTAAATAAACCAGGAGATAGTTCTAAAGCTATTTCTGAGGAAAAGCACTAGGTAACGGATCAGGTAGGGTACATGAAGTAGGGTGGTTGAAGGAAGACCAGGATTTTGGTTTTGGATGACACATGAGTTGCATAAAGACTCAGTGCATAAGCATACACTGTGATGAGACAAGGGCGTAGTTCATTCAACCTATGAAGTTACCAATTACTCACCTTTATTTTAGAGAAAAGTCTATTTTTCAATCTGGGACAACATGCTTGCTACCACAAGCTGCTATGACAAATGATTTCAGTGCATTTCTCTCAACTGCAAAGCACATGTTCAAAACCCCTTAACTTTAATCATGAAGGTGATTTAACAGTTGGTCACCTCAACTCTTACTAGTTTTTTGGCATGTCCCCCCCATCTTTGATATTTTCACTAAGAAAATGTTGTAGCTGAAAACGACCGAGGCTACATCATTTAAATGCTAACTGCAAGTGCAATTCAATACTACTGCATATATACAGAGCATACACTACACAAGAGATCTGAGAACAACAGCACAGAATACGATACTGGACACCCTTAGAATAGTTATTGCAAGCCCGATTAAGCCATTTAGTGTCACACAATGACTCTATTATCCATGCACCTGCCTTCCTCCTCAGCAAGATCTACAGAGGCTTATTTACATTCAGTTTAAATTCTATACAAGTAACCTCTCACAAAAAAAGTTTAAGCTTTTCTTTTTTGAAAGCAGCTGCAACTGGGCTGACACAAAACTTTGCAACTCCTTCTTACCCAGCTGGGGACAATGCATAAGAGTTGAAGCTAGACACTTTGAATGGCTAAGTTCTACCCAGTTTATGTATCCTTACTGAAGACAGAGGCAGAGCAGGTACAAAAAGTCAACATGCTATAGATTTGACTCCAAGTTCTGTTGATCGCCAGCCAACAGAAATTATCAGTGTGAGGGAGGGAAGGTATTTTGGGCAAGCAACCAGGACAGAGAAAGGATGACAGGCTGAGGCTGTTTGAAATGTGCAACTTGGTTTCAAAATCACTAGGACAGATGAGTCCTCTGAGAATCAGTTTCATTGCCACTGCCATAATATTGCAATGTACTACACACTAATGACTAACAAATCCAATAATTTACATCAGAGCAGTTAAAAGTCTAGCAAGCTGGTATACGCCAACAGTTTAAAAAAAAAATCAATGACATTCTATAAAACACACAGCAAGTTAAAAAAAAAAACAATCAAAGATAAGAGAATGCCCTCTAACGCACAGCTAGGAACAAGTGAACTGAACACTGGAAAGGTACTTTGTACTTTTGTGGACAAAGGCTATACTGCATTTAAAGTGCAACACTTGACTATGCCACTCCCATACTGCAAAGAGAACAAACCCTTCCAAACCATCAGTCAGTCCCTGCATTGCATTTAAAAAACAAACAAACAAAATAAAATAAAAAAGTCCTGAGAAAGAGTAAGGCTGGATAAGAAACCCCCTCAATTGCAACAGGCAAGTGATTTTTTGCTCCTAATGATTTTGCTGTCAGAGGTCAAAACTTTTCATTATGGCATCATGGTCAAACTTGAAACTCAAGAAAGCTCTTGATGAGAAAGCAAATTTGTAATGGCCATTGCATGCCACAGAATGTGCCTCCACATGTTCTGGCAGTGGGTCTTCACTGGAGCAACACATCTCATATGCTGCATCTGCTTAAAGAGGAAAAAAAAAGCATAAAACAAATTTTAAACAGATAGTTATCAATAAGAGTACCAATAACAGCACAAAGTCATACCTCAAATGTATATTCAATTAATATTTATGACAAAATCTGTACGTCTGGTCATAAACAGAAGAAGGGAACTCAAACAGCCATATTTACAAGTTATCTAGTGGCTAGAACGAATCTTAAGTCACAGCAATCTGGAGACACTTTCAATAGCCAGTTTTATCCGCAGTCCTGTTTTGTAAGTCATCTCTTAATAAAGAGGAAAGAAATATGGCCCTATTTTCTGAGCAGTAAGTAAAGAACTGTGTACGCACTCCAGAGTAGTCCAATATCAACTGCAGCTTATTACTAACAGGAGAGAACGCTTCAAACCAACACTCAATAACCAGCATTGTGTTGACTCAGATGCTATTTTCCTAAACCAGCTTTCAGTTACTTTTTCCTCAGCCACCTGGTATAATCTGACTGTCTTAACAATTAAGGAGAACTGCAAAACCAACATTAAGCAGCACATGAAGTTAACCAAGTAAAAAAAACACAAACAAAACCACAAAACACAAAACTCAGACTGCCTTAGAAAAATATGGCTTTATAACATTTGGTAGGTTAGCATACAAGGAAAAATCCTCAGTCATCATTATTCAGGTGCCTTCCACCTGTAACGCATAACAGTGGATGAAAATTCAGACTGCACTTGCCTGTTTCAAAGTTATCTTGAAGTCTTCTCACATTAAGCCTTTTTTCACATTTCTGGTTAAGAGAATGATCGTATGTTACACACTTCATAAAGAAATGGCATTCTGTTTCTTAGGGTTATTGCTTAACCATCAGCTAAAAGGTATGCTGGTTATATTTGCTTTGACACACCTCCCGATTATTTTTACTTAAAACACAGCATGAATTCTGTCATGTTACTTTATCTAGTAAGTGTGCTTCAAGTACAGAAGTCTTTCAGAAGCATGCAACCTTTTAACAGTTAACAAACCATTTTTAAAATGCAGGCTTTTAGAGTACTTTCTAAATGTTTTAAGCTGGAAAGGTCTTGAATACGACGGTGTGGAATGAAAGTTGCACATGCATAAGCCCATTCTTCAATTGACTTGTCCCAAAAAGCATGGGGAATGTATTTGCAAACATGCTTCTACTGCCAATTAAATTAGTGTGCATTAGAGACACAAACTTATAACTCTACAGGAAAGAGTTAAGTTTTAGCCCCAGGTATGCTGCTGTCAGTACACAAATATGGAGAAAAGTATGGTCCTTGGCTGCCTGTGTGAATTAAGAGTTCCCTGGTCTACAAATTGTATTAGAAGATTATCACTGGGACATGAAATACTTGAACTTCAAAAGACTCTCAACCATGAAAATGCAAATGAAACGCCACAGAAGTATTTCGCAAAGTCTGTAAAGAGCCTACAAAGTAACTGTGGAGTATTAACAGTTCCACTTGTTTCCATCAAGATCCTACAGATTCCTGTTACAGTTTTTTTCTATACAGACAAATTTCTGGGCAGCCAATTCTTTGACTTTTCATTCCTCTACTCCCAGACCCAAATGCAACTAACCATTTCTTGCTACAGTGAGAATTTTACAGGACGAGAGTTTATGGTTTCTGCACTTTTACATGAAAAAAGGAGGGAAGGTAAAAACCACAAGGCAGAACAGGAAGAATCTAGCTTACAGCCAGTAAACAAGAAAAACTACAGTCTGGACAAGCCAGCTGAGCTGCATGGAGAACTGGAGCTCACTGCTGCAGCAAAGTAGAATTAGAGAGCCACAAAGAACAGGAGGGGAAGAGGGATGGGATCAAAAAGACATTCTATTAAAAAAAGAGAGATATCTCAGTGAGCCTTCTCCCAGCCAGCAGAACTACTGGGGACAATTACTTACTGCAAGAAAAAAAGGTAACAAATCAAAAATGTCATATTGGAATTTACAAGCTGCTGTAGTTTTACTGTATGATTAAAAAATTATATGAAATTCTGGTGCACAAGTCAAGTCTGCATCTCAACATTTTTGCTAGAAAGAAGGGAAATAATAAGCATATGCATTACCACTTTGTACCTAATCGCTGCATAACAGAACTCCATTCTTACAATAATACATCACACATGAATAAATAAGACATGTACTACACTGACTTACTATGATACGCTAGAGTAGGCTATTACCTGACAGGAACCTGGAAAGGTGCAGGATTATCTATTGAAACAGCTGACAAATTTTTAACTGCTAAAATAAGACTTACTTCCAAACTGAAAACTTTTGAGTTTAGCATGTTCCTGTCTATAGATGTATATGCATAAAAAGTAAGAAATGTCCTATTTCTACGAATACATACCAAATATTCTGATCAAATACACTTTTGATAGATGCACACTCTACCTTCTTTCATCAGGATATTGTCCTGGACATTTGTTAAGCATTACTGGAACCAGTTAATGAGACAGCCACTGCACGTTTCTTACCAAGGTATGGTTTTGCTTAAATGGTTGACTGTGGACTCCGTTTGTTCGCTTCTTTTGGGTGGAAGTGTCTTGATGCTGCTTTCTGCCATTGCTCCTCAAGCTCTGACTCTGCCATTAAGTCCAAAATGCAGTAAAGCGTTTAAATGGCAGCACTGAACATCACTGCACTGACACTTCCAACTTATTAGTTAAAAATTTCCTCCGAGTAACCTCAAAACATGTAAAGGAAATCTTTTGTAGACAAACTCAAGCACACTGAAATTAACCAAACATACACTCAAGTTACAAACAGTCATCAGCTATTACTCAGTCTCTCCTGCACTATTATATACACTGTATTACACAATATATTCAGTTCAGTGAGTTCCCATACACTGATGCATATATACTAGTGGTACCCAAAATTTTTCAAAATGGTACACAGAGGACACCAGGACATTGATTAGTAATTGCTATCTATGCCTGAAACAACATAACTACCACCTGATACCCACCCACCTCTAACACCAGATAAGTCTGAGAATCCCCAAGATTTTTTTTTTTTTCCTGTAGTTTGGGGTTTTTTGCATGCTATGGTGATAAATTCAGTATTTTCATTCCAGAGAGGAATCCTTATGAACAAAAACATCTGTTTTGTATAGCCTAGATGCATATGTTTACTTACCTTTATTTTCAAAGCTTCAGACATCTCAGGATGATTATATGGCTTCTGTGGCTGTTTTGGCTTCACGCACTGCTCTCCTGAAGAGCCATCTGTAAACACCTGCTGACTACAGCGAAGTTTGGATCTAGTACAGGAAAACACAGAGAGTTTACAACACAACTTCAAACCTAATGATAGCAGCAGAGAAATTTGAAAGAATTTTCTGCTTTTTGAGAACAACCTGGAAGACAAGCTTAAGAAACCTAGTATGGAAACTGCATTCACCCAACTTTGTTTTGCCTGCTGGTAGGAAACCTATGTCCTGCATAGACAGCAGGCCAGGTCCACATTAACATTTGTCCTGTTGTTATCGGTGCTGGTGCTGACCTGACTCAAATTACTGGAGCATAGCCTTCTCTTTGGGAACAGGTTTTAAAATTTGCTCTACCACTTTTAGCTCAACTGAATCAAAAGCCAGCAGCACTTATTCCTCTAATGACCCCCACAGGTTTTATCTAGCTAGCTACTTCTGATAGTACTTCACAGTCCTACTTTAGAGAGTCCTATTTTTCCTTTGTAGAAGTTCCAAAAGCATTTAACTTGAAGCACTGAAAGTTATCTGCTTGTTTTAGCTTCTGTTTTTTGGGTTCTCATTGAAAGAATTAATGAAATTATCTCACTTCTGACATATGTGAGAATTTACCAAAAAAGAGTGTATCATGACATTAATTAACTTCTCATCCTATTTACAGTCCTATGAGATATGCGTGCTTTTTCTTTTTTTTTTTTATTAATCCATTTTATTACTGCAACACAAATACTTGGAGAAAGAGAAAGGACAAGCAGCTTTGTATGACCAGTGTTTTATAGAAAGGATATACAGGTGTTAAACTGACCTGGTTCTTACCTAGCTTTTTCCAAGTTGGGCTTAGAGGATGTGCTCCCCGTAGATAAACATCCATTGTCACTATCTGTGGAATCTCCATTCCTTCGGGAAATCCATTCCCTCAATGGCCTGTGAGCACGGAGAAGTGCAACAAGATCTACTTACTAAAACAAATCTATAGAAATTAAAGTTGTCTGAAAGTCACTGGTGTAGCATCTGCTTCATCTCAAACATACCTGATGAAGGGAATTGCCATAAAAAATTTGTTAGGTGCCAAACCCAGCTTGGACTTCGGGGTCATGTCATTTCTGTGGCATGGTAATTTGTCAATGGAAAACCACTCAATATTCTAGAAAAACAAGAAATAAAAATCAAAATACCCACTACTGTAGCCTTACAAGATGTGTATCAACCACAATTCTTTCCCTTAATTAAAAAATTATATGGGAAGACTTTAATTAACAGACCACAACAGGGTTTTTCACAAAAGGTTATTTAACAATGGGGTCATTATTCTGACTGCAACTACAGAGTAAGAGATGGTACAGCACATACTCATTACAAGATATGGCACCTAAAATATGAAAGGTATTTTAGGGTTTCAAAAACCAAGCAAACTACTGCACACTGAATGCCATAAGTAGAGTCTTTAAGTAATTTTCAAAGCCACTGCTATTCTTACTATTTTTATTTGAAACACCATCAAAACCAGACCACCAATACTAGTTCAAAAATTATCAGAAAGAAGGAGATTAAGTTGCAGAGGAAGTTTCAGTTTTTGTTACAAAAGAAAAAAAACATAGGTAAAGGATAGGATTTGTGTTATAATTTATACATTATAGTGTAAACTGTATACTTTGCAGAATGGGAACGAAATCAGGAATTATGAATATAGACAGTGTAAAAGAACCCACACAAGCTTTTCTATTGCCCCAAAACCCCAGGTTCAAATAAGATGCATATTATTGAAAGAAGTTACAAACTGTACAGGTTTTCAATATAATTCTACAGGGAATATAAAAATGGCATGCCTGGTTGTATTAGATCAGATGAAGACAGTGTTTCAGCAGGGAGACAAAAATCTGTCATTGTAAGAACTCTTTATGACCCCTACACAGATGGTCACTGTTATACAAAGGGGGGTATTTACTGTACATTTTAAAAACCCTCAGAGTTCATAATCTTTTACTTCATATTTTGAAAAACAGGTCTCTAATGCAAGAAACTAAGAGACTCCTGTCTAGTCAACTAGAAGTACCTTTTCCTATTTAGAAAGCCAGAGCCCTGCTCAGTGGCACCATCTGCATGAAAATACAGGGATAGCTGTTTTAAACTGAATTGCAATACAAGAAAGGTATTCAAACTTCAAAAATTATGGGTTATCAGGAACAAAGTTTCTGACAAGTCTACTACCCGAGTCTTTGCTTCTCCCTTTCACCATACCTTTTAAAAGCCTAATGGTATACCTGGACGTGTTCAAGGCCAGGCTGGATGTGGCTTTGAGCAACCTGGTCTGGTGGGAGGTGTCCCTGACAATGGCAGGGGGGTTGGAACTAGATGATCTTTAAGGCCCCTTCCAATCCAAACCATTCTATGATTCTATAAACCATCCAAAATAGTTCCCATTTTGTGTCCCCTTTCCAACCTCCTCCTTAAAATACACTATTCTCCAAGTCTGGATAGTATTAGCCATGAAAGAGAGAACACAATCCTTAGTGTCTCCTTCTGATATGTAGGGTTTTGTGTATCACCAATTAATAATCACATCCTCAGAAGAATATATAGTTACACATGCAGCTATAACTGAGAGTAACATGAAATGATTAACACATACACCACCTAAGAGAAAAGTAGTGGAGAATTATAGTTTGACAGCATGCTCTAATGTCGTTTTCATGATGAATGGAGGCATCAGACAGACAGTCAAGAATCAGTCCTTGCAGAAGAGTTGCAAGAAATTGACGAGACCCTACAGTGCAAAGATGCCATTTGTACCTAGTATTTGAAGTATTCATCATGCTTGGTAGTTTCATTATTTTACAGACCACTAGCTTTAAAAATCAAGCTCCACAACAAGGTTCCTGTAAATTCAAACAGGATAACACATACCCGAATTTCCCTCCTAGTTTTGGGGTTGAATTTTGTGTTCTTGGGAACTCCTGGAATGATGTAGAGCCGTGCTAATTGATCATTAATTCGCAGCTCAATGTATTCTTCTTTGCAGATATAATCTTTTATGTCAAAGCCAGTTTCTTCAAACACCTGAGGAGCATACAGATGAAATCAGTGTGTGTATTCAGATTTATCTTTTCAGAACCCATCATCACAAGGGAAGGAACAACTATTTTTCAGATCTATCAATGAAAACAGGCCACTGCTGGCAAAAACAAGCCTTTACACATAGATATACGCTCAATAATAGAAAAAGTGCTTTACGTTTCTCCAAGACAGACAGACCTGCAATAAAAGTTGAAACAACCCTATTACACCCTCATGTAGCAATTTATCAATATGGATGGGGAGTCTCTAGCTTCTCCTCCGTGCTGCTGGATGCTTGGAAAAGTCTTATTGACAACTACTATTTGGGGAGTAAAGACATCTTCAAATTCTAGCAAGGTTTACTTGCATCTCAATTTTTCTTCTCTTCCAACAGTCCTTCTACTTCGTGAACCTTCTACCCCCAATAGATGTAATCTTTTTCACATTCACAACAAAACCCAGCAATAGGGTAGCAAAACTTTTACTACAAAATTCAAACTGCATAGTCACACTGACAAGCAAGATTAAAACTGCATTGTCAGCTACTGCAAAGAAAAAAAATAGGAGTGTTATACCTGCTGCAGATTACTAGAAAGACAATGATATTTTAAAAGAACATTTTCTTTGCATATTTTATGGTCTTGCAGTGAAGGATGATAGATTCACAGCATGGTTTGGGTTGCAAGGGGCGTTCAAAGGTCATCTAGTCCAACCCCCCTGCCATGACAAGGGACATCTTTCATCTAGATCAGGTTCCTCAAAGCCTTACTTCGAAATATTTACTTTTGACAACATTCTCAAATATACAAGGTTTATAATATAACAAGATTCATGTCAAACACGCCTAATAACTTAAATCAGATCCTGTCTCTAAGCTTGCTAAGTAAATACTCATTTTTAGAAGCTTTTGAGTCTTTGAAATCTCCATAGAAAATACAAGTACTCAGAAAACATGCAGGATTGATATCACTGTCCAAAGTATTTCGGCCCAGACACGCATGTCAACAATCACTCATAGAACTGTATACTAACCCCAGGGCTATTAAGCCCCACTGCCAATAATCCAAAGGCAAAGTCCACAGTTAAATTTTTTAAAGACCAAATTTATAATTAAAAAGAGGGACAGGATCTTCAGTAAAACCTCATCTCAACCCCCATCTGCTGTGGGTATGCGTAATGAAAAATAGAACCAAATAGCTGCATATAAAATGATAATAGCAGGAAATACTCAAAATATGTTATGCAAAATGCCAGTGTATATATTGGTATCGGCAAAACAGTTTTAAGTTCAATTTTTGAAAATGCAGAGGAAGTTAAGCACAAATATGAAAAAGACAGAAGTGTTTAAGACAAAGCAAAGAATTGACCAGTTAGTCTTCAAATTAGCATGTAGAACCCCTCTTATATCAAAACAAAAAGCAAGCCATCTTCCCATTTAACTACATTAAGAACAGCAGAGTTTAGGGGAAAAAAAACAAACAAAAAAGAAACAAACAAAACCCCACCACCACACGCTGTCTCAACTAAAAGAAGATATGCTTTTCCTCCATACTTACTCTCACTACTAACTGCCATCTCTTCCCTTCCTAAATGATCTTTCCAGATGATTTAAGTTAATTCATTGTAGAAACTGCTCTTACCAAAACAATCATCCATTTAGTATGGTTTTGCTCTCATCAAGTTCTGGAATACCACTGCACTGTAGGCACTGCCCAGCGAATACCTCTTCAATTAGACCTTATACAGATGCAGTTTATGATTTTAGATGTGCACTGACTCCAGTAAAAGCAGTTAAAAGATTTATGCACAAATACTACAGACATCCTGATTCCTGGTCACATGCAAGCTTTGAAGAATTTGCCAGTTTATGCACAATGACAACCTATCCTGATGGAAAAAGATCATAGCAACGGCGTTGTTTAGTGTAATCCAAAGCAATTCTAAAACTAAAAACGCTACCAAAAGATTTTTTTTCCCCAGTATAACTGTGCCCACTTTAATGCTTTTAAGCTTTTGCTAGCATAACTCGAAGTAAAGAGGAAGGCATACTTCACATCATTCCTTTCTGAAGCAGTTATACCTAGTTTGTCCTGGCCACTGTGCTGTGGTCCATATATTTTTATGTTCTCCTCTCCCTTCAGTTCAGTCCTTTAGAACAACCCTAAAAGAACCTTACAAGTAAAAGTTTAACCGAACAAGCCCTATGGGGTAAGGGGAAACAGACATGCATTGAATAATCAAGTTAACCTTAATAAGTCTCTGCTCATCCTTCCCCAGCCCTTGAGTTCTGCAATGACAGCCCACTGAATCTGTAGCTCAGGTGTTTCACTCTTTGGCAAGTCATTTGATACTATATAAATAATGTTCTACACTCAGAGACCGGTAACTGCTAACACAAAGGTTTATTTCATGTTTTGTCTATCGCATGACAGTGCAATGTTAAAATTTAACACCTTATCTTGCTTTTCCAAGTCCATATTAAATATGAGTGGTATGGAAAGCACCATCAGGGGATCAGAAATACGGCATTTTTCATTCATGCATCTTTGACATGTATATTTAAAAAAAAAAAAAATCCATGATTTCTTAGATACCGATTCCATCCAACCATGAAGGAAACTAATGCATCTTACTACTTTCCCCCATCTTAATTTTCCCTTTCAAAAATTCTGGATGTATTATGTTACGTGAAGATTTGAGTTTATACTAGTAATATTCCTTTATAGGCTATTTTTAATATACAGCTTCACTATATATATATATATACACACACACATATATATATAGGTCTCCAGCAGCAATAAATCCCACAGATTATTTTCTTTTTCAGATATTACTTGCCACATACATTGATCCTTGTTCCTGCATCGCTGAAAAATAGAAAAGTTCTTCACAATTTTTACATAACCTTCTACAACCTCCAACTCAACTGTTGAGCCTCTTTACTTAGCGCAGTGTACATAAGCTAAATTCCCATTCTTCTACCTTTTTACAGTTATGGTGGCCCTTGAAATTAATATTCCAAAAGCCACAAAGTACATAAGATTTCCCAAGCAACAAAAATAATACTTAAAAGTAAACTGATGTTCAGCAGAGAAATTTAAAAGTAGTACTCACTTAACTTAGCAAGATCATTAAAAACATCAAATAGTGATTTTTAAATTATATAACCACAGCCTTGATTATCACTCTGGAACTCAGAAAAGCACTAAAAGCCACAAGCAGAAGCCTCCTGCAAGAATAGACTATTAATTTACCTGATTTCAATAAAGAGATCCTAAGTAAAATGTCATTTCATCTAACAGATATCTCCCATGCTCAGCAAAATTTCATTTATTTAGCTTAAATTTAAGGGAATCAAATATAACTTACCTCTCTAGCAGCACAGTCATGAGGAGCCTCTTCTTTATTTACTTTCCCTTTTGGAAATCCCCAACCAGACTTTGCTAAATAGCCCTGAACCAAAAGGACCTGCAAAATACAAGCGAATGCAACTGTCAAAACCCCACTATTCTAACCAATTTCTATTAAATATCTTCCCTTCACCGTCCCCTGCTACTCCAAAAAGATACTTTAGCCTGGATGAAGGTTAGGTTTTCTGTGTTCTAGCCAGAACTGTGAAAATTTTTATGGGATCATGCAACTCAGAATAAAAAAAAAAAAAGCACCGAGTAGGAAAGCAAGTGGAAGTGTGTTCACTGTCTCTCATATTTCTGTACACACCCAACAGTGTCAAGAAACTGTTAGGTCTTTGTGAATCTGAAGCACTTTCCCTCCCTCCTCCTCCAGATGAAAAACGTGAACAGTAAGAACATTACTTCTGCCAGCATACAACATCCTTCCCTCTAGCCCTTTACAACTATGTCTATACTTACATTTTCAAGTGTCTCATCAAGAATAATTGCACCATAGGTTGGCACTCCCATTTTGTATTCTTTCCACTCCTCTAAAACCTTTTGTACATCTTCACCTTGAGGCAGTAAAAAAGGGCAGTGATTGAAGAGTACAGCGGCACGTTAAGGAAGATAAACTTAAGCATCCAGTTTCAAATCACAGGTAGACATACAAAAGATACCCACTCAACATCTACAACATCCACATTCCCTCCCCTAAGTGCCCCTAAGATATATTCTCTTGGAAGTAACAAAAATACTATGAATAATCCATTATTGAATTCTAAAGGTCAGAAAGCATCAAGTAATTTGGCAATTTCAAGTCAATTGAAAAAAAAAGTCAAGAAAAAAGATGACACAAGGCTGCTTTGTTTGGAGGAACGTCTCCCCTAGTTTTGAAGAAAAAAAGTAACCACATAATAGTTATTTTGAATATATATTATTCTTAAACAGTTTTTTTTTCGTTTTGAAGTGAGACAACCAAAAATACAGTTTCACCTCCTGCTTGATGTAAGTGGAGTTAAATTTTTCCCACAGTCATTTGTTAAGACTGCGATACAGAATCTGTACTGAAGTATTTACTATGCAAAAAAGTTATTTTTAATGGCATCAAGTTACAGAGTTCTAAATTCTAATACACTTTACCAAAACTCACCATGCAGAGAAAATATGAACATTTATAACTCTAAAACTCTGAAAGCAAATCCATAAGTACTTAATACAAGTATTAATATTATATATTACACATTAAATTATATTACCAATAAAAATTATTCCATAGCAGAGTGCTTAAAAATATGACACTGCAGCAGAACTAACATTTCTGGCAAATGTGAACTGGAGAGGGACAGATTGCATGAACAAATAGTATCTATTACATTGCATTTTTCCTGCACTGCATACAATTACTAGAAGAATTCTGTTAGTCTGAAAATACAGGTATAATTAAAAACATACCTAAAATAAATTTAAAAATAACTGCATAATATCAAGCATATTTTATTATATTTTAAGTTACCATATTTTAAGAGTTCATTGTTAAAACAAAAGCTGTAGTGTTTCAAATTAAGTCTCTGTTATCAAACTAAGGGTAGTACATTGTGCAGTGAAGCCACAGATAATATTATCATGAAGTATTTTGGGTAGTGAGACCACAGATAGTATAATCATGAAAGCTAAAAGCAATACTCTAATCCCACATCAAGGACATAAGGACTAGACAGTGTATGCTCCAGCAGCCATTGTAAGCAATAAAAAAAAAAAGCAGAGGCCAGCTGTATGAATTCAGTAAAAACACATCCTCTCCCCTACCAAAAGAACTGTTTCTAGGAGCAACTGACAGTACCTCCAACAAATACATAACACTGCCCATGGGGGAACACATACCACCTTCAGCTATGTTAACATTTATGTTGCTATTTACTTGGAAAGGGATTAAAATTAAGAAGACAAAACAACATGGAGACCTCTGACAGCTCATCTTTGAGGCCCATCTAGTCTGCAAAAGTGCAACCATGAGGAAAAATCCTCAAAGATCAGAAATTACCTGTTTGCCATAGTTCTTGAGCAGTCTGAGAAACATCTCTTTTGTGGATGCCACAAAATTATGGAAGCAATGAACAGATAAAATCACACACCCAGCAATACTAATTTCTAATCACTAACATATGAACTGACATTTTCCTGATGCAACTGTGAAATTTTGGTAACAATATTCAGTTTGTACTTTATCCACTGAGATAGAAAACAATCACAGTAATAAAAAGGATATCAGCTTTAGCAAAGTCTCTTATCCCACACTGAGGTAATCCTGGTGTGTTTTGCATGTAGAAGTCCAAGTAAAACCAATGGGCAAGTTCAATCTGAAAACACACTCTGATTGCATTGTCTCTCTCCTCACTTGGAATGTGCAAAATAAATCGGCTGCCAGGAAAGACAGAAGAGTAAGATCAGCCAAATGTATTGATTTAAATAAATCAAACAACAAAAATGCATTGCAAGAGTGCAATTCCTGATCCTTTAGCACAGAGCAACAGACTACCAGGAATGGACTGGACAGCAAAAGATTTTCACATCCAAGTAAAATACAGCTTCTAAAATCCAGAAGGAGAATGGATCGTGATGTTCTTTCACAAAAGTTAATTACAATAAACTGAGTAAATTAACAGTTGTGAAAATAGGCAGGGTGAGGACATCCTACGTAAATGGCTATATTACAAGAATGAAAGCATTTTTACATGTCCAGTAAAGAACATCTGCAAACTCTGATAACAGAAGTCAACGCGTTTTTTTTCTGGACACAAGCTAAACATGGCTATGTGTTTTCACTTAAAGCAACAGTAAACTATTAGTAGATCTTAAAATTCAATACAATCCTCTTAATTTTCTTCGTCTGAAACAGAACATGGACAATTGGATTATTTTTCAAGTCTACTTGATGCTTTAGCTCAGATACTGGCATACAAATATAGAGTCCCAGTGATGTAAGCATAAGTAGCACTGTGTGACAGCTTATTTTACTTAAGCAGAAGCAGCTTTACTTGTTTTTTTTTTATTTGTAAGATCAAGAACAACAGAATTTTCTTTTTAGAAATTTAAGGTCATACACCCAATTAAACTTAAACCATTTGTCAGAGATCTTTTACATTCAGCTCCTGAGTACCACCAGCTACATTCCAAAAGCTCACAATATTACTGCCAGAACCAGAAATACTTAATACATCTTTATTTAAAAAAGTGATAACTATAAATTGTTAAGGGATGTCAAAAGTGGTTGCCTGTCCCAGGCACTCTGGCCAAGGACTGCCTCCTTCCTGGCCATTGGAGCCCAGCGCCGTGCACCAGGGTCTCTGCCCAGGCTGAGGGACATGGCAGGTTCAACCAGTAGCAAAGACCAGCACATATCCCAGGGACACACACACACAGAGGACACTAACACAGCTGGGCACACAGGCTGCCACAGACAAGGTGCTGCCTCCAACAGCACCTACATAAGGACTCACAGGCACAGAGAGCCAAGTCCCCTTCTGTTCTTTGGCTGGTGGAAGCAGAAGGTCGCTAGTGCAGGAGCACACTTGATGCTCTCCAGGTTCACAAGTACAAGTACATGCACATTCACAGGTCCCCCAGGTACCAGCACGGCTACCGCTGCCCAGATCCCAGGCCCTCATAGCCACCACACAGGTCCCGGCCTCGCCAGCTGGTCCAGCTTGAAGTTTGCTAGTGAGTATATGTGCACACCAGGTTTGGGGAAGATAAGACACCCCCCACCAGCACAACAGCTGGCACCAGGGACAGGGGCTGCGACCCACGGCCCAGCCACCAGTGCTCTGCCCCTCACTCATACCGTTCCCTGGCAGGAAACTTCTTCAGGACACGCGCTGCTCCCACCCCAGGGGCTGGAAGACAAGACTCCCCACCCATGCGAGTATCTGGCACCAAGACATTCCCCCCTCCTTCCAGTAGCTGACACCCCATCTGCTCACACACAGAGCTGGCACTTCATCCTTGCAGCACACATGTATGTGGGGTAGAGAGTGAGGTTACACAGAGAGAAAGTTAAGAAAAGATTTAATAAGATGTAAGAAGACAGGACAGTCCATAGCAATCAGGCAAAAGGCTCAGCCAGACAAGTGTGCTGACCGGCCCAGTTTTACACATAACCAGCCCACATTATACCCCTTTCTTTTTGCTTTGCCCCCTCCACACCCCTCACAGCCCAGTGCATGGGATCCCCCTCATTTACAGCCTTATCAGATGCAAAGGCCAGGCTGATCGTCCTGGAAATGGTGCTTGTGGTTTCCCCATAGCCCATCAATTAGTGTGACTGTCAGGTTTGTTTCTTGTCATTTTCTCCACTTCTGTTTTCTTAGGTCTGTGTCTGTATATTTTTGGCTCCGATTTCCCCCTTTTTCCCTTAGTTTCCTAGGAGCAGGTCCCAGCTCAGAGAAACTTGCTGGGATCCGTGGCCAGGTTTGGTTCTCATCGCCACCTCCCTTAACATACCTCCCTTAACATTCCTCCCTCACGTTTGTGTCCCTGTACTTGTTGTTTATGGCTTCCTCCTTTTCTTATTATCCTGTTTTCACATTGAAAAAGGTCCTTGACCAGATACCCTTAAAGAAGCAGACACTCTCCCTTACATAAACAACATTATTCACTTCAACAACAAAATTTTCCTACTTGCCAGTTTTCAATTGGCAATACCACCCCCCAACTGCTTTCTTTTTGAATGCTCTATTACTGCTGAAAATAACCCTTACATATAAAGCTGCTGTAGATTAAAGATAAAAAAATAAAACTCTGTTTTATAACTACTTGATGTTTCCTTGCCCCAGCACTGCAGATGAAGATAAATCTGAAGATACAACATGCAGAAGTAGTACCAAAGAGGAATAAGAACGTGCCAGCATTAGAGTAACAAGAGCAAAGTCAACTATAACTCTACTTATTAATCAAAACATAAACTCCTAAGTTACTTAGGGCGACTGAAGTGCTAACAACAGGTACCTCTAGGTTGTACTAGGTGCAGGTGCCCAGGAGCCGGCAGCGGGGGGCTGCAGGGTGGCTTCCATGGAGAAGGCTGGGGCTGCCCCATGTTAGACACAGATGGCTCCAATGGACCCAATGCAGGGCACAGCTGAAGCCAGCAGCCAAGACAGTGGCACCTCTGGGAAAGTGTATTTAAGAAAGCACAAAAAAGCCAGACAGGCAGAGGAAGAGAGAAAAAGAGTGTGAAACAGCCATGCAAATGCCAAGGTCAGAGAAGGAGGAGGGAGAGGAGGTGCTCCATGGCAGAGCAGGTGTTCACACTGCAGCTTGCGTGGGATCCCATGCCAGAGCAAATGGATAATTCCTGATGGAATTTCAGACCATCAGATTGACCTCATGCTGGAGCAGGGAGGAAGGAGCAGCAAAGATGAAGTGTTATGGACTGACCACAGTCCCCATTCTGCATCCCCCTGCACTGCTCAGGGGGGAGGAGGTAGAGGAGTCTGGAATGATGGTGTGAAGTTGAAGCTGGGAAACATGGCGATGTAGGGGAAAGTATTGTTTACGGGATTTTTTGTCTTTGTTTCTCTCTATACAAATCTACTTTAATTGGCAAAAAACTAAATTAATTTTCCCCAAGTCAAGTCTGTTTTGCCCATGACGGTAACTGGTAAGCAACCTTCCTGTGTCATCCTGAGCCACAAGCTTTTCCATACTATTTTCTCCCCCCATCCTGTTGAAAAGGGGGAGTGAGTGGCTCGGTGGGCATCTGGATGCTGGCTGAGGTAACCTACCACAGTCCTGAACTCAAAAGACAGAGTAACAGCACTTGCTTATAGGAGAAAGAGAGCACCAAGAAGCCCCAAAACCTACATTAAGACTCTGTACCTCCACTTATTTATTCAGTAAAGAACTACACAGTAAGACCAGACAGCATGACAAAAAAAAAAAAACTGACTTGGATACCTGTGACTTGTTATTTAACCTGCTGGGTCAGAGCAGTCCTACACCTGAAGCTTAAACACACAGCAATTTACCAGAACTAGGATAAACTGTATCACAGCATTAGGTGATCTGAAACAGACTAGGAACTCAACAAATGTTTGAACACATTATGTACCTGGCTTTAGCTTTCAACTTGTTTTCAGGTGCTGGCAAGCAACATTTTACTCTCTGAATAAGTATAGAGTTGTAACATTTTACTCCCTGAATTGAACTTTAAGTGTAGAAGTCTCTTAATTTAGTTTACCAGCAGGGAAAAACTGTGACTGCTTGGGGGGGGAGGAGCAGGGGAGCAAAAAAAACACCCACACAACACAAAAAAAGCCCAACCATTAAATGAAAGTGCATTAAGCTACTGTTTAAACCTTATTTTTGTTATCCTTAGGAGAATGGTTTTGCAATTAAAGCATTTAACAATAATCACTATCACCATTATCACATACTCAATTCTCACACAGATCAATATAGCTGAATATAAAAGCCTGCTTGTTATTTTATACCGTTGGAAAAAGTTCTGGGGTTTAGTTTTGGGGTTGGTTTGTTGGGTTTTTTTGGACGCTGGGGTTTTTTTTTTGGGGGGGGGGGGGAAGTTGGTTGTTGTGGGGGTTTTTTGTTTGTTTTTTTGTTTGGGTTTTGGTTTTTTTTAAGAGATAGCTTATACTGATTCTCTAGTACAGGTTTCAGTGCTGTATAATTTCAGTATTAGATTCTGTGAAGTCAGCTATGAATGTCTGTCTCTGAACATACCCATTACAGCAGGTAACTTTATATGTTGAGCTCCACAGGGCAAACAAAGCCTACGGCCTGAGAGCCCTTCACCCAGTGTACTTGATTTAATACAGCCAACGTGCATGAGAATTTTTAGTAAATTCATTAAATGCATTTAAGCTTAGCTATAATCTATATGAAATTATTACATATTCCACTGCTCACAGCATGGAAAAACACTAAGGTTAGTATCAGACAGAACACCCACAAGTAGACATTGAGCCTGCAGGGTCTGAGTTTTTTTTCTCCCACAGAAGAAATAGGTACACTAAGTTTCCCTTGTCCAGTTAAAATAATTAATTCGATGCCAAATGCTGCAGTTGCTACTAAATAGACAAACTTTACCCTAGCAAGATACATGATCACACAAATACTGAAAGCGAAACCCTGTAAGAGTAACATCAAGGCACAAACGCTGTGTAAGAACACAATCCAGACCCTTCTGGCAGTTCAGGTATCTCAAAACTGAGTTGCTTTAAGTGACTAGAGACAATAAAAATGTGGAGTCTTAGCCCAATTAACTATACAATTGAACAGTATTTGTCAGCTTAAGATCAAAATTGATTACTACAAAAAGAAATTCAATCATTCTGCACAGTACCTAAGAACTTGGAAGAAGTTTTAACTCACAATTGCAAAACTAAAATAATTGATGTGGTAGAGGTTACCCAGCAGTACTTACGGGTTTTTTTTAACCCATTGGGCTCAACAAAAACGAACAAACAAAAAAAAGAAGTACCACACCCTTCCCGCAAGGCACACAAAATTAAGATACCAGCTAAGGCACCTTTATATGCCTTTGGAACTAGCAACTGCTATAAGAATTACCTGCAGGCATTAAAAAAGCTGTAGCTGCCCCGAACAGTGGAATCATTATTTAGACTAATTGGCTGGATTAGTTGGAACAGCTGCAAGTGATCTGAGGACCTACACATGAGCCTTTTTGAGTAGCCTCTGTGTGGAACCTCCACCCAGACAGGAGTCTCTGTGAGGAATCTCAAGAATTCAGCTTAGTGTAAAATCCAAACACATTTTAATTCAGCAGTGCATTATGTTGATAGAATTAGCACCAGCTCCTAGTGGTCTTTCTGTCGTAAGGAAATGTATCAAGCAGGTAAAATGGCAGACACGGAATCACAGAACCAGTGAGACCACAGTGGGAAGTACTGATGATTGCATATCTTATGTACACAAACTTTTAAACACGTTTTCTTGGTTTTGTTTGTGAGAGTTTTCTGCAGGGAACCCAGACCTTTTGCTTCAGGACAAAGGAAAACGTTCTTGTCCAAAGAGGAAGTGTAGAAGTCTGACAGATATTGTATCACTGTGAGGATACAAATAAAGCCGGGAGTTCTGTTTTGCAGACATCTAAGCTTTAAATTAGCTTTTTGGTTTTCAAATACACCAAAAAAAAAAGAAACCACTCAAAAAATAATCTCAAGCTACTGACCAAGCTTGACTTGAAAGCAGATTTATTTCATTGTTTAGCTTAGCAAGACTAATGTGAATTCTTGTTATCTACTAAAAATTCACTAACAGTTATTTAGATTTGCAGCTCACACTGCTACAGTTCATATAAGAAGACACTAAAGAATTTGTATGGGT
The DNA here is from genome assembly GCA_013396915.1 of Stercorarius parasiticus. Classification (NCBI taxonomy): domain Eukaryota; kingdom Metazoa; phylum Chordata; class Aves; order Charadriiformes; family Stercorariidae; genus Stercorarius; species Stercorarius parasiticus. The sequence goes on from VWZL01000170.1 coordinate 741,718, forward strand.
CTTGTAGCTTTCCAAACCTATTATACTGAAATTATTTTAGTACTATGATTTATTTGCTGACAGAATTTAAAAAAAGAAAAAGAAAAACGGAGTATAGGTTGGGCTAGAAAATATTTAGAATCTTCTCAATAACTGAATATGAAAAATTGCTTGGCTCTTTATACCAAAATTTTCACTAATATCATATCTAGATTGAAGAATGTGGGAAGTGACAGATGTTTTCATAATCCGTTTATAGTCAAACACCTGAAGCACATTACCACTGATCTTCCACTTGTTTATCTTCTCCCTTGAGCCAAGGGCTATCAAGCCCTGCTGCTCCTCCAGTGCACACCAGAACTCCTTCTCTCTTTCCCACAGGAAAGCCTGACTTCTCTGCTCCTTTCAGTTGTTCTGTGCATGTCCAAGCAAGGCAACATATTTGAAGCAGGGATGATCTGTTACCACTAATGAAAGTCAACAAGGTGAATTAAGATAAGATGAAGAATGAGACAGACAGTAACTAAAACCCCCGATCTACCATTCTGAGGCTTTTTTTTTTATTAAAGGCACACAGCTACATTCATGCAATTATAACACAAAACACTGTTTCAAAGGTAGAAGACAAGAGCAGCTCAGAGGAACACAGTAAGACAGTGGGACTGACCTTATAACAAAATAAGGTCTGATTATTCGTGTGCCCTTCTACCACTCACCCCACAGGAGTAACACTAATAGGCTATTTGTAAGCACTGATTCCCCTCTGGATTTTCTGAAGAAGTCTTAGACCTTGCTTCACCTGTGAGCGGGCACCTAAAAGACAAGTCCCATCCCTCTGTAGGGAGCCCAAAGAAGACATGATGGAAACACGAGCATACCTCAGAAGCCAGACTTAGAAAACTGAAAATCTGCTCACATATTGCAAACTCTGGCAAAACGCTACTGAGTGGAGCAGTTCTAGCTTCCTGAGCACTTCTGACCTTTTTCAGTCATTTGAAAATAGTAATTCCTGTAAGTGGACTATCCTTCACATCTAGTAACCTTTCCCTGTTGTACATAAATACTTCAGAAGGGGTCCTTTTGAGATGGTAGAACAGAAGGATTATTGCATGTCAAATGTCACATCCAGTTTGGGGCATCAAATTCTGGGCATGATAGATAAAGAGTCCAAAGGGCTACGCCACAGATGATCAGAGGTTGAGAACACAGGGGGAAGAAGAGCCTCCCCAAGAAAATAGAACCCATGTTTTATGAAAATTTAAAGGTGTAGCCTTTAGGATAAGCAAAGATAACCATTCCACTCTGAAAGGACCGACAAGCAGGAGAGGACTGATTCAGGTTGAAGGGAAGGAATTCCTTTGGCTCTTCCTTTTCCGTCTCACTGGAACATTTCTCTTCCAGCAGAGGTAAGTCAGCAGAAGGGATCCCCTGCCATCCTTTCTAAACGAAACCAGGCTTACGAACGATGAAGTACCACATCAGTTCGTCACTACACCCGCCACATCAGCCCCAACGCTTCTCACTCCTCTCCCACCCGCGCAAACGCCGCCAAGGCGGTTTCACCTTCCCCGCCCGAGCAGCGAGAGCTACCCAACACCGTAAAGGAAAGCCTCACGAACCATGTTTCCGACGTCTCTTCCGCACTCGGCTTCTTCCACGACGCCCGTCCAGCCCTATAGCGGGCTCTGCCGAGGGCAGCGCAGAGCCAGTGGGTACCCTTCCCGCCCCGCCGAGTCGCTTCCACTGAGGGGGCGGTGAGCCGTGCGGGAGTCGGGTGCAGCCCCACACGGGCATGGCGGGGGGAGGAGGGGGGGTAGCCGCACAGAGCCCCTTCCTTCCGCTTCCCGGCCACTGCGGTGCTACCGACACCGCCCCGTTCCCCGGGCCCGCCGTCCCCCGCTCCCCCCTAGGAGTCCCACGAGGCTTCAAGGCCCCACGGCACGGAAAGGGTGGGGGTGGCAGAGTGGGGAGACGGCGCCCACCCCGCCCCCGGCAACGGGCACCACAGGACGCCGGGGGGAAGGGCAGGCCGCAGGGCGAGGCCAGTAAGTGTGAGGCGATCCCGGGAACACCGCTGCCTGGAGGGTACCTGCAGAGGTCGTCCAAGACGCTGCTGGGGATCTCGACCCGTTTGGTCTCCATGGAGAAACACGGCTCATCCCGATGCGGCGGGGCCCGAACCACGGTGTTAACGGCGGCAGGGGGGGGGGGGGGGGGGGCGGGC
>VWZL01000170.1:751500-871662 GCA_013396915.1 Stercorarius parasiticus
CGGCCGTCGTGCGCCAGTCGCTGTGGAGGCTTGAGGAGCAGGGCGCCCGCGGCGGCTTGGCCATGACGGCGGCGATGAGGCAGAGGTTTGACCGGTTCCTGCACGAGAAAAACTGCATGACTGCCGTGCTTGAGCAGATCGAGGGCAAAACCGGCGTCAACCGCACCTACATTGCCACCGGTGAGCTCCAGCTGCCGCCCCCTCCCACCCCGGCCCCTCAGGGGAACAGGGGGCTGCCTCATACGGGTGACTGAGGGGTGATGGGGGGAACGGCCCATGGCGGCGGCCGCGGCTCCGGCCGCGCCCTTCCCGCTTCTTCTCGTCCTCCCCTGGGGGCGGGCGGGCGGGCGGGGAGACGAACCCCGGGGTGCGGGGCCGCTCGCCCTAACGGTTCTCTGCTCTCTCTCCCCCCCACAGCCATCGTCGGGGCAGTCGCCGTGTACCTAGTGGTGGGCTACGGCGCGTCTCTGCTCTGCAACATCATCGGCTTCGTCTACCCCGCCTACGTCTCGTGAGTGTCGCGACTCTTCCCCCTCTTGTCGCGATGATCGCGTGCGTTACCCGCCGGGGAGACGACAGGGCGGCAAAATCACAGCCCGTCAGGGTGGTGTGCCAGGACGCCGCTCCAAAATGTTGAGTTTTCCCGCCCACCCCGTCCCCTTAGCGTGTTCAGGCTCAAGGTGCTAAGTGAAGAGCAGGGTTTCTGCCGTCTGGCAAGTGCTACGTAATAAATTACAGATGGGAGACACTGGGTAATTTCCACACTCGAAAAGCGGTTCCTGTAGCGCGCTACGTTTCAGCTTCGGGTCCCCAGCTTTGTCATCTTCAGGGAGAGGCTGGATCGCTGTGTCTTACCTGCTGCTGGTAGCAGGAGGGAGAATCGCTGTTGTAACAGTGGTTGTGAAAACTCACAGCGATGTTTTCAGTTGAGGACGCTCCCAGATACGCAGAAAGGCGCTGGTGCAGTGTCAGCATATGTTTGGTGCGAAGCAGTGGGTAATGTAACGGGCTGGACACAGAGATGCATTAAGGAGTCCAGTTTAGTCCAAAACCACCTAGCTGGTGAGAGGTAGGAGGGAAGACACTGCAGCTCCTCTTGGGTGTAAAAGAACTTAAAAATACCTAATATTTCAAAGGAAAGCCTCCTTAGGTGATTTTTTTTAACAATGTCTGGTATCTTTCATGGGTATTATATTGTTATGGACCAAAACGGATTTTGTGTTAGGTAAGACCACAGTGGAGTATGTTCCAAAAGACTTGAGAAATGTACTAAATAAAACCTTCTTTGTAGCTTAATACGTTCATAAAATGGAGGTCCTTCCCAGCTATACTGCTATATTGTTGAAACACAGTGCTTGCCTTTTACGTAACTCTGTTTATGTTCTCTGTAATTAGATCTTGGGCAATACAAAATAAGTTATTTCTCTTTCATTTTTTCAGAGATGTGGGAAATTGACATAGTTTTACCCACTCTTGAAACATCTTATGGTTGTGATGCTTAAAACTAAGTAACACTTTTCCACTGAGCACTAATTTAGGACATTATAGGCCAAGAACTCTGGAGAAACTTTGGTTTTATTTTCTATAAGGCAATTCTTTGTGAAAGGACTAGTTAAAAGATATTTTTTCATCAAAAGCTGAAAGTGAAAATATCAGCCAACAAAGCTTCAAAACCTTAAAATAGTTGTGTGGGAATTATGTTTATGTAATATTTTGTGTCTGACAGGTCAATTTTAAACTTATATAATTACTGTATAAAATCCTATTTAAATTTTTAAATTTGTTTTAAAACTGGTTTGGGATTATATTTTAAATCTGCCATTATGCAACTATGGTGAATAAATTGATAATAAAAGCTCTTAGAGCTGTGAAGGCAAGACAGTAGCAAATCAGATATGAGTACTGGGGTTTTCTCTTCCAATTTATTTTTCCAAATCTGGAAAATTTATGGTTTTTTTAATCTTTTTTGTAGAGTGTCTACCCTTTTTCATGTTGGAAGCTGATTTTAAATGTATCTTGATGTGAAAAGTTACCCCCCAGACATTAGTACACTAGGGTGCTTTGGTGTTGTTTTTTTTTTTTTAGTAATGTGTGCTTATGCTGTTGTCCTTGGCTACAAATTTTACTTAAACAAAAAACCATAATGAATACATACCATGCACATGAATACAGTGCCAGTTCTGTTTTTTCCAGTTCATTCTCAGTTAACGCTTTCCCTTTAGCTGTCTTTTTAATGCTGAAACATTTTTAGAAGATAATTATAATCACAGGTGAAAATCTAATTTAAAACGCATGTGATGTGCTGCATGCCAATGTCTTTCACTGGCAACCTGCAGACAGGTTCCAGCTCGTGAAGCAGCTTGCTGACAGCACGGGTGGGCTCTATCGCCTCCCCTCTCCTCCCTTCCTTCCCAGTACAGAGCTGGTACGAAACATTTTCTCACATGCATTGCTCCACCTGCAGAGCCAGCTGTGTGGGTCCAGAGGAGACGTGGGAGGACATGTGCTAGTGCACACACTTCACGGTCCCGTTCAGTTTGCCTTTTTTGAGGAGTGAGGTGTGTGAATCAGGATAGGCAGTATTGCCCTTGCTAGCCTGTACGATGTTATGGCATCAGTCTGATGGCATCAGTCTGACAGCAGCATACCAGGACATCTGTGCTATCTCCCGAGATGGCTTTCAGTCTGGAATCAAACGTAGGCTGCCAGACCATGAAAAAGAGTAAGAATCCTCTTTGTTGATTACCCTTCTTCCACCATATGGGTTTCTTTTTGTCTTGGTGCTACCATGCCACTCTCCGTATCTACTGTAGGATCTCTATCCAAATGCAGGGCTAAGCTGTGAGAAGATGAAGCTGAATTATTAGAGTGATTCCTGCTTTCATTTTTGCTGCTCTGGATCCTGTACTACAGTCAGGGTGCTGCCGAGTTCTACCCCCCATGCTGATAAAGCATAAAGACCCAAAGCATAAAGAACACTAGCCAGGGTGGTTTGTTTATTCATCTCTTCTATTTGGTCTGTCCTGTGTGAAAAGACAGCTGAAGAGCCTGATACATAACTAACAGTAGTGAAATTTGCTTCCTAGCTTGGGCAGAAAACAGTTTTCAGCTCTCTTAATAGCTGCAAGCACCCTCAAATGGCTTTGGCTGTAAAAGCTGTGGCTTCTGGTAGGAGTTAGAAGCTGGTAAACATGAGGTATTGTGCAGAGTTTTAGTTTGATGTTAACACAGGTGTTTCAACAATGGATCCAAGCCTGAAACATCTCAGAAAGGTACTGAAAGAGAAAAAGGAGACTACTTTTCCCTGGTTAACTTACTTTCTTCTGCTGTGTATAGATCAGTGTATAATTTCTGCATTGTCAGTGTCTCAATTGTGTAAAGTGAAAAACAACGAAGTACTGTGTCAGGCTTCTCTTCAGCAGAAAAGACATTCATGAAGGAGTCTCCCCCCATGAAGGGACCGATGTCTTGTGTTCTGCAAGGGAGATCACCTTCTGTCCTTACAGTTGTTTAAAATAGCAAACAGGCTACCAGGTGAGTGACCCATTAGGCATGTTCCAAACCTGTTTTATTAGGATCTTAGTTCTGGGTTATCTTCATCGTGGTAGTTACTGTTCATCTCTGTGCTTGCCTGAAAGAAAATGTATTGGAAAAAAACAAACCCAGGGAAGGGTGCTCAGCTCAGATTTCAGCCTGTTCACGCATGAAACCCAGGACACTTTTACCGATGTGCAGGTATCTGCCTGTCAGACCTTGTATATTTCTGTAGTTTATTTTCTTCTGTTTACATCATTCTCTATATTCATTGCCACTCTGTGCTGTGCAGCAGGTGAGAATTTCAGTGGAGATGCGCTGGAGGCTGTAGCCGCTGGGCTAGATCTAGCAGATGGGGCGTGCCTAGCTATTGGCATGAAGTGGTACAGCTGCAGCTGCGCTGCTGCCAGCTTTCGCATCACTGCAGTCCTGGAGGAGTTTCTTCTCTAGCGATACAAAATCTCCTGAAAAAAATCCAAGTCTTCTATGCCGTGTCACCAGCAAGGGCCCACCTGAGGCTCTTAACGTAGGCCAAATTAAGCAGTAGTTTTCCAAGTAAACCTTATCTGGCTGTTTCCCAGTAATTCAGACAATCTGGATTAAAGTTTGTCATAAAACCCTAGTCTTATTCCCTAAAATTTTGTTAAGTGCTATCTGATGAAATAGAATAGTTAATTTATGTTGAAGTCTAACATTTGTTTACAGGCTTTTGTGTTTGCAGTAGACCAGCGTTGAAAAGTTTACCACAGATGATAGAAGCAACTTTTTGTACTTATAGTGAGTTTTAATTGCACAAGGCAATACTCGGACTAGTAGATGGAAGAGTTGAGTGTTGTCAGTGTGTAAATAACACTGCCAGTATTTTCACTGCTTCTCGAAACTTTCCAGAGCTAGCTTGGTTAAATGTAACTCCACCCGTAGCCAGAGGTGGTTAACTGCCTGAAAAAAATTAGAGAGAGTGCAAGCAGGAAGGCAGCCTTTGATGGCTAAGAAATGCGTGCAAAGGATTGGAAATTTCAGAGTGCTGTCATATGCAGTTTAAGAATTGCAAAGATGAAAATAGCTTAGGGCATTAAAATGTCTGAACTTATTACTGGTGTCTTCAAGGTAGAGAAGCAATATAGTAGAATTATGTCTCTCTGCTTTGGCTAATTTTATGCTGTTACTTAAATCCAGCTCTTTTTACTATGTGTAAGTGCTGCTTGTGGCACTTCAAGAACAGGAAACAATCTAGATTGATTGTAGAGAAGTATGAACGCACAATTCAAGTCTTAATTTGAATATTGTCATGGTGTCTTGAGCCTGTCTCTTAGCTCCTTTGCCTCTTCCATATCTCTAAAACAGGAACACCACTTTTCTTTGGTCATAGTTGTTTAGAAAATGTAAAATTGTTCCTGTATTTGTTGAGAGCTAGGGCAGCAAATTTGCTTTCTTTTAACATGTTTTGAGGAGAATGCTTATGTTTTTCCTTCATGGAAAACACTGCATGATATGCTAGTGTTCACCAGTAATGCTCTGCTGCTGCTTTATAAAAGTGATTTGAGAGAGCTGGTGCATCTAGCCAGGTTCACAACACTCAGGGTAAGTATAAGCAGAAAGTTTCCGAATCTCTCTGCACTTAGGCTGTTTCCTCTCCCAGCTGATACTCTTTTCATGGGGCTTCGGATACTAAAAAGTGTATTTTGACTTCTTTGTGTATGTTCTGCCAGATCAGTTCTTCCAAACATCCTTGCTTTTTGTCTTTTAGGTTTTAGAGTGCCATGTTAAAATAAAAGCTGTCTTGTCTGTTGGCTGGACAAATGATGTGCTTTCCTTTCTAGAGATAGCAAGTGTTTAGATGAAAACGAAGAGTCTGATATTGTGATAACTGTAGGAAAATTTTAATTTATCTTCCATATCTTAAATTTAGGTTAAAAAGATAAAGGTCTCTATTATACAGATGGGTCCACAACCTGAATAAAACTCATTGAAAGATTTCCAGTTTATAATTGATGTAGATACTATTTTTAGGGACTGTGGATATGTTTAAGGCATAAATGAAGGCATTTTACTAGATCTTCTTGGTCAAGATGTGCTACAGTGCTGCACCTTGCATGGACTCTCCTCTCTCACTGTACTGATCTCTAGCAACTTGGTTGATGTAGGCCTACAGATGTTAAAGGAATAATTAGACTTACATCAGAGAGGAGAGGAAGAGATAAGGAGATTTATGAGTTTAGAAAAAGAACTAAAGTACTTTATTGAAAATAATAATAAATAAGAAAATAGTAAGTAATAATAATAGAATAAAATAAAATAAAAAAAGTATACAATATATACAAAATGGTGTACAGCTCCCAGGATGACGATGACGTCACCAGCAGACACAGGGAAAGTCCCAGACTGGAGTCAGCGACGGACAGGAGCTGAATTCTGGAACTAGAGTCAGGAATGCTCAGATCGGGATCAAAGGCAGACAAACAGACAGAGGGTCCTCCTCAGACGTCGGCCATTGAAGAAAAAACGAGCCAGAGCCACCTTGCCCCTTTGATCCTTTAGCTTTTATACCGAGCGTGATGCAGATGGGATGGAATACCCTGTCGGTCGGTTTTGGGTCACCTGTCCCGTCTGCTCCTCCCTGCAGGTCGGACCCCTCTACGCTTCTCCACTTCCCACCCTCTGACGGGCAAAAAGCGAAGTTAGCTGACCTTGGTTGTTATAGCAATAAGTATAAGCAAGAGCCTCTGTGCATACCATTCCGTGGTCTAATCAGGTCTTATCACTCTGAGAGCGAACAGTTTCTGAACAACATGCTGTGAATTTCAGACTTTAGTCAGTTAGAAGAGGCCCAGCTAAAAAGTAAAACTACAAATCAGAAAATCTGTTCTGTTTTACCCCAAACCAGGACGCCTTTCTCCTGGTGAGTCACAGTGCTTCTAACATATAATGTGTGTAATTGCAGATCCTAAATGCTGAAAAAGTGATCTGGAGTCAAAAAGTGAGATTAAAAAAATGTGGATTATTGTTAGTTGATTTTCTTATTTCTCTGTTTGTTTTGTTGTGGTGATGTACTCTAGTTACATTTTAAAAGTCTTTCTTCACAGTTATGAGACTTACCTGACACAGGAGAGCTGGCAACATCTTGCTGTCCCAAAAGGGAGGAAGCCTACTTGTCACTATGCATACAGTGAGCAAGGTACACGATTTTTAGATTAGGATAATGCGGTTGTCTTCACCTGCTAGGAAAAGAAATATAAACGTTCATGTGAGGGTCTGTGAACACTAGATAAAATTTAATTTTTTTAAAAAAGAAAAATTACAAAATTTTATTGCCACAAAGTTTAGCAACTCTACTCATAAAGTACAAAATTTCATAAAGGAAATTCTTCAGGTCTCTGCAAACCAGCCTCAACCCAGAAGTTAGTCCTCAGCCTAAAACTCTAATCCCTTTCACACTCCCTTATGAGTCAATTTTTAATTACATTTGATAATTAAAACTGTAGGATTTTCGTTTCTAGTTAAAAACTCCTTACACAGTGATTACCTCAAAACGTCAGCATTTTACCAAGACAAGTCTGACAGCGTTGCACCATGATTTCATGCTTTACTGGACGTTGGTATAAATTAAGGCCATACTATAATTCTTTAGCCAATATTGTAGTAAACAGAACTAAAAAACAGTAGTATAACTTCTAAGAAAATTACACTTGAAATATCATCTCCACAGCGCAGCATAGGTTGACAGGAAAATGTAACTTATTCTTTCTGTATTGTTGTAAGCATGTGGCAACGGCCCAGTTCTTCTCCATTTGGTTATGACAGTATTGTTTGATCTGTGTGCCTGCACCCTAAACAGTAACAGCTGTGGAGAGGCAGCCAACGCCTGTGAAACATTTTTTTCCCTCCCTCTGACAAAATTGTCTGTCACAAGCAGAGAAGCACTGTGTTGTGGATCCTTAGCAAGTGCTGCCTTCTGGTGGGATGTGGCATGTTTGCACTACGCAGGTAAAATATGTTTTTCCCAAAGCTCCCTCACTGCATGGCACTTCTCCTTCTTGTCAGTATCTTCAGGAAAGACAACCTGAAAGAATTCTGTAATATAGGCTGGGATTAGACGTTTCCAAAATGGGACTTTTAGACGCTAGCAGGCAGTGTAGCAGTACTGGTGTAACTGTTCATGTGGATGAGTACAGCCAACAGTGAAGATGGCAAAGCTTAGCCTGAGACTGCATACACAGGTAAGCCCCGCCGAAGCCCTCGGTGACTTTCCTTGCCTGTGTTAAGGGTGGAAGTAGAGGAAATCCCCCTTCCATAGAGTGTGCATGGACGGCTTCTCTGGGAGTGAAGACCTGAAGCCTGCTGGAGCTCCTGCTGCACAGCACCACCCATGTAGCCCAGCCTGTGTGGCAGAACAAGCAGTAACCAAATGGTTTGGCACGCTGGACTGAGGCACTGACGCATGTTAATCCTAGCAAAAAAAGTCTGTGTGTGCGTGGGTGTGTAGGGGAAGCTGGTTTTAACCTGAGTCACAACTGGGGGACTGACTCATCGTGTGGCCCTACAAATACTTGTTGCGGAAGAGAGCGGGCCAAGAAGAAGCAGAGAGCAATGAAATGAGAGGATTGCTGCTTTTTTGCATGAATCTTTCTTTGTGATGAGTTAACATGTAGTCTGTAGAACTCCCTTCACTGGTGGGCAAAATGGCATGTGCTCCTTTTGTTGCCTCAGTCTCCTTTTTGTTGCCTTCGGTTCCTTTGAAGAAAAGAAGGTAGAACCCTTTGTACTACTATCATTTCTTTGTTGTTATCTTCTAATAACTTGCTGCATGGACAGTGAGCCCCCCTTGCTATCCTTCATGAATTTGTCTCCTGCCATCTTCTGGATACACTAAATTTTGAGAGGGAAGATGGTAGACTTGGACTGCAGCGGTTGTGTAAGTGCATTTGGCAGGAAGATGTTTTCAGTATCTGCAAATGCGCAACTCTGCTATTAGAATCAGTAACAAGGAAGAAAGATGGAAGACAGATGGCTTTTAACTGATGGATGAAAGTGCAGAAGACAAAATGATAAAGTAAATGCAAATATGCAGGTACTTGTTTCACTGAGTTAATGCAAAGAGGCAGCCTGCCAAGATGAGTCTGAAATGAGGATGACAAGGAGGCACCAAACTGAGGAAGTCTGTCGTGCAGTGGAGCCTTGATCCCACAGAGGTGTCTGGACAGCTAGCTAGAAGTAAATTATTTTTTAATCACCACAACCTGCTGTAAAGAGTTTTCGCAGACTTGTAAGTATAAGGTAATTTCAGGATTTTTTTAAGTTAAATGGGGGGGGAGAAGAGTTATGCTTGGCTAAGACGGTCACAAATATGCCTGCCTACTCATTTAGTATAACACTGATGAGAAAACTGAAGGAAGGAAGTGCTAAATGGTCCAGTCTTCCCTAACTACAACATGAGCACTGGGCTTAATGGAGGCTAATATTTTGTCTTAAACCTGTAATTTTATTTACACAAGAGTCATCAGATGCATCTTGTAAATTGCAGGGATTTGAGTGATCACACGAGACTAGAGAAAATTTTGATTTGGCATTTCTTTCTTTATTTCTTGTTTCCACATCTGGACTCAGCTCAAAAAAAAACCAACTCAAACCCACCACAAACTCGTAACTGATGTACTTATAATATTGAGTACTGTATGTGTGAATTAACTCTAACAGTGATTTGTTATGCCAGAGCTAGTTCAGAAGTGTGTAACAGTCTCTTATTTGAAAAGAGCTGATTTCTTTGTCAAAATGAGTCAGATGCTTTAAGAACTCAACTTGACAGTTTACTAACTGTTACTATCAAGTAACAGAATAAAGTCACCACACTTGATCAAGAGTTCAATTTGACTGATTCTAGGATGCACACGGTCAAAATTGAGCCGGTACTCTGATACTGTAGCTACATAGCTGATACGAGCCCTGGACTACTGGAGAGCACGGCAGCCTCTACTCTGCCCTGTTGGCATCACCAGCTAGTGGGATTATCAGGGAACAGATCTGGCTAAAAAGGAGTTTTTTACCTGGCTCCCCATCTATCTGCACAAGTGCAATGCAGACCCACATTTCACTACTGGACATGCATCTGTTTTTAAAATAATTGAGCTGTGATGGTTACCATCCAGTCTACTGGGAGCTGTTCCTAGGGACTGCTCTTAATTCCAACATGTGGAACTACTGTAAATAGTTGTTTGAGGCTTTATTGAAAGTCCTCTACGGTTAGTGTGTGTGCTGACACAGGCAGGATGCAGGAACAACCACAACACCATGGATGAAGTGCAAAGAGTAGATTTAATCTTGATACCTCGCAAACCAGGGTGCCTCTGAAGCAGCTCCCGGGCAGAGGCACACAAGTGGGAACACAGGCTCTGCAGAGCTCAGTCCTTGCTAGAGAGTGTTACGAACCTGCTGTTCAGAGTGTTAGGAACCTGCTTCCAGAGGAGGGCCACAAAGATGATCAGAGGGCTGGAACACCTCTCCTATGAGGACAAGCTGAGAGAGTTGGGGTTGTTCAGCCTGGAGAAGAGAAGGCTCCAGGGAGACCTTATAGCAGCCTTCCAGTACCTGAAGGGGGCCTACAAGAAAGCTGGGGAGGGGCTGTTTGCAAGGTCACGGAGCGATACGATGAGGGGCAATGGCTTCAAACTAGAGCAGGGTAGGTTTAGATTAGACATTAGGAAGAAGTTCTTTACAATGAGGGTGGTGAGACACTGGAACATGTTGCCCAGAGAGGTGGTGGAGGCCCCATCCCTGGAGGTATTCAAGGCCACACTGGATGAGGCTCTGAGCAACCTGGTCTAGTTGAAGAAGTCCCTGCTTACTGCAGGGGGGTTGGACTAGATGACCTTTAAAGGTCCCTGTGATTCTCGCCTGTGTATCAGGGATTCAGGCAGGCATAGTTTTCCATTGTGCTTTCTTTTTCCAACAGCAGTGCAGGAATCTCAAGCATGTTCAATAGGGTGCCTTGGAGTCTATCGCAGGCCTGTGTTATCTCAGCATAGATGTTCTACTTGTCAGGCTCACAAGTCTGAACAATGTGTGATGTATGTATTTTTCAACACCTCAGCTGCAGGTCACTTGAGCATGTTTTACAATCATCCTTGTGGATTTTCTGTTATTTTCCCACAGTGTGTCAGCACCGTATAAAATCCTTTGTGATGTGTAATTACTACACATAACTAACATGCAATTTAGTCAAATCAGTATTAGAAAAAACTTACAAAGACTTGACAGTATCTCTTTAAATTTGAAACTATAGGCTTTGGATGCTTGCTCCTTTGTTAGGAAATCTTGATGTTAAGTACTAATGAGACTGTCTTATTTGCTCTTGCAATGTATAAGTAATTGTTACAAGAAGGCTGTCCAAAGTTAGCTGTACTGCCAGTGCCTCTTGGTCTGTATCTTTTCACTTATTGATGGAGATTGCATTTTGAATATCACACTGATTGATTCATGACTTAGCATGGGGAAGAATAAAATGTTCTTGGCTTGAAGCAACATGTATGCTATATCTCCTAAGGTTAATTGTGCAGAGCATTACACCAGGATAATACCTAATAACTTAGGGAATAACTTAAAGGAATAAGTTTAATTAGGGTGGGATTCTCATGTTGAAAGGAGTATAGTTTTAAATGGATAAAAAACCTACCCATTCAGATACTCTGCATAACTTACTGTACTTACTTGTTCTTGGGTAAGGAGTATGTTCTGTGACTTACTGTTGAAATAGTGTGTAAGTAGCAAAGGATGGAGAGAACTTTTGTCTTATTTAACAGGGACTGTATTTCCACTAGCAGTCTCAGGTGGGCGACATATTTCCCATTTTGAAGCAGAGTATTTATAAAATACTTGCCTTTCCTTGACTTCAGTTAAAACTTTCATTCACTGATGGCCTTTATATATCCTGTTATTTTTTCTTCCTTCCCTGCCACTGAATGGGATTGGGACTGGAGTCATTGCTAGCAGTTGCGGTTTGTGCCCTTCCTCAGAGCTGACGTGGCTGTTACCTCAGTGGGTGTGGTAGGGGTCTGCCACCTGAGCTTGTCCCATGGCACCCACCCAGATCAGACCATTATGGGAGGGGAAATGCACTGTTTCCTACAGTGTGCAGAAAAACACGACATGGATTTAATGCTGCATATCAAGCTGGTTAAATCAGATGGGGTTTTGACTACTTGTAGTACTGTTGCTTGTGACTGACTGACCATGAAAGTGTCTTGTTTCTGTATCTGCTTCAAGACATCACCTTAGGGAACTCGGCAGCAGATGGTGAATGTTAAGGGGAGCGCACCCATGGCACTGCATTGAGGAACTCTTCAAAGGCCATCCGTTCTTCCAGGAGAGAAGATAATAGAGAGTTCTTCATTAACACAGTGATATGCCATCTGCCCTTTGCCACAAAACGAGAGATTCTAAGCTTTTATGAAAACTGATTTTCATGATTATTAAGATGACTTTAATAATGTTAACGAAAGTTAAACAATTCTTCCTTAAATCCATGGATGGCTTCTGATGATGACTGGAAAATAGCAACACTGTTAGCGGTTTCACTGCAAAGTGTCTCTCACAAATACCAAGCTAGCATGCGTATTGTGATAACATAAGCCTTCCACTGTATGCCTCTAATGGAAAATCTGTCAGTGGAACCAGAGAAATTCGCACAGTGAACCCCCACTAAGTAAATTTTCCTTAACACTGAGAAAGTTTGCAATTTGTTCCTTTCCTCCGTTTATCCACCACTCTAACTTCCCTACTAGTCATTTGTACTTTTTCTTTCTGTCCAGAATTACTGTGAAACTTCACACCTTGAAAATAGATCAGTAGCCCTCTGCTCTACTCCCCATGTTGTTTTGGATTTTCATTGGACCCCATCACCCGGCAGTATTAGAATACCTGAGAGGTGTGGTCATAGCAAAAATGTGGTTGATACCCGTGGGAGGGCAGGAGCAGCTGAAGTTGGCACTGCCTTTGAGCAGGTTGCCTGGACTACTGTTTCCTAACATTGTGTTAGGAACAGCTGTAAGCAGACCTGGCTTCTCTCCAGCTGTGAAAAACCTGTTCTTCTGGTTGTGCTGATGCAGTACCTCAATAACAGCGCCTTATTGTGCATGGTGGGGTATGGCAAGGGCTGTTGTTCTTCCTGTTGCAGGACCCTGCTGGCCAGCTACAAACTCTAATGGAAATAATGCATAAATTAAGTATCAGATCCTCGTATTGCATTTCAAAGTAATTCAGTCCAGTAGCTACACCAACTCTCTCTGCATGTGGTGGGTTTGACAGTGCTTTTGCTAAAACATAAGGCATGTCACATGGTTGAATTTTTTTTCCTTAGGGTTTTTTTTTCCTTTATTTACAGAACTAGGAAGTGACAGAGTCCAAAGGGTTTCTTAATTCACAAACCAGGAAATGTGCTCACAGCCAGCCGTCTGTCTAGTTTCTATTTTGTAAACCTCCCTAACTCTCCATCTTTTTTAGGTACTAAAAGTAAACTTTGCAACTTGATATATGCCACAGATGCTGCTTCAGCAACAATATAGCTGTTATTAAAGAAATAAGTTATAAAATAATTAAAAGTAAATTCTTTAAACTGAGTCTACAGATTTTAATCCTACAGCATGAGTGGAGAGGATAAATGCTTTTTAATACTCTTAAGCTTCACATTATCAGGCTTACAGGTGCTAACATTTACCTCTAAAACTTCTTAGAGTGCTAATCTGAAACTTAGTGAGTCCAGAGTCTCTGCTTTATTACTTGTTCTGAAGGAAGCACACGTGCATCTTTCTTTCAACTTCCTATTTTCAAAACTGTGTAAACTTGAACCGCATTCTCCTAGCAGCTGGGGAACAAAAACCCAATTAGTCAGTATGCAAAAAGCCCAAGACTTTACTAGAGGTTGCTCCACCCTGTTCTTAATACCGTAGTCTACATCAGAATTTGCAAGTCCTGTATGAATGGATTTATAGAGGAAAACAACTGGTGATGCAGATACGTCCTCCTGCACTGTACAGTGCAGGGGGTACTGGATCTCCTCTGCTTCTGTAGACCAAGTGCTTGTTAGTAGTTAGAGCAAATCTTGTGGTTTACCTTTTTGGTTTACCTAATGCATGTACATTATGAGTAAAGATATTTGAGATTCAATTCAAAATCCTGTACTAGATTTAAAATTTTTATCTAGATGCTCTTTGTACCAGGCAGTGCTGGTCTGTTATGATCCTGGTAAGAAAGGAATTTGAATTCTGTAAAACTTCGTTTAAAATGCTATTTACTAGCACTAACACTATAAAGAAATGGAGAACAGTATAGACAATCTTACATCCCTGTAGATGCTGGGAACCCCAAGTTGAGGAGCACTGAATGGGCCTCTGTTCCACACACAGCACGCTGTGCAGACCTCATCTGTAGACAAGATTACCACATCTTGATAATTTAAGCTACTGTAGTTTTTGTATTTCAAGATAACAGCTCTATTCATCGTTCCGACTGTCAAAGAGGGAGATCTCTTTTGGGCCACGCAGGCGGTGTAGTCACTGGTACCCAGTGGGAGCTGCTGCAGGATCTTCTGTTTCAGTGAGCTGGCTGAATTTATCCTGTGATCAGGGAATTTGTGCAGCGCAGGCCTGCAAGCCAGGCTGTGTGTGCAGGACAGGCCGGGGCTCACTTGGATTAACTGTTACATGTATCGCTGATGCTTCAATGTACAATAGTCTTCCGGTCAGGATTACCACAATGCATCCAGAACTGGAACTGCCCAGAGATTATCCCCTCTCTTCCCTGTCCTGTGAACAGTCTCATGAACAAGGTCTGGATGCTCAGGCTTTTTTGTTTTGTTTTGTTTTGATTTGTTTTGTTTTTTAATCACAGAGCTAGAAATAGCTTGAGTATCTTTTCTTTTTGAAGTCTGACATGTAGGGAAAAGCTTTGCTGTTCAGAGATGTTGGGCACATTGTGTGA
Source organism: Stercorarius parasiticus (assembly GCA_013396915.1). Classification (NCBI taxonomy): domain Eukaryota; kingdom Metazoa; phylum Chordata; class Aves; order Charadriiformes; family Stercorariidae; genus Stercorarius; species Stercorarius parasiticus. The sequence continues at coordinate 766,003 of VWZL01000170.1, forward strand.
TAGATACTACTTAGTTCTTTTCTGTAGAGCATATGGAGTATTTAAATTATGAGGATTTACATGTAACAGCAAGTCTGAGTCATAAAAACTTGACCAGTAGAGATGAGACTGATGCTACTGATTTGCTCACCTGTTTTGTTTTCCTTGCAGAATCAAGGCAATTGAAAGTCCCAACAAAGATGATGACACACAGTGGCTGACTTACTGGGTTGTGTATGGTGTTTTCAGCATAGCGGAATTCTTCTCTGATATCTTTCTGTCCTGGTTCCCTTTCTACTACATGCTAAAGGTATGTTAGTTCACGTGACCCCTCTCCTGAAATGAGACCTTTGATATAACTGGTTTAATGTCTTCAAGAATGGATAGATGACAACAGATTCCCTTGGAAACATGCCTGGGTTGTGCCTTATTTTTAGATGCTGATTACATGTAATTTAGCACTATGAAAGTGATCTGTTTACGGCTGATGGTTTTGTGAGGCAAGAGGGGAAGCTGAGATGGGTGGCAGGGAAAGGTCTGACATGTTTTAGGAAAAAAGAGGTGGTGTAGCTGTACCATGGAAAGACAGTTCTTTGTCTTGGTGTTCAGGTAGATTTGGGCAAAATGACAGTACATGTTAAACCCTACAGTGTGGCTCTGTTTTTGCTTATGTGCATTAGTGAAAGTAGAGAGTAAAATCACAGAGGCAGAAAAAGGAAGTATTGACATCTGTGCTATTGGGAGCAAAGGAGGAAATTGCAACATAACAATAGTTTGAATCATACAAGTTTCATTTTTAATTAAGCCTACTTTCCTGAAGGGAAACAGCAGGTATCATGGGAGCTTGTTGCTATTGTGCATGTATTAGTGTGGTTTGACTACCAACAATGATTTGCTTAATGTGTTCCAAGCCATGTTTGTCAACTGAAGTGTGGTGTATCATCAATCAACTTTAACATGTTAAATTATTCTATGAGATAGCCAATTACCATGTATGCTATTGGGTGGAAGACATTCTAGCTTGCTGGAGAGTCAGTTGTTTAGCTTAAAGAACTGTTGCCTATTTTCTTTTTCAGCGGGCGGTTCTGTTCCTTCTCTTTTCCTTTGGTAGCCTGGTTTAGCCCCACCAAAGTTCTTGGAAGGATTTGCTTGCCAGCTATTGTGGTGGGGTCACTTTTTTCAGGAACTGACGTATTTTAGGGACAAAAATTGGCTTGGACAGCTGAGTTACACTTCTGCATTGTTCCTTTTGAATCTTTAACAGGCATCAACTCTGCAATCATTTGGACACTTACTTTCCTAGCTCCCTAAGAAAAAGCATATATTTAAACTACTGCTTCAAACTAAAAATATTATGGCCTGTCTCACAAAGTTAATTCTCTCCCCCCGCATGCGTATTTTTTTCCCCTTAATCAAAATGAAAAATATGTTTTCCATTTTAAGCTTAAAAGGTTTTCCAAGTTTTTTAAGAAGAATCTGCTAATTTTGACATTTAGCATGGGTAACACATATGTGAAAGTTTTACTGTTTTAATATATTAAGACCAAGCCAAATAGTGAGCAAAGAGCAAGTTCATCTGATCTGAATAGGATCCAAAAGAATTGCTTATAGCACTGGAAGAATGTGTCCTTAACCACTTTATGCAGTTATTTCACTGCCCCAGCTTCACCTTAGAGTTTAGCAGGATTATGACTTTACCCATTGTCTGCAGGGGTATATGCTTGCAGTTCTGAATTCATACAGTGTGTTTTCAGATCTTCTTTTCTAACTTCTTGGTGGTAAAAGATGTGGCAATGATTTCTTCATGCCAGCACAGCACTATTTCTGAAGAGCATGCAATTGCAATTCAGGTTGACCTAGGAAATAAAGACCAGCCACTGGCGGCTCTGATAATGCTGTGTCAAAGTGCCACATTTACATGTAGTGGTGGCATCAACAGAAAGGTACTTTTCTCAGTTCAGCAAAAGCAAACACAAGGAAGCAATTATGGTAAATGCACAGCTTTCTACGATAGCTGCTGAAGGCACATAGGAGTACTTACTCTCAGTAGTAGGTAGTAGGAAAGGTTTACTTTTGTGATACAGAGGCAGACGGAAGGTGTTGGCTGAGAATCAGAAAGCATTGCTGACTGGGTAGGAGGATGGAAGTTACTCCATGTGGGGAAAAGGAGGAAGCAGGCAGCTTCTAAATTTCAGTCCATCCATGACTAAAGCCTCTGGTAGTGTAGTTTGTGATGTCTCGGTGTGTCTTTTATGATGTTATGAAATAGTAGCACAGATATGTCATTCATGCAAATTTCAAGCTGGCTTTTATTTTCCAAATATACTAAATTCTCATATTCACATGTATTTCATACAGCTTGTAGCTTCCACTCCAGACTGAGTTGTAGCTGCTCAATATTTCTACATACTGAATGTGCAGGGTGGAGGCACTGATCACAGCTGCTCCTGTATTGCCCTAAGTCCAGAGCCTAGGCTCTGTCACCCCAAAGTTTTCAACATACTAGGCGTTTTTATAGGTGGGAGAAAGGCATGTTCAAGAACTCCTTTGAATATGTTACGATATTTGCATATTCTTTTGTTCTCCAGTTGAAAACTATTTTAAGATTCCTTGGGTTTTGTGGGGTTTTTTTTTGTAATGCCTACTTTTTATTTATCTGCTTTTTTTCTCTGAAGCACAGGGCATGCATGCCACTTGCGATTTCATGTGTATGTGAGCTGTTTTTCAATACTTCTATTAATTATTTGAAGATTCCTTTGGCATTAAGGTATTAAAATACTGTAGCCAGTGAAAGTAGCAGAGGTTGCCATCCTAGGAGCATTCTTGGAATTGTGAAGGAAAGGAGACTCCTGACTCTATTATGTGGCATTCTGGCTCTGCTCCTTTCTGTTATATTAAGTTCCAAATAATAGAAGCTTTTGAAAATTAATATTTCATCACTTTTTGCCTTTATTTTCTCTGACTATGCTTAATGATATTGCATCAGTTGCTGCTTACTGGTGACAAATTTCATTGCGTATTGAATTATTTCTTTTAATTCATTGGAATGTTCCTGGTAGGCATTCTCACTGACAGACACTTTACTTTGAAAAAACTTTTTTTGTCTTCTGGGCAAACACTCCGTTAAGCCATTCTGTTCTGACACCGCAGTCAGATAGTTTAAAGAAGAAAGATTCAAGCCTACCTAAAAGGATGGTAAATTGGTTTGGCAAAATCTTCTGTAGAAGGCAGTTGTTATCCCCAGGAATCAGTGATCCTTTTCAAAGAGGCAACCTGTGAAGATACCTCTCCAGCTTGAAATATATCGTAACTGATTTTCTCTAGGGCAAGGGGAATGAGAAGTGGCCTTAAAGAAAAAAGGAGTAGCAATCTTCTCCAAAAACAGTAGGCGTTCCCTTCACCTGATGTGCATCAGGGGCATCAGTTTTACTGTGGTGTGCACTGCAGTGAAGACGAAGCCAAAATTTTTCAAGTATGAAGAGCAGAATTTAGTGAACATTCAATCTCGAGGTCCTTTATCTGAGGAGGAATAGAGGGAATATATTCCAAAATACATACAAGGAAGGCTTGCCTGAAGAAGACTGTGTGGTTTTCATAATTCAACAGGGATTTTACTCTCTTTTTTTTTCTTTTTGCTAAACTTGAATCAGAACCTTTCTTTTAAAATAACCTCTCTTAACTTAAATCACCTTGTAATGGTCAAATTGTTATTTAGGAGTTTCTTATATAATGCCAAAAAAAAAATCTGGATGTGGGTCTGTCTTTGCAGTTATACAGTGGGAAATCAAAAATATGAAGGGAAGGAGAGGAGGCAGCAATGTCTGGCTAGGCATAGTGGAATTCTGAAAGGATACTATGATCAAACTAGTTTCTAGGAAATGCTCTTGGACTATGCAGTATACTGGAAACCTCATAAATAAGTAAGACTTTGCTCATATTTTTTAAATGACTTCCAGAAGCTCTAACACGTGCATTGAAACATCTCTTCAGCTGCTGTAGATAATGCTGTGAAAACCAGAAAACTTCTGAAATCTAAGCTATTTAAATAAGCGCTACTGTATTTAAATGCAGAGTTTTAAATTGCTTATGGTTTTATTGTAGTTTAAATTATTAGTTTGATTTTTGGTGCCTAACTTAGCTAATTGTGTGGTGGGGTTTTTTTTCAGGAGGAAGAGTTGAGGTTTTGTTGTCATGTTTTCTTCCTCTCTCCCTCTCCTCCCAAAAATGTGTAGAAATCTTCAAATATTTAATCATGTCTAACATTAAAAAAAAAAAGCACATTTTGGCTGAGGCTGGGATCATTTTATGTTGTGTTTTAAGAAAAGGTGGTCTGAAAAGCTGTTCTGCCTTTATTTTCTGGAGAGGCTTTTAACACGGAATAATATTGTACTATTTGTGTCTGAAAGGACTCTACAGTGTCTGAGGAAATTTGCTTAATTCTGTTGCTGTTTTATCCTGTAAAATCATTTATATATACTTACAGAGCTCAAGCAAATTTCATTGTGACGCTTCCTGTCCCTTAAATGTTTTGATCTTTTTTTACATAGCTATGTTTGTATTGTATGTGGCAGCAGAACTGAAGGCAAATAAAGGTGCTTCAGTAGCGAAGACAGCTATTTGTAATACATGTAATAGCTGTCTGTCTAATCCCATTTGTAAGATGCAGAAATATTACCCCACACACTGTGGTGGTCGTGTTTTCTTCCCCCAGAGAGCAGATTGTGCTATAAAAGCTATACCTAGACTGCGCAGTCCAAAAGCATTACCCTTGTCTGTGCACTATGGGTGACTCGGATCTATCTTTCCTCCTCGACACTTCAGCTCTGGGATGCACACAGTCCCATTCTTTGCCCGGCTGCATTTTCAAAGCAGGGAGACAGAGAGGACAGGGATATCTTTTGGCTGTATTTAAGTGATTTAGGGACCTAGAGCTTCAGTCAGGCCTGTGCCACATAGTTTAGAAGTAGTCAGAGAGACTAATATTTTGTTTAATCAGGTTTTATACTTCTACCTTTAAAAAAAAACAACACATGCAATCTTGATACACCTGTTACCAGATTAGCTTTACTGCTACAGCCTTCCTCGTTTATGCTATCAGTATCCATGAAATTATTCCAATATAAAGATTCAGTGTATGTAACTGTACTGATGTGCATAGTTATGGGACTGTGACCATACAAAATAAAGGGGGCAATATACTGTTTTAAATATGCTGAGGTCTGTGGCAGATTTAGGAAGGCATGCTACACCTTGTCTCCTGCTCATTTCTTCAACTTATGCAGATGTTCTTGTTCCTTGTAGTGTGGCTTCCTGTTGTGGTGCATGGCTCCAAGTCCTTCTAATGGGGCACAGTTTCTCTATCATCGAATTATCCGGCCTTTCTTCCTGAAGCACGAAGCTCAGCTCGACAGTGTCGTTAAAGACCTGAAAGACAAGGCTGCAGAGACTGCAGATACCATCACTAAAGAAGGTGAGGAGGAAAAGACCATTCACTAATCACATAAAGTAGGAGGAATTTCCCTGGGCAACTCTAATATTACAGTTAATATTTATCATTTGGGGGAAAAAAAATTGTATGACAACTGTGTAAACTATAATGGAGAAGTTAAATTTGGGTGAAGATGCCAAGAAAAGAGGATTGCAGTTGATCTTAACGTTCTAGGAGTGGAGTTACTCTAGAATGAGTGCAAGCTGTATGAGTGGAAGAAATGGCTAATTAGTTTCTGTGTCTTCCCACCACAGTTTATATCACTGTAAACATTCTGTCTAGAGGCAGGTCCAAACATCCTCACAAGATACCTTCCATAAATACAGTTATTGTTTCAGTGTATTCTTGAATCTCCTAAAATAGCGTCTCAAATACCTGGTAGTATAGAAAGGCTGCCAATTTGTAGTCAAGCAGATACAGTAAACAGCAACATATGAAATGAAGTTTTCCCATCTGTAAGTTTTTGTACTTTTCCTTCCTCTGGAAATCAAAGGATTCTGAGCCCACTCTTAAAGAAATTACTTAGGTTTTTATTTGTTTAGAACAAGTATTACCACAGCCTGTAAATTGCTTAATTTTTGCTTCTATTTCCTTGCATTCTGTAGTGGACCCTCGTACTCTAAAATGTCTGATGAAAGTTTTATTAATAAGGGAAGGAAATATATTAGGTAGCTAAAATAACAGTTTATTTAGATTTTATTGGAAAGGAAATATAAGATATTTCAAAGCACCTTAAGTCTCCTTTCCCCCCGAACAATGCATACAGGCTCATTTCCTCTTACCAACTTAAGCAATTTTCCTGTCAGTATTTAAATGATCTGCCTTTCTTAACTACACTTGGAAATTTTGCTGCATGACCCTTCCTGAATCATTATTGTTAGACAGGTATCTTAAATAATGTTATTCCGTGTTGCGCATGGGATTTTTCTGTCCTCATTGCATCACTTACTCTTCCATATTTTTACATATAAAGGTTTCCACGTACGTGTATTTTTTAAGAAATGCACACACGCATGCACATACAGACACACGTTAGCGTTAATCCAGCCCTGTTTCATCAGCTTGGTAGTATTATTTCTTGCTGGAAACCTGTATGTCCTAAACGCTGTGAGCAGCTCTGCTTTATTGATATAATGGTTGTAAGTCAGTCTGCGCTGTTTATTGTGCTGCTCCTTGCTTCTGGTTTATATTTTTAAATCTTGGTATGATCAGTTCTACATCACTATGTCTGTGTGTATGTGTATACACAAGCTATGATTTTCTTTTGTGGCCTAAAAGGAAGTTGTTGGGGTTTTTTATGCAGCTTGGGAGCACTGCGTAAGCTACGTAGTCTGTAGGCCTCTAAGATTAAACTTGCTTTTATTTTCCTGCAGCCAAGAAAGCAACAGTGAACTTACTAGGTGAAGAAAAGAAGAGCACTTAAACTATTAACTGGATAAAGTTTTCCTACCACCTCCTTTATGAAGCGTGATGTTACTGGGAGCTGTGGTATGATTTTGAGAATATTGCCTTGGAAACATTTTGATATATTAAAGGAATGTGTTGTAAGTTTGCTGACTACTTTGCTGTGTCTGTATAGAAAGTAATCATTTTTATTTAAAAGCAATGCAGTGGGCAGCATCTGAAGCTGAATGACAATATTTTATTCATCTTCATGCAGAAGAAATCTTTTAGTAATCTCTTTCTGCAGTAACATAAATAAAAAGTATATATCCCACAGGCTCTGCACTTTAGTTGTCTCTTTGTGTACGTAATTACTCTTAACACTTGACTGTGGTGCATCTGGTAACATGAAGATATTGTATAAGGAAAATACAGTCTGAACAGATCTTGAACATACAGGGAATTATTGTAAGAGACGGCGTAGTGGATGTATTCCCCACCAATAAAGTTGTAAATGATGAAATTACATGTTCTAGGCACCTGATGATAGACATTATTCGCTGTTGCATGATCTGTTGTAACGCAGTATTTGGTACAGTGTGTGTATTCTTAAATGGATAGATACTAAATATAGGGAAGAGTAACTTCATTCAAGTGATCAAGCTTATATTAGTGTGAAGTAATTTGCCAGAAACGGATGCATTAAATTGCACAAGATCAGCACAATATGACTAAAGTACAACTCCTTGCCTCTTCTTGCTAAATAAAGTTGTCATCTAAAATTGTTAGTGTAGTGCCTTTTAAGATCACACTCAAAAGCACAAACCACCTTCCGCTAAGGAGCGATACCGTTACGATCACTTGGTCCTAAGTCCTGTTGAAGTATTAACTGCCTTTGGGTGTCATTCCCCAGAACTATATCATTAATGGGACGGACTACCTCCATGAGCTTTTTCTGCTCATAAAATCTGCAGTCTCTTCTGACTGTACTAAGAATAGCTTTGTATGAGCACTGAAAGTTCCCGAATGGAGATGCTGTTGTCATTACTTGATATATTCCTGACCAATCAGTAAAAATGCAACCAAAGTTGTTAAGAGACTAAAGGCCTTTTTGCAATCCATGAAAAATAATACATTTTTTAGATCTGAACCTGTATTTACTTTTTCACACCAGAGTATTTTCAACAAATTCACCATGAATTACTGAAATCTCCCTGTGCGCGTCTCCATGCTGATGTTTCATAAAGCCCACAGTAATGCTATGATAGTTCTTAACTTGCAGAACACGCAGAAGATAAGCTTAAGCTTTTGATGTGATAAAAAGTGATTTCTGGTCCACAATATTAGATTCGAAAGATTTAATCTTAAAATGGACTTTTGAAGACTTCTGGCTTTTTGCAACAAGTTGGTATATAAACATTCACTGTACATTTTCAGGTGCAAGAACTTCAAAAGAGTGAAGCACAGCAGGTCAGTTTTAAATTTGAGAGATAGGTATTACGAGAAGAGATGTAAAAGTGTCCTAAGAGAAAGCATTTTAAGCTTTAAACTGGAAAGTACAGCCCTTAGGGCTGTCAACATGGGTAGGAAAGTACATAATTTTCTGTAGGATGGCGCACAGTTTTTCATTTGAAGGAGATATCACAGCTAATCATTCCATAACAACTTTTTGTTATGAGTGGATGTGCTGAAGGGGATAAAGCTTACAGCAAAGTTGTGGATGTAAGCGAGTGAAAAGTTTGATGTGACAGACCATTTAAGTGGTTTAACTTCTTGTCTTCCCTTCCTCTGTCTTAAACTCACTGACCTTTTCTGTAAGCCAGACTAAATTCTAGTGCTGTGTTTTAAACACTATCAACTGTGTACATAGCAGTCATGTGGTCAGTGTAATTTAGTTTCACCTCTTAAAACAAGAAGTAATAAATTAGAATAAAGTTACATAGTAGTCTATTTGATTAAGGTACAAAGTACTGCATAACTAACTTACTTCTCTAAAAGCTGCTGGTAAACCTTAGAGTTTCCAAGTCTAACGAGGTCTGTAGTAGAGATAGAACTTATTTTTCATTTCTCATACTACTCAGCAGTTCTTCCACTGTTATTAATGGGGATAAAACATTTGTAGTTAAGTGTTAAAACATTCTTAAGAGTGATGTAACAGGCTTTAAATCAACTTGCTCTTTACAACATGCTGTTTCTTGACCATCAGCTAAATTCAGTGCTTCTTTTTGTCGGATTTCTACTTGAAATAAAACTGCCATCTGTTGTTAACAGAATTTGATCTTGTTTGCCTCAATGCAAGTAGGAAGGACTGAATTTCTGCAGCAAGTGATCCTTTCCTGCAAGTCACTCCACTGGGCTGGCCCCACAGATCAGTGCACTTCTCAAGGTCTTCTTCATGGCATTTATGTGCAAATGTTGGTACACACATCTACTCTATGTCTGTGCTCAACCTGTAATGGCTAAATAAAAAATGGACACAAATAAAGAGATTCTTACAGGACTGGTATGATGCCTCAGCATTTCTTAAGAACCCTATACCTCAACACTGAAAACCCAATTACTTTAAGAAGGCAGAACATCTTTTTTTGTTATTATTTTTTAAGACCAAACTTAATTATCGTGGAATTAGAAGCCTCTCTAAAAGCTTGAAGGGAGTACTTCTGCTTTGTGGCTGGATCTCAGGGTGGAACCGAGCTGTTTTAGAGCATCAGGCGGTAACAGAAGAGTTTGGGATACAGATCTGTTCTCAGTATTGAGCACCACGAGCAGCTGATGATGCAGCTCAGCATTCCAGACTCCGTAGCCTTGTACCTGAGGAATCATCAAAATTTACCATTCTTGAGAAATGTAGAGAGGAAGAACAGTAAACTACAGGGATTTCGAAGTTTTTTCCTCGCCCATTTATTTTCCAGTGTTCCATAAATGACCTAAACAAATAATGCCACATAGTTATTGGCAGGTGGAGGGGTTTACACTGTTCTTTTTGCTACCACTGTAAGCAGGACATTTCTTCTGCTTTATCTTACAAATTTCCAAACTCAGCAAAAAGGAAAAAAAATTCAGAAAAACCCCACAGTGAGAACATCACCACTAGTGCTACTGCAATGGAACCAAATTCTTCAAACCAAAGCAAGATAGTTTACCAAGAATAGAAATTCTTTTAAGTAGTGGAAGATGTGACTAATATTTGTCAGGTCAAACCCTCACAATTCTTTTTATTTGACAAATTTAAGAAATTTCCTTGAGTTTGCATTCTGGTCTTGTCCGCTCTGTTTAGTCTGAGAATCAACACAAAAATATTACGACTAATTCCTTAGTCACCTCCCACCCACGTTTTAGACTCGACCAACAGTAACTTCCTTATGCAAAGGAGGCAGAGCAGTGTTCTAAAGAATGAAATCACAAATGCGTGTTGGTCATGAGAGACTGTCAGTATTTCCTGTAAACTGCACACCTGGCAGCCGTGCGCATACAGTGACCATCAGTCCTGCCTTTACAGAGAACTTCTTCCAGAGTGGTGGAATGAGACAGTACTTGAGGTGTTGCAGCCTAGGACCACTGGCAGAGTTCTCAGTTGTACAAGCATGTTGTCAGAACTTTCTGAAGAATAGGTTTCCTACTGGCACATAAAAATGTTAAGATATTCCAGAGCAAAACATCCTCAGATGAACTCGTCAAGTAAAAATGATTCCAGATGAACTTCTTGGAATGTAGTGTCTTTTGGAAGACCATGTAGTCAATGCCTTTGCTGAGGCTATGGAATTCCACAAAACGAGTAACACTTTATGTACCTATTATTTTGTATTATTGCATCCTTGCAGGAGGAGAATTCTTAAAGCCTTCAATTAGACATAGCTAAGTTCTATCTGGGGAAAAAAAACCAACCAACCAACCAAACCCCACCCCACAAAAAAAAAAACCCCAAACCTCAATAGAGAAAAAAGACACACATAGTGTTTCATAAGAAATGGTGCTACAGTGCTACGGACCACTTGGTTCCTACCTGCCGTGTCCCCTGCTCTCTCCGAAGTCCCACACTACGAATGACAGATGGTCTCCTCCCCTCTCGCCTACACCAGCCACTACAATATAGTCAATTTTGCCATCTTTTCAGGTCCTTTGTCAAAAGGTAGCTCATTTGGTAGCTATTTTACCAGCCCTAATCTGTACCTACTCTGTAGCTGCATGCGTGCTGACTGAACACCCAACATATTAAATGCCGCTTGGTCTGAGCAAACTGCCAGCCAGGAAGGATAAACATCCTCCTTGCCTCCCCTTCTCCATCTGGGACATAAAAAGTTTCTTGACTGGATGATGCATTAACATAGTCTTATCTCCTAATTTGATCACTCAGCTTCATGGATCATGGGAATTTACTATCTTTGAGACCTTGACTCTTTATCATGTCAACCAAATGACTCAACAGGCTCAAAAGTTATAAAGCAAGAGATAAAGAGAGTATTTGTACTAAGTCTTTGTTTCTTTAGAGGGAAAAAACCCCACCTCTTTGAAAAGCGAGATTATTTTATCCTAAGAGGTAAAATAAACCCATAAAGGCCAGTCTGTAACAGGAAAAGCTAAGTAAGTGGGATCCAGTGACAGGATGCATAAGAATGGTTCAAAGCTGCACGAGTAGAGGTTTAGTCTGGATATTAGGAAGCATTTTTTTACCAAGAAGATGGTCAAACACTGGCACAGGCGTGGTTGGTGCCCCAAGCCTATCAAGTGTTTAAGAGGCATTTAGGCAATGCCCTTAATAATGTGCTTTAACTTGTGGTCAGCACCGAAGGGGTCAAGCAGCTGGACTAGATGATTGTTGTGGGTTCTTTCCAACTGAAATAGTCCATTCTGTTACATTCCATTCCAACACAGCTACATCTGCAGCTACAGACAGAAGGAAACAAGGGAGCCGCACCATCTTTCATGCTCTCAGTACAGCACATACGAACATCCCAGATGCATACGCTGCCCCAAAAGGAGTTCTGGCTAAGCACACACTAGGAACAGGATATACACAAAGGCAAAGCTTTTTAAGAACAGCTGTTTTCTGCAGAGCTGGCCTTTGGGAAATTTACTTCATGGCTGACAGCAGAGAACTACATAGGGCTATATGTTATTGTCACTTCCCAAGATAAAACACATTTCAAAATAACCCTTTGAAACCCACTTTCTTTACAGTAAGAAATTAATAATGATGGTTGGGCTTCTGCTACAGCAGCTACATGCCCCCTTCCACACATCTAAAAGAATAAAACATCTATCTCACAGCAGTGCTGAACTCTCGTTTTCCGTGATTCCTTTGTTGATTGCCTGTGTCTTCAGATCTGCTTAACGCCCAATGTCAACGTTCCCATCTATTGCTGACACAGAAAGTGTCAGAAGGATTGTTAGAAGGATTCTGAGCTCACATGTCCATTCCAAATGTTTTGATCTTTGTCTAGGCACCCCAAAAAACAGTACAGAAAAATAACAAGTATATGCTTTTAAATAGCTGGATTACTATCTCCTGGAGTGACAGTAGCTCAACATCCATATTCCTCCTGTCTCAGATGCTGAGTAAATGCCCACTCAGCGATGCATGTTTGCATTAATGTTGCCCCCTACAGGAAGCCACAGACCACAGTGTCTTTTTAGTAACTACACCGCTTAAGCAAATTCTCACAGAAAACTGTAAAAGCAAGACAAGAGAAATAAACACATCCGTTATCACCAAGTTTTTCCTCTCAAACAAAATTTTTTTTATTGACAGCATTGAGACCAACAGTTGCAGTACTTCTGTATTTTCACAGCAGCCTTGTCTCCACTCCCAGTCCCACAGTGGCCTCCAACAGTCTCCCCTGCTCCCAGGAACTGAGGGGGTGAAGTGGAGAGGGGAAAGGTGCTGAAGAAGGTGGGAAGACCTGCGGAAGAATCTGATGTACTACCTTGAACTGCTTGGTTTTAATGCTCTAAGGCACCCAGTTTATTAAAAAGCAGGAAATACAGAGATGAAAGTCTGGTTTATAAGCTTAACCCTGGCAGGAAAGGGGGAGTTGTGCTTAACCTTGTGATGGCTCATTTAGGAACAAATATTGCTCACACACTGTACTTACTCTAAAGCCAGCCAGAAATAATAATAATAAAAAAAGCAAAATGATAAACTCATTTAGAGATGGGGAGGATAAGCAGGCAGGGGTTGGGGGAAACCAGACTTCAACTCCCTAATGGTAGTAATAATCTGATTTCCTAGCAGTGCACTATTTGCTTAAAACCAAAACAAAACAGACCAACCAGTCAGCTTTACCCAAAATACCCATAGAGCTTTCTTTGATAGTTTGATTAAATCCCCATTTCATATATTTAAAATAACTTTACTATTTTGGGTTCTTCGACTGGGAAATTTTTGTAAGCAATGCCACTAAGATTCTTTCTCAACATACATACCATAGCACAGACAAGTTCTTAAGATATTTCATTTCACAGAATCACAGAATCGTAGGGTTGGAAGGGACTTCTGGAGATCATCTAGTCCAACCCCCCTGCCAGAGCAGGGTCACCTACAGCAGGTTGCACAGGAACACGTCCAGGGGGGTTTGGAATGTCTCCAGAGACGGAGACTGCACCACCTCTCTGGGCAGCCTGTTCCAGTGGAACTGGAACTTCCTATGTTCAAGTTTGTGCCCATTACCTCTTGTCCTGTTGCCAGGCACCACTGAAAATAGGCTGGCCCCATCCTCCTGACACTCACCCTTTTCTGACACTCACCCGTTTCTGGCTACTGTGAACAGATCTCCCATGAGACTTAGCCTCCACATTTTTCAGCTGTCCGTAGTCTAAATGTAAAGCTCTGATTAGAAAGCTCCAATTTACAATACTTGGGCATAACACGATCATGACGTGGCTGGAGTCATTCCCCTCCACTTAACATTATGCAGCCAAGCTATCATCTTATACCAATTAATTTTCACAGAGCTCTCACTTCAAATAAAGTTTCATGAAAGTTACTCAGCACTCAGGAAAAGTCAAGAATAACTTGAGCCCCACAATCCATGGGCACTTATGGTCTTCTAAGTGTGTCTTCCACTCCTGCTGGCATACCTCACTTGGTATTTTTCCCCATGTTGCAACTAACCTGTAGCGCTTCCCTAACTCTGCAGAGTAGATGTAACTAACAAGCTCTGACCACATCCATTTGTTTTCTCTAAGAAAAAAAACCCTATTCAGATAGCACATGTTCCCACCCCATGGCATTCCATCAACTCTCAGACATGCTACTTAACTAACTTCTCAAAATTTAGGTGTGTTTTCAAGGCCAGACACTCCAAAGGCAGCTTGGGTAAACCATTACATCAGCAGAAAAAAACAAGACATTTGTATACGACCATGGTCAATTACAGCATTAGAACACAGGATTTTTACTCCCAAGCCATTCCATTTTAGCCAGCCTACATACTGCTGCTCTCACACTTCTGGACTTGGTACAACTGCAGTGAGAACGAGAACGCATTCTCCTTCTTCATTGAACAATGCAACACCACAACCACACTCACAAAGTGTTAGAGACAGGAAATACAATTGACTTTGAACTATTCACAAGTCAGGGGCTCTACACAGTTGCGCTATCAGTACCTATCAGCATCAACTTCAAGGGGCGCTGGTAACTCACCATCTGTTTGAAAAAGATGCTGTTGAGCAGACAAGAAATGTAAGAACATAAGAAAATTCAAACTACAAGCACAAGTAACATGAGCAGGGATATCGTCAAGAACTTTACCAAGTTTCATTACTTTAGAATAACAGTCACTGAATGTCTGGATACATTTTGAATGCTGTTTTATCTTTAAAATGGGAAAAAGGTGATGAACAAGAAAAATCCTAAAAGAGAATATTGTGACATGAAATTTATCAAAAATAATCTGAGAACTTGCTCCCAGTAGTCATCTGTGAAAGCATTCAGCTGACTTTGTTTTCATATACTAAGGATCAAAAAACTCATGCAGGATTTTTGGTTTTAAACTCCAAACAGGTATTGGTGCTTCTTTTTCAGTCTCCTGAACTATCCCTCATTTAACTTGCACAGTAAAATTTCTTAATTACTTCGAAGGAGTCTTGCTAGTGGACAACTGTTCTGACCAACTCATCTCCTCCAAATAAATTTCTGTCCTCGCCTGTGGACTACATAAAAAAAAAAAAAAAAATTTAACTTACCAGATATTGCAAGCCTCAGACATCTGAAACAGTATTTGACAGCTAGAAAACAAAGCTACATTTCCTAAGCTCTCAAACAACAACCAAAATAGGATAGTATAGAGTGTAATATATCCCGTATTATACAAGACACAAAAGGGAGCTATTTTTTTCAAATTATCTTAAAACTTTACAATATTGTCCTTACAATATGTGTTACTGACTTCTTTACAACTGGCTGTGGAGGAAAAATTAACACTTTTGGAAAAAGTATTCTACAAAATTATATTTTTTAAAATCAACGTGTCACCTTTATTAGTACACTTGGAAGTTGTGAAAGGTTAGTAGCAAGGGAAGTGTACAGAGCCATAACGTCATAAAATTACATTTTTCTGTTAGCAACAAAGACCCTCCGGAATGAAAACGATCACTTCACCAGCATAGATAAACGGTTTACAAAGGCAACCAATTTTCAGATATCTAAGTCTGCATAAGAATATTTATTTATTTATTAAACGCTGCATATTTCTTCTGGAAGGAATATTTCTCCCACCCACCCTGTTTGCTTACATTCTTCCACTTTTAAAAGTGGATGCTAGCAGGTTGTGTGTGAAGACAGATTTATTGTTACATAGATGCGAGGCAGCTACATGCATTCCAGTTCCAATAAAAGCAGGCAGTTCTACTCAGCTTCCCCTGTTTACTTCTTGCTTTTATCTTTTCACTTCAGAGTTGCAGCAAGTAATGTGTCCATCCACACTTGTCGTAAGTACAACTATGCGATTTAACAATTATTCCAAATGGGAGCTCATTTCTTTTTCTTCCCTTTACCTTTCTTGCCTCCCTCTCCTTGCTGAACACTTTGATCGCTACCTCCCATCTTTTGGGTTCTTGTTTTCAGTTTGGGAATGGTTTCTGCAGCATACAGCATCACTGATTTACCTAAAAACACAGGGAGAGATCAATGTTACTATGTTAAGAACATTTCCGCCATTTTCAAAGTTAGAAACTTCAGCACCCTTTAGATTTCTGTTAAACCGGATAAAAAGCCTAGGAGCTCTATTTCCTTCTCCTGTGTAGCCAGAAGTTTGTGAAAAACTCTTCTCAACCTCCTCTTTTTTTTAAATTTTAAAAAAGTGCAGGACTGATACATGTCACAGCAAATAGGCACATAACCTGACATTTTCCAAAGTATCTATATGCTTCCTGTTACTCTTTCCCTTCACCTTTTAATGGCCTAAAATATCTGGGACAGAATGACCAGGCAAAAGCTACAAGCATTTTTAGAAAGGAAGTGCTGTCTTCCAGCAGGAATATGGTTTTAAATTGCCTCCTCCTGACCCACAGCACTCTTATGCTATTCTAGATTCAGTATTCTCCTTGCTCTTTCCTTAAAATATATACTACTTTTTATATGTATTTGCTTCCGTTTTATACGCTGATTAATTTTCAGGAAAAATGCAAAAGACTAAATTACCTGTCATTGAAGATGAACTATTCCTATTAATCAGTTGAAGAGAGCCGTTCCATTGTTAATTTATGAAAATGGCCAGCAGAATACTCAACTGAACTCAGTATTGTACTTTATCAATTTGGCATCCATACTGATGCCTAGCTGATATACTTAAGCTAAAAAAAACGGTGGAATTTAGCCACTCCAATACCATATCCTCTGTTTTAAGTGTCAACAAACAGTAGGCCAAAACTGAACAGCTGCTTTGTTCAACATATACAGCACACTCCCCACAGTCCCCTCCAATCCAGCCACTGAAGAAACAGCAGGATTGAAGACAACAGCATTTTACAAACTCCACTCAACGCTCACACACCAGCTTGATTTGGTTGACTTATACAGGCAAAGAGATTTAATGTAAAGTTATAAAATTTGTAATAGTAAAACTAAACAATCTGGTAACACAACAAAATAAACAGACTTTCTGTTTTATTAACAGATAAAGTGCCTAACCCATGTACTCTACTCACGTGTTGGAAACTGAGGTAAACATGGGTTGCCATCATCTTGTTTGAGCTGGATTCGTACTCTGCCTCTGTACTGCACATCTCTGTTCCACTCTCTAGGATACATCTTATTTTTCTGTCATACAAAAGGAGAAAATTGTAATAAATACTGGAATAATTTTCTGCAAACTGATCTAAGTCACAGCACCCTGGAATTATGAACAGATGTAAACCATAACCCTAGCTCTCTAACAGTGTCATCCACCATTTAGCCATCGCAGTAGCATCAAAAGCTATAGTGTAACTTTTTCAGAAGCACTGCTGCAACCAGCTACTGGTACTGAACAATTTAGCAAGTAACCTGCTGCTAGAGGGACTGTTCTACTTCCCCATCAGTCTAGACCAAACTGACACTGTTTTTTGTTTCATCTCCACAGCCACAATCCCTTCTGGTCACCTAGAGAGAGTATGTCATACATCACGGTCTGAGGCCCACTGCTTTCGGATACTCATAGCCTCTAGTTTTGTTAAAATGTCACAGGTTTCAAAGGCTGGTGTACACTAATAGGAATATATTTGACTTCTGAAAAGCAAAGTCATTTTGTACTGTTTTTTTGGATACCCATCACACTCTTAGATGAGGATCTAAATTTTTCTTAGAAAATTTATCAGTCTTTTAAATTACTAATTACTTCAGAAAACCAATTGCGAATAGTTACCTCTCCAGAAACCCAGACTCATTCCCTAAGAAAAAAGTAACCAACTATTTAAAAAGCAAGCAGGTATTAGAGTCAAAAAAAATAACATTCTCTGGTTAAAACATAACTCCAAAGGACTCAAAGACTTCAAGCATCAGAATCCTATTCCTATAGGACACTCATTCCAAAAGATAACAAACTTTCATTAAAAATATGCCTTTTCAAAAGCTTAATTTGCAGTTGCAGTTTGCAAAATCAGCTTTTATTCTGACACACTTTTTAGCATACAGGACAGTCTTCTCAGAAGGATAGTTAAATAAAAGTAATCTTTTTATAAGCGTAAAAGTGGTGTTGTCTCAGAAATCTGGGTTATTTCTGCCATGCACACAGTTTTACTTCATTACATTTACTCCATCAGTATTGTCAGTTATTACTCAAAGCAAGGAAACGTCTTGGTTGATTAAAGAAACTACCAATTGTAATTTATCCTGTCTGTAAGAAAAGATATAATGAAAGAAAAATAGAGACACATACCAAGTTTGTCGTGGTTTTTTGTGTCTTTTTTTTTTTTTTAATTACCTCTAATAGCACGTTGAATCCAACTGCGGCACATACATCTTGGATTTCTGTAGATGTCGGATTTTCAACAGCCTGTTGAAACAATGTGTTACAGCTAATTATTTTTCAATGACGAACTACCTAAACAGCAATAGTTAGAAGTTTCCCACCCTACACCCTATAACTAGAAAAAGCAGATGGGGAAAGAGGAGTACTTCAAATAATGACAAATCTACCATAGAAGTCCTCTGTGAGTGCTCCTACAGTCTAGAAAACATGAAAAAAAAAGAAAAAGTGATATCAGTAGAATAGGAAATAGTGAGACAGGGGAACAAGTGAAATAATTGCTTAGAAAAAGTAACTGAAATGAAATAGCATTTATTGTATTTATAAAAAACCCAAAAGCCAGGAATCAGCAACAGCAAACTTACAGCAAGGACTGAAGGAGAAAAGAATAGAAACTTTCTAGGCACAGCAGATTCCTCCCATAGATAGATCTTTGATGGGCAACTTGCTTACTCTAGAAAGATTTTATTTTTAACTAGTATCAGAAAAAAAACCCAACCCTGAGCAGTGAGAAAAGCCCTTTAAATTCCCAGCAGTCCTTGTTAAAAACATTATAAAGAAGTGAGATGATCAAAAACTATTTCTGGACAGATTAAAAGCAACATCAACTAATAAGTCTATATGCCACATGCACTTTAAGTTCTATCTTTGACAGCAGCAAAGGGGACAGGGTACAGAATATAAGCATATATAGTCAGTCACCAAAAAACAATCGTTAGCTACCTATTCTTTTCTGCACCGCTTTCAAATTTGGCAAACTACTTATGCAGGAGGCTGAGAGCATTATGTTTCTCATAACTTCATAAATTTTCTTCATAACTGATTGCCAAAGGTGCTGCTCACATGAAAGCAGACACTTGAACCCAGTGCTCTTCCACCAAATTCATACGCTGACACTAGGTTATCTTGGAATACACTGTAATTTCCAGCTATCGAGCTACTTGTCATGAGCCACAGGAAAAATCAACAGCTTTGAGATTTATTTTCCAACCCTCTACACATTCCTGCATATTTCCCTGCCACACACAAAATTACTTTGTCTATAGGTATTCTTCTTCCTTCTGCTATTGTCTTCTTGTTATTCAAATATGCTGGATAAATGCAGATGAATCTAAAAAGAGAAAAAAATGACTTTAAGTAAGTACTATCAACTCCTTGATTGTTTATGCAGTTTTTCCTAGTAAAACAAAAAGTAGATCTCATGGCTACAACACAAGTTCTCACAGCAGCTTAGAACAACCATTTATTTTCCCTAGTAAAACATTGCAAACCCCCTTTTGAGTTATTCAGGACACTGCACAACTATTTGGCTGAAATGTTCCTTGCATGACTCTACTTTTTGGGGCACAGTGTGTAGAAAGGATGGCGCTATCTATTTTGACAAAAAAAGTAGTCTGAAAGAGAATGTTTTGACCCTTTTCTTAAAGTCCTGAAACCTAGAAGGAAAGATACACATTTCCATGAAAAGAATTACAGAAGGTTTCCTGAAAAGGCTATAGTACACTAATTGCTGACTAAGTTCGTGATAGAAGCAAAAAGCAAGTTTTTTTCGGCTATGGATTTGCCTTTTTTTTTTTTCCCCCCTCTATTCACACACAGAACCACCCAGATTTGTGTAAGTTACTAAGCCTCTGAAAAACCGTGCTTAAAAAGTTAAGATTTTTCAGTAGATTCAAACATGTCAAGAACATACAGGGGCAAGAGTGACAGAACCTCAATTACTCCTCTTACTAGACAATAAAGAAAACCAACTATCTGAGGCCTACAAGGAGACTGAAGAATGCCTACATTTGAATAAGGAGCTATGACAGCATAAGAAGACAGGGAAGCAGAAAGTGAGCAAATAACCTGGAGCAGACTAATGTTCAGTTAGTTGGAGACTGTCAAGGATCACTGATCCCTACTGCCTCCCAAGAAACATTTCTTGCTGCCTCTAAAACTAGCCACAGTCATCTCAGCTCCAAGATGAGTTTCTACTACTCTTCTCCCCCTAAACTGGTATCTTCCCCTCTTAGCTACAGTCCTTTTTATGAGCAAACCACTACTTCTGCGTAAGTGGCAGAGTTCAGCAAAGGAAAAAGCAGACGGGGAAAGAGAAGAATATTACTGATGTTCTCAGCCATCAACGTACTACACTGACCAACACCTTCCCTCGCTCGGTTTACCTTTCCTGAGCTTTAAGTGATACTATATGTTAAAAGAATGACAGGACAGCACAGCTTCGAGCACTCCAGCATCAGAAACTGCCGAATCTCAACCTCCCGCTGTAACACACGCGCTGTAATAACCTTCCTAGATGACCTACGTGACGTGTTACTGCAGTATCACCACACGCACTGTTGTCACAGCCGCAGGCCTCACCCGCCTCCCGCCGTCCCGAGCCCCCACCTCCCTTCGCCACCCGGGCCGCCAGGCCGGCGCTGGGGGTTCAGGCAGCAGCCCGCCCCCTCACCGCCGCTGCGGCCTAACGCGCCCCCGGCCGCGCGCCGCTCCACGGAAGGCTGCCGGCAGCCCCCGGCAGGAGGGGGACGGCAGCTGAGCGGGCACGACACTGCCTCGGAGGGCCGGGCCCACGTTACCTCTCTTTATCAGCAGGAGACGCGGCGGTGGCGGTGGCGGCGGCAGCCATAGCAGCGGGAGCACAGCAACGGCAGCACCGCCGACGCCGACGCCGGCGGCCCGCGCATACCTCACCTCGCTTCTCCTTGGACAGGAATTCCCGCCCCCACGCACACGGCCCGGCAATCCCATTGGCCGGCGGTGCTGTCGCTAAAGCGCTTCACCCTGTAAGGAGGCGCTACGTACGCACCGCTGGGCCGTGCGCGGTCGCGCAGCCTCCGCCGCGCGTGCGCTTTGGAGGTGACCGCGGGAAGCGACGGTGGCGGTGGGGCGACCGGGACGGGTCTTCATGGGACCGAGCTCAGTGGCGGCCGGGCCTGTGACGGTACAAATTCTTCGGTCCGTGCCGGGAACATTATGGGAGAATGATCCAGTGCCGAAGAGTCCCCGTGGTAGCTCGCTGCGCGTCAGGCGGCATAGGCCGTACCGCCTGGCGTGTGCGAACCGAGAGAAACCACGTCAAGGGAGGAAATGCGCAGAGCGAGCCAAGATTCACTTCGCGCTGACTGACTGATGTCTCTGGTGAATCACAATCGGCCAGAAGGCTACACTGCACGCTAGGGAGTGCTGTTCCTGTTCAGTGCCTTGCGTAGTGCTTAGCAGAGGGAAGTCGGCGGGAGGTCTGGCAGCCACAGCCAGCTCTGCTTGTCACCCGTGTGAGGCGTGAAATCTTACTGGCTGTAGGGGAGTGCAGTAGTGATGATATACATACCCTGAATGGACTACAAGCACTAATAAAAGATGAGCCCAGAGGGTGGTGATCAGTGGCACAAAGTCCAGAGGCCAGTAACTAGCAGTGTGCCTCAGGAACCAATACTGGGTCCAGTGCTGTTTAACATCTTCCTTAATGATCTGGATGATAGGGCAGAGTGCACCCTCAGCCAGTTTGCTGATGACACCAATCTGGGAGGAGGGGCTGATACGCCAGAGGGTAGTTCTGCCATCCAGAGGGACCTGGACAGGCTGCAGAAATGGGCCAACGGGAACCTCATGCAGTTCAACAAGGGGAAGTGCAAAGTCCTGCACTGGGGACCAGTACAGGCACCAGTCCATGCTGAGGGCCATCCAGCTGGAAAGCAGCTTTGCAGAAAAGGCCCTGGGGGTCCTGGTGGACACGAAATTGAACATGGGCCAGTAATATGCTCTTGCGGCAAAGGACAATGGTGTCCTGGGCTGCATTAGGAGGAGTGTTGCCAGCAGGTCAGGGGAGGTGATCCTTCCCCTCTACTCAGCACTGGTGGGGCCACACCTGGAGTGCTGGGTCCAGTTGTGGGCTTCCCAGTACAAGAGAGGCATGGACATACTGGGGAGAGTCCAGCAAAGGGCCACCAAGATCATGAAGGAACTGGAGCATCTCTGCTAGGAGGGAAGGCTGAGAGAGTTGGGACCATTCAGCCTGGAGAAGAGAAGGCTCAGGGAGGTCTTATCAATGTATATAAATACCTGCAGGGAGGGTGGAAAAAGGACAGAGCCAGGCTTTTTACAGTGGTGCCCAGTGACAGCACCAGAGGCGATGGGCACACACTGAAACACAAGAGGATCCTCAAACGCCAGGAAAGACTTTCTCACTGTGAAGGTGATGGAGCACTGGCACAGGTTGCCCAGGCAAATGGTGGAGTTTCCTTCCTTGGAGACATTCAAATGCCATCTGGACATGGTTCTGGGCACCCAGCTCTAGGTGACCCTGCTGGAGCAGGGAGTTTAACCAGATGACCTCCAGAGGTCCCTGCCAGCCTCAACCATTCGGTCACACTGTGAATTCACAAGACACATTTTGTGCAGTTACACTCGCCAGTTAAACTTCATGCAGCAGCTATGTATTAGGACAAAGAACTGAATGCAATTACTGAATATTTATTCATGTTCTTATATTTTTTTTTCTGCTCCAATAAAGCATGCAGCTCCCCATGATGAAATACTGAAGAGGAGGGTGCTGAGACCCAGTGCAACACAGTGGTATTCTCAGGGAAGAACTACCAGTACAGTTCGTGAAAACTTGAAGAGATAAGAGTTACGGAAAAGCTTCAGAAAGAATCAGCATTTGTCACTGATTAACAGATTATTTGTCTATTCAGTCTTTTGAATGATGGGCAGTTTTGTTGTCTCCTGTCTTTGTTCTCATTATGTCAGAAGTGAATACACTGTACAAAGTACAACAGAAAATATGAACAGTATAAGTGTGCGGCCTCAGCAGTATCAGCTTTCAAAAATGTGACTGCAGCTGTCCGGTAGCAAGTCAGTGATTTGGCAGCACCTCACAAACATGACTCAACAAGCTCCTCAGCTAAAAAAAAGGTTATATAAACAAGGTGTGTCAAGTTATGAAGAAAGATTTGATGCAATAGTTCTCCAGTGCTAAAGACAGGTTATCTCCCAATTACTATCAATCTGGCTGATACAGAGTTAAGTGTACCTCTCTAAGAGGTAATCTATTATTACTTACACATCTTTTGCTTAACAACAAAATGTTCCCATCTTGTTAACACTGGCTTGGTAACGGATTTCCTATGTTGTTCTTTCTTTCCTGTTTGTCTTTTAAAATCTCCATCGCATACACACTTGTGTATCTATTAAATGACTTTCCATTGAGATTCCCACCACCTGAGAAATGTTAGAGCTGTCCTTACCTTGGGAGTTGTTCTCCTGTTGTCCTGGTTGTTAGTGCTTATATCTGCGCATCAGCCACAGTGACAGAAGTTTGTCTGTCAGCTCTTGTCACCTGCATTCAGCAAGACGGAGGTAGGCTGTAGGGGAGGGAAGGAGGGAGGTGGTCAGGTCATCAGCCTTTGTAGCCTTGGCCCACAAGTATTTCACCTGCATGCCTCCTGCATGGCAATTGGATGCCATAGCGATTGTGCTTTCCAAACACCAGGCTGTGGTCCCTGTCCCTGTGACTGGGGAGAAGGTGGTCTTATCTTAAAGCTAATAAAGGCTTCAAGAACCACTTGCGCCATTTAATTCTCTATACAGCGTGAACTGTGGACAGACTGGATTTCATTGTATTCATTGTGTCTCTGTGGGCATGCAGTATGCAGGGCATACTTATGATCTGACCATTGCATGAAACATCACTAAACCATGTTACAAACCAAGCTTATTGCTGTTTGGTTATGTCAAATAATATGCATAGCCCTTTCCTTCTGGGACGCATAGGTTTGAACCCACCAAAAGGGTATAAACATAAATCTCCCTCTGAAGGACACTGCTCTAGCAGAGTTTAAATCGAAGAACAATCTAATGCTTTTAGGAAAAAAATCCAAAGAAATATTTATTTGGTATTACCGTAGCTTCATATACAATTAAATAAAAAATAGGCTAAAACTTAATGAACACTGTTCCCCCTTACCCCCCTTGGATTTCTGCAGTGTTTTTAGCTTCTCAATTACTTGGTAAAGCAATTTCTGGTGCATTATGGATTACCATTGGACAGCACCTTGAGAAACGCTGCTCCAGCATTACATTAAAGAAGGCGTTGAACACAGCTGCAGTTTGCGAGTGGCACAGTACCATTGTTGCATATTAAGATTGCTCTTGGTCACTCCACTTAATTCAGGACACTGAGAAAGATGCTGTGTATTTGTTTGATGTTATATTTGACAATTGCATGTTATTTTTTTCCTTTGAATTCATACAACTTTTTAATACCAATATATTAGATTAATAGCTTATCTTTTAAAACAATATTTAAACTTACTGTAACAGAACAAAAGCTACATAGCCTGTGTCAGTATTTGTGGTGATGACAAAAATTATTTTCAGCATCTTTTTCAGATGGAAAAATAATTAAAAAAATGTTGGAAATGGAGTTTGTGGAGCTACAGATTAGATCATGTGGCATACATGACTAACCACAACAGGGGAAGCACATCTTCTTTCCTGCAGATGCTATTATTACACACCAATCTCTTTTATTGGTGCTAGAATTCACAATATGTTGAAACTAGCGTGCCTAAAATGAAGCACCGGGTACAGACATGTCAATTTAACCCCCATCATCACTGTAGAATGACTTCATTAAGTATATGGCATCCAGTCACTGCATTTGTTCTAGTGCCATAAGAAATACATTTCAAACTTGAATTCTGCATATTTCTAGCCTGAGGAATTCAGAGACAGAAGTAGGTCACAAAGCACACTAGCTCAGGCACGTTGTAGCTGCATGTGCTTCCTGAATATCTGCTGTCCTCAGAAAACGAATGATGAAGCAATCAAACCTTGACAGCTTTTAAACACTTTAAAGCAGTACAAAGAGAACATATAATTCCTGGTGAGGATAGGACTCATGTATGTCTGCAACAAAATTTCAAGATTGCAAATAATGCCTTTGGTTAGTAGCAGGGATACTGGTCTCTGAAAGCTGTGTATAGCTTCATGAGGTTATTCCATTTGCTGTAACAGCAGTGGAAGGGGAGGTGGCAGGGAGTGAACACTGCACTTGGGCATCTCAAGCAGAGAATTCCCTCACTGCATACACTGTCAGCAGCAAGTCAGGTGTTGTTAGTCAGACTCTATTTTTACTGTTAAGGGTGTCTGGGAAGAAAAATAGCAAAAAAAAAAAACCCAAACAAAACAACCCAGCAGCAAGAGCCCTGTATGTGTGGAAAAAAAAAAAAAATTCAAAGCGGTTGTGTTACAGGCTGGTACTTTTCACCTGAGATAAATGCAGATGCCCTGACTAGAAGGGGAAGCCCAAGAAAATGTAGATGGTTTGAGGCGACACAGTTCTGTGTTCTACTGGAAGTGCCATGTACAGATGCCAGTTTATTCAGACCTAGCTAACATGTTCACTTTTCTCTAATCTGATGTTACACTGCATAGTCTAAGCATGCTAAAAATGCCTATACAATAATTGGACTAGTGAAGTCATTTGGGAGGAGGTGTATTTTCAGCTAGATTGGTGGAACAGCTCCATAGTGCACTGCAGATAAAATGCAGAAAAAGAAAGCGGACGTAGAGTGAAATCTTGTTTGGGTCAACAGACATCAGAGGGAAGGGGCCAAGCTGAGAAGGATCTTCTCCACAATCTTTATAAGCAAGGATTCAAAAAATATATTTTTAAAATAAAATATAGGAGCTGTGAAAAAAAAAAAGAAACTGTTCAAAATGGAAACATGTTTCACGAAATATGACTCTTAAGGTGGAAGTAAGAGACAGGTGTGAACAAGGTCAGTCCAACAGAGAACTTTCAACAGCATAGAGATCAAAGAAAATAATGCTGTCCTTTACTTAGTTTCGTAAAACTGGTATTTACTTACCATGAAACCGCAACATGGTGAAATTAACCACGCCATTCTTGTATATGCCACTTTTAAAAGATTGTATACACCATTTTCCCCAAAGAAGTGGTTATTTTAAATCGATAGACTACCCTAGTTCTTTCAGTCTTAACAATCCAAAATCTTGCCTTCTACATGTTTTCTGGAGAGGCACTACCTCATGCCTATCCTACAGAAATAACTTAATTAATCAGCAGAAGGATCACTTTTGTTCATCTTAAGGGTAGAGGCCTATAAACAATCCCAATAGCCTTTTTCAGCTATCAGGGTTGTTCTAAAGCCACATTAGGCTTACTTTTTTCAATTTATAAGTACTGCACCACAAGAGTGGCTGATAATCACAAGGTAGCCTTGGAACAGTTGTCCTGACTTGTATGCTCCTCAGAGCTAGAAGTCTTTCGAATTGTCACCTAGACCCAAGCCTTGACTTATACGAATTAATTTAGACAGCACAGCAGAAAATATATATAGTATTTCACAGAGATACAGGGGAGACTGTCAGGCACACGCTAAGACTCTATCAAATTCCTATTTAGCTGGCAACAGCAGAACTGGCAAAATGGAAATAGAAAAACAAGGATTTCTACCCACCTTTAATTCCTTCATATTTGCAAAGACTATGTCTCTTAAGCATAGACCTCAGTTTTACACCCAGTCATTCTTTGGCCTTCTGTTTTAGTCTTATAGAACAGCTGACAGCTGTGTAAAGTCACAGTTGTGTACAGTCAGTTTGTAAGATCAAAAGGAACCATCAGTCACCTTGTGACACAGTAATACAGTATTTGCACTGAATTCATAGCTTTCACCTAAGCTAGGGGATTTCTATTTGCAAGAATTCCAAATGACTTAAAACACCTGAAGGCGTCAAATAATCCATCATGGTTGTTCAACTGCTCAATTATAGTAAGAAAAAAAAAAAAAAAGATGCCAACTCCCTTTCATCACACAGTGAATTAATAATAATTTTAAAAGATTAAAAATTGGGAGTTTTCTTGACATTGATACTATGGTTTAATTTTTACATCTGCCTTCCTACTCTTCCATAGCTACTTCCACTCTAAATGTATGCCACCACAGACCTTACCAAGAATTTGGTAAGATGAACAAGCAAATTTCAATTCCATGTTATGGTGTATCCAAACTGCCTTTCCCCCCCTGCCCCAAACAATATGCTTTTTGTAGAGAGGATTGTTAGAAGGAGGAACAGAATTAGGCATAATCTACCTTGATTTGTATTAAATATAATATCTCAAAATCTCCTTGTTTTCATGACCCCTACTGACTTTAAACTGCAGGTGATAGTAGTAATGATTTTTCTTTGTTCTGAATAAAAATATTTAAATTACTAGCAAGGGAATTTCCTTTTCTCCATGTAAGTCAAGACTTACATGCATCTTTCTCTAGAACACTTTAAAAATAAGGTACCAGCTCATCAGTCCTGAAATTGGAATGCATCTACTCAACTATGAAACAGAGCGCTACAAATACTAGAAAACAAAGGATCTTAGTAAATCAGCAACAGTGCCTTTTTTTAGTTTAAATGCTTCTAACTATGTCCAAGCCTAAAGTGAAGGTAAGGATGCAAAATATGCATGTATATTTAAATACATGTTTGTGTGTGTGTGTGTGTTGGGAATTAATCAGTCTAGGTCCCTTCATAGTCTGTATACAATTGGTGACTAAAAAATGCATTCATTATGGAAAAGAAGGACTTTGGAATTCACCAAGCCTCTTCTATGCTTATGAGTCATAATGAAATAAGCCTTCTTGTGACCCTCTTGTAAGTAACAGAGAGATCATGGAATTACACTGTGTTGCAACTAGATTTTGTTTTGTGCAGTTTGTTCTCAAATGAAACACGGAAGAAAACAGAGAGCTCTACTTGTGAACCACATGTCTTTGAGCTTCTTTTTTCCACTTCTTATTTACCTGAAACATGACCACCACCAAAACAAAACTGTGTGCTTTTTTAAGAGCATTTCTGATATGCTGGATCATTGCTGAAGTGTCTTAACGGCCACTTCCTTTTTAAATGAAATCATACTGCTAATATAGCAGACAGACACCTAACTTTCCGTAGTAGCCAAGAAAACAATTCCACTCTCACAAGGTGCAATCAGGAGGAAATTTTATATAACACTGCAAGTAATAAATAAATTATGCATAGCAAGACTAAATTCAGAATAAGTATACTGTGAAACAAAATACATTAGAATAGTTGAAGAAAGAATTAATTACAGAGTTAGGATATAAACAGTAATGCATTTCAGGCAGAAGCAAACAACAAAACTGAAGTAAAAATACTCGTGGGCAGAGTTTGTTCAAGAGAAACAACATTTACAGGTGGGAAAATGCATCTGATCTCACTGGATGACAATTTAATTACTTGCAGAGAACCAGCACAAGCTTTATGCACGTTAAATCCCACCAAGAAGTAGGTCATTAGAGATACTGTTCGTATGTATGGCTTGAGGTCTAGACAGAAGTGCGTTTTACTGAGCGAACAAGCTCCCGCTACATCTTCCTGATGCCTAATAGCAATTCCGCAGCCACTCAAGCACAGGATGCTTTCACAAACAGCAAAATTAGAATAATTTCCTGAAATCTTGAAGTGGCAGAAATTCATAAACACATAAGGCTGTTACTATGTGGAAGTTTCCTAAGAAAGGCAATTTGCAAAAGTATGCTAGGGAGGCATTACCCAGTCTTAGAGTAAGTAAACAGCACATCTGGTAAACTGAAAGTTGTCAGCAGAAAACCTATGTATTAAGTCCATACTTCATATTAATCTTGGCATCACAAACTAATTGACACCTACATTAATTACTGTTGTGAACTCTTAAGCTCTTCTGCACCACATCAAATCCCCTTGCACTTCCAATATGTAAACAAACACAACACGTAACCAGTTAACTTACCATTCTGACTAAAAACTCAACCTCAACTACATAACATTCTCTATAAACACGTTTTCAGATACAATCTGTTATTCTGCATATAGGAGACTATGAAGCTGGAATCATAGTTCTACATGTGATTTGAAATGAAAATAAAAGTGTGGACATCTCTTCTGGTTAAACATAAAAGTGCAAAGAAGATGGCTGTGGAACCAGAGAGTGAATACATTTGAGTAATTTGGTATTAAGCAGGTCCTCAAAGTTTTAAGCATGTGGAGGAGGTCATGCTTTGTATCAACTGACACTTCAGTTGTATTTGCAGCTTCATCCAAATCACACATCTCATCAAGAACAAAGCTGTCAGGTGGATGCAAGGCAATACAGTAGATATATGAAGTTATGTTTAGGTGGAAGTCTACAGGAAATTGTAAGCAACGCTCTTGTGGCAGTTCATGCTATTTAATGAAAGCTAGATGAGAAAAAGACACTTTGGGAGGCATCTAGTAACAAGAGAATAGAAAAGCTTGTAAGAGTCCACCTAAATATTTTCCAGATTATCGCTGCAAGTAGTACTGTCTTCATTAGGGAAGGGAGATGCTCTCTCCCTCTTCAAGCCTCTTCCAGAAAGCAGCTAGTTTCAAGAAATCTTTGTACTGAAAGCATTTACTGCATTGAATTTAATATTGAAAATTTAAAATTTGTCACCTAGAAGTTTACATATGGTAGAACAATTTTTTCTTTGGATATTTTTGATGAAGAAGTATTTCTTTTCCAGAAGCACAAACTGTAGACTTATGTAGTACTTCTGAAGATAGTTGTCAGAATTTCCGGGATAAGGGACATAACCGAACATAATGTATATAAATGCAAAACGTTAGGGGCCATTAGGTAGAAGTTCAGAGCGAACAACAGTTTAGAGTAAAAAAAAAACCCCAACTTTAATTTGCTTTTGCTGTCTCAAAAAGGGCGAAGAAGAGGTCTGAAATTTGGCATATCAACTTAAAATTGCCTGCAAAGGCTTGATCCAACTCACTGACCACCCATAAAGGAAACTATCCCAACCTCTTTCTACCAGCCCTAGCTGTTTATTTTTTTTTTCCTGCCGGCTCAGGCAGCACTTGTCCAACTCTGCACAGAGTGAATTCAGCGTACTAAATGCAGCACGAATCCTACTGCCCTCCATCAGTTCTGCTAGAAAAGAGGCAAGCTAGTCCACTGAAAGGTCAGAGCAGAGCCAGGATTCACAGCCAGGAGCATGAAAGGGACAACAAAACTTCTCTCAACAGCGTGTGCTGTTTCTTCGATTCTAGAAATAATACGGATCTTTATCCTTAAGAAGAATGAAGAAGCCAATATACTGTTATCTTCTTGGAAATCTCATTTCTCCGAAATGGTCCCTTTTCTTTCCCTCCCCCTTTACCCATCACACAGCAACTAATTTCCCAAAGCTATCAAAGATACTAGTCTATGTTGAAGAATACTGTTGCTTACTGAAGTTTATAGCATAAACTATACTTGTCTCCTGCAGATAAATCCTGCTTGAAACAATATTCTCATCTCATCAGGAAATCCTGGCAAGGCTTTCAATTTTTAAGCTATCTCTGACAGAGTTTTGAGAATTATCTTTAAGCTCCCAGGGGAAAATACTCTGATAAGAGAATTGCACATGAAAAATAGAAATAGATTAGTTCCTCTTTAAAGTTTGCAATATTTAGTCAGAAGAGCTTTCACAGAAATTGAGCAATAACCTTAACTGTGGCACAGTGCAAGAAACTGAAGTGAAAGTACATTTTAAAAAGAGAACTAATGACTATTTGTGGGGAGGTCACATTTGTACTTTTCACATCAAGAGGACAAAGCTGTACGTCAGTCTGAAATGAGCTTTATGAGTATATTTTCAGTATAAACTGATTTTTAAGTACAAGTTTGATATGTTCTGGACATGGTAAGCTAATTCAAGGACAACAAGAGGTCTGAGCACAAGTCCCAAGAGTTTACCAAAAATCTGTAGAAAGGCAGTGCATCCCAGAAGAAAATAAGTAAAATAAGTCTTGGTTTCCTTAGCTCCTTGTTTTTCCTTGTTTTGCCTCAATATAAATAATGTCCTCTTACCTCCTGTGTCAACTTCATAAAATCAAGGAATAAATCTTTAGCAGCATAAATCAAATCTGACTATCATCATTAACAAAATCCAAAACCAAATATATTTATTACAGCCACTTTTCCTTTTTTTTTTTCATTTTATATTTCTGGGATTTGTTTTTATAGTTAATCTTAGAATATAACTTTGTATCCTCATCACTAACATAAATCAAACATCATGGATGTCCTTAAATATTCTAAAAGGCTCTTAGTGGATACTAAGTATTTTAGATAAAGAATCAGAGAAATGTAGATCTGGAAGGGATTTCAAAAGATCACCTCTGCATACAGGCAATATGAAATATACTATAGTCCATCCCTATGAGATGTTTCATAAACCTCTTCTTAAAACTTCTATAATGGAAATTTAACAACTCCCATGGGAAGCATATTTTAGTGTATCGCTACCCTTATAGTTGGTAAGTTTCTCTCATCTGTCTTTGCTACAAATATAGGTTACTTAAGAGGATATTAAGAGAAACTTCCCAATTATAATGATCATGAAGTACCTCCAAGACTATCTAGAGAAGCCACTAAAATTTTCAAAGACATTCTGGTGTTTGATATGCATACAATTATTTGTTGTTTCACCTCATCTTTTTCTGATTCCCTCAGTTATAAAAATGAAATCAGAATTTCTTTACTGAGATTGAGTTACCTTTAAAATCTTGAATTGACAGGACACAGATGTAAAGTCAGTGGGTTATGTGGTATATCTTCATAGTAGTAGTTAAGAGCTCAGAACAAAAAAAAAAAGTATTACATAATTTGTAAGAAAAGTAGTTTTGCATTTTAAACTCAAGGATAGAGTTCTGTATTCTACTCCAACAGAAGTCCTGACTTTGAACATATCACATAATCTCTGTCTCTAGTTCACCTTTAAAAGGACACTAATATTCATATTAAGAGTTTTGTGACGATACTATATGCAAAATATTTCAAATGCTAACATGAGGAGCACTGCTTGTTAACAGATTCACCAGATGATATAGAAACATGGCATGTCACAAACCTGACAGGAAGCAAAGAACAAAAGAGCAAATAAGATGCCACTTCTGCCAAACAGGTATTTTTGGTATTGGCTTTTAACTGTCTAAATTGACTTCTGTCTGCTGACAGTATCTCAATTCTGTTCATAAGCAGTACATATCTTACGGTGAATTCAAGATAAAAATTGATTAATTTCAGTATCAGATGAAGTACAAAAGCCACAGATGTGATACACTTTGCAACTGTGTTAAAGCTACCATAAAGGTAAATTGCTCTATTTCAGGGCTTCCTGAAATCAGGGCATTTTGAATCCTGAATATCAATTATTTAGAATGCTAATTTTAGAATAGTCCAGTTGAGACAACAAAACCGATATATCGTTTCATGGTTTGTTCTATCATGCACAGAATGGTTAATGTTCTGTTCTCTCATGTTTCTACTTTAAACCAATTCTCATCTAAATTCAGGCTATATTTATATTTTTAGAGCACAAATTTGTCTTTTCAGCATTGTACTAGCACAAACCACATTCACATCAAAAAGGCTTGAGGCAGCAAATGTCCTGGTTTGTGTATAGAATTGTTTTTCTACTATGATAACTAATTTCTTGCTGCTGTGGAATTCTTGTGATATTTTTCCCTTCATACTTTTTAAAAAATAAATTTAAAAAATGCATTAAGATTTCAAATAGAATTAAAATTTCATCTTATAGTCACTATTTCATGTTCTACATTATTTCCCCCAATTAAAAAAAATCTTTTGTTTTACAAATATTATTTTTATAGATACAATATTGTTTCAGGCTTGCAGTCATGAAAAGAATTATACTGCTTGGATACTGGAAATACCCTGCCTTTAGCCTTGTTATGCACCTGAGATGTGTGAAACTGTCTCAATTACAAATATATTACAGAAGACCTAGGGCCTGATCCTGCAACTGTTATAAGCATCCTACAATAGCCATTTGTCAGTGACAAGGAAGAACAAATATTGGAGGTGCAAGATTCTGCTGGATCAGGCCTTAAGTGTAAGTGCATTATACAACACATTATATGGTGACATCTCAAAATAAAATACTGTATTTTTATGTAATGCAGAAGTAACACACACAATTTACATATAGTAATAATTTATTCTGAAATGTTCATTTTAGTCTCTGTTGAGACATCCCCCACGTCTCGTTAATAAAAGAGCAGCCATCTCACCTCAAATACCAGAATATACAACAAGTTACAGCATAGCAAAAAAATTCTACCTACTTTAAGATAAATCTAATTCAGGTAAAATAATTTTGTTCAAGGTTTTACAGTTACACAGTTTTCCTTTTTTTTTTTTTTTGCAGAGCACAAAGAAAGTGTAAATTGTTACACCATAACTATCTATGCACATTATGTGACCACAGAAATGTTAATCATTACTTCAGAAAATGAACCATCAGTTCCATTCATGCAGAAAAGCAGGCTGGGAAAGCTTGTTCAGCGGAAACCATATTACTGTGAATTTCACAGCCACATGATTAATTATTGGGTTAGATGGACTCACAAATACTAAAACTGAGTATACTTTTTTGCATAAATAATACCAATTCTTCCCTGATGTAGTTTAGTCAGTCTGTAATCTAGAAATGATTGATAAAGCAATATGACTGTATCATCTCTATCTGCAATGTTCCATGATTTCAATGACAAGCAATATTTAAAGGATTATGGGATGGGACGTTAATTAAATACATGTTAAACATACTGTACAAATATATTTGCGTTAGCAATTTTATTCCAAACTGTCAATCAGGTATTCCTCCAAAATATTACCAGTGAAGACAAAGTATACTATCAAATATGGCTTCCAGAACAAGGACCCTCTCACAAGAATCTAACCTATTTACAACAAATAAAAACAACAAAAAAATCGATCCCCAATGTTTTAGTTTCATTTGAAACAGAATTTCTAAATAGCTGCTGTATATAATACATCAGTTTTATCTATTTTTTGTTGCACTTAAACAGAAGTTACCAGGTAAGAGCCAGAGTGACGTTTAGGACTCTGAGTTCCACTGGAGTCTGGATTTTCAGACTTGGAGTCACGTTTCTTCGTGGTGTTATTTACTGGTGTTGGTATTTGCGATGGCCGAGCAGAGCTATTGTCCACGCTACTCTTCCTGCGGCTTGGATTGTAGTTGAAAGGAGTCACTCTTGCTGCAACAGCACCAATGGGAGAGCTATGTTTGCTTGAGCTAGTGGAACTGAATGGTGTACGCTCACTTACAGTACTTTCATTATTTTCTGGTGCAGGAACAGGATTATTCTGCAGAGGCTTTGTTTCGGTGCCTTTCTTGTCTGGACTGTCTATCTGAAAGAAAGAGTTCAGACGGTTTTCTAAACCAATGGTACGAACAGGAACACTTCCATTCCCTGGGGTTTGTTTTTCTTGAATCTCTTTGGAATCTTTACCATTCACACCCCCTTTCTCGGAAACGCTGTCAATAACAGGGGGAGTATTTCCAGTTGGGGACCTTCCAGATCGAGGATTGTTAATTGGGCAGTCCTCTATCCTCACCCACACGTCCTCTGTCTTAGAGACAGCTGGTGCCATCTGATAGATGAGAGTTTTGGAATCGGAGCCATTTGTGGGACCCGAGGAAGAATGCTGAGGATCATTCATTATCTGAGGAATTTCGTTTTCTTTTATTTTTCTCCAAGTACCTTTTGCTGGTGGTTGGCTTTCTTTACTTTGCTTGTGTCCAGAAAGAGAACTTCCATGTTGCTTTTCATCTTCACTTTTTGCCTTTTCACTGGATTCTGAAGAAGCTGACAAAATTGAGGAGGAACTTCCAGTTCTTCGCCAAGTGCTTACACGAGGAAGTGACGACGAATGCTTGCTATGCTCACGTTTCCATGTTCCTGATCTATTGATCAGCAATCTAGATGGACTCTCAGAATGAGAACGAGCTATATCATGACGTTTTGCTGGTCTCCCATCATATTCTACAGAAGGGCTCAGATTAGGGGGTAATTTTCGCCAGCCACTAGTTGGGGCAGTTGAATGAGTAGATAGAGACATATCAGGAAGAGAAGGACTTAGAACTGGGGTCTGTAGTTGAGACCTGGTGGGAGAATCTGGCCTGGAAGGAGACAGAGATTCAAATGAAGCTGACTCTTCTAATTTCCGTCTTAGAGTTGGGCTCGGAGCTTCTTTAATAAAAGTTGACTGACGAACAAGAACAGGTCTCTCGGATCTGTCAGATTCACTTCCGCTAGACTTTGTGGATGACATTCTGGATAGTTCAGTCTTTTTATTTGATCCACCACTGCTGAGAGCTTGGTTTAACCCTTTTGAAGCAGACTCACTTCGTGGAATGCTACTGGTACTCTTAGGTAAGGCAGTTTGCTTTGTAAGGTTCTGCTGGCTCATCTGCCTGCCTGGTGATGTATATGACATTCTACCTGAACTTGAAGATTTAGTTGAAGCTGTACTAGGAGATGATGTCCTTGGCAACTGAGACAGTTTGTTGGGAGGACTTATACCATTTCTTCCAGGGGAAATTGAGTTTCGGCCAGGAGACTGCAGAGGCCTACTTAATGGCTGCTGTTGAGGTCTAGAAGGAGTGGAGTCTCTAGATCCTGATCGAGAAGGTCCTTTACTTGATCCACTCTGGTTCAACCCTGATGGTTGCCTAGTTACAGGAGCTGGCTCAGGTTTCACTGATGACTTGACTCCTCTTGGAGAACTAGTCAAACTTTGGCCTTCACTGGGACTCTTGGAGTTCGTGTTTTTGAGTGGGGGACCCTTTTTGGACACAGGACTAGTACTTGAAGAACTATTTCGAACTCCTGGAATATGGATCATTGTCCTACCACGTGAAATTGAAGGCACGTTTGTTTGTTGTGGTTGCTTCAACTGGCTTGAAACTTCTGAATTGGAGCGAGCTTTTCCTGTAATTATACTCTTATACACTTTCTTGCCTCCTTTGATTCCCCTGCTTTCAGATTCTACTTTTTTAGACTCCAGTGTACTCTTCTCTCCTGGTTTAAGAATTCTTGGACCTTTATTACTAGTGAAAGGCTTTTCTTCTTGGTCTGGGGTAAGATGAAATGGTGACCCTAGAGAAATACCAGATTTTAATGAAAGGATAGAATCAGAGTCTGATGAAGCTTGTCTAGACAGCGATGCAGCAGCCGCAGCTTGATGCAAGCTACTAACTATAGAATTTGCACCTTCTTGTATAGCTTTCCAATCAAAGTTCTCCGAATCAGGTGAGAAACCATGTTCTGAATCTGGCCTCTGTATCTCTCTCAAATCCAGTGTTAAATCTTCTGCCAATATACCACCTGTATTTCTGGAATTATTTTTTTCACTTTCACTCTTTATTCTTGAGGGTTTTTTCTTTTTAGGCATAGCGGAACTAATGCATTCCTGCAAAAGATCATCTTCTGAGTCAATACTAAGAGAACTCAGAGAGCTGTTTCTAGAGAAACATACAGGAGTATCTTCAACATGAAATGATTTAGGTGCATAACCAGAAGTCTGTGGTCTGTTTGATTCCATCTGTGAATCAGGAGCCTCAGTACGTTTTTCAGGTTCCCCTTCTTTGTTGTTATTGTTCTCTTGATCAATATCACTGAGGGAACTAAGAGATGAATTGCGAGAAAAACAAACAGGTGTGTTTTCGATAGCAAAATTCTGCATTTTCTCATCTGTAGCTGCTCCTCTGTCTGGAATATCTTTAGTTGACTGAGAGAAGGTTTTAGGCTGGCTTCTGCCTGTTGGGTGTTTTTGACAAACTTGTGTCCTGCTACTTGGTTGCTGATTTGAAGACTGTTCTGGATTAGTGCAGTCTTTAGTTTCTGTTTCTTTTGCTTCTTTTCCCTTTCTTAATTCTGCCTTCTCCCTTGAAAGGTCAACATCATCATCATCAAAATCTAAGGAACTTAGGGAATCATTCCGTGAAAAACAATAAGGAGTTCCCTCAATAGGTGTGTAATGGTGAGGGGAATCAAATGCAAAGCTTCCTCTTACACGCTCTTCATTATTTGGTAATTTGTCATTAAAATCTCTTGAATTATTTTTAAGATTCTGTTTCTTTGCATCTCTGTTCTCTGGATAGCTTCTTTCATTACTAATATTGCTTTTAGGCTCTGTGGGTTTTCTTATACGTGCTCTGTATTCATTATTTTGGGGAACAGGCTTTACTGGTGATGTTGGCTTCTTTTTCTCACTTTCTGGTTGGTTTTTATTACTTATAGATGAAGATGCTTGTTGAATTTGATCCATTATTTTCTTCACTCTGAAAGGTTTGTGACTTTTTCCTTTTGGCATAGCTGAGTTAATGCACTCAGCCAGAATATCACCCTCTTCTGTTTTGTCGTCATCCAGGCCTGGAGGAGTCACAGTTGCGCTTTTTGCTCTCTGAGACTCATCAGTGCTTCTACCTTCTGTAGGAATGGTGTCTCGCTTTTCAAATTCCCCTGATTCTGCTCCCGTACCCACACTGTCCATGTTGGCCAACTCACTCGGGGGTGATTCTATTGTGAGATCACTCAGAGATGTAGCTGTTGAAAAGTTTATTGGTGTACCCTCAACACAATATACCCGTGGCATATCATCTCCCGGTGTAAAACTCACATGCTTTTGGGATTGCACTCTGCTTTGTGAAGGCAAAAGTTTGTAAACTGGCAGCTGGCTGGGCTTTCTGGCAACAGGAGGAGGTATTTTTGGAGCAGATGCTTGAGAAGGCTTTTTGGCTTTACGTGAAGACTTTGTTGGCATTGCAGAAATAATACATGCTTCCAGTATTTCAATATCATCATCATCATCAGAATCATCCAGAATGTCTTTTTCTGCTTCAGTAGGCTTGTCTGCTTTCTTCTCTTGGTTATCCTTTGTATCATCTGACTGTTCAGGTTCTGCTTCATTTCCATGTTCATTTTCATGAACCGGAGGCATTATTCTTAACTCTACATCTTTCTGGATAAACGGCTCATCAAGACTCAGAGCACTCAGGCTAGAAGAGCAAGAAAAACCATCCGGTGTACTTTCTGTGGCAAAATGTAATAGTGTATCAGCATCTGGCAATACCTGAACTCTTTGAACAGCTGCATTTACAGCTGCCTGTCTAGGACCAGGCTCTCTCTTTTCTGCACTAGGTACTTTACCTTTAGCTACGTCTCTTTTTACTTGAACTCCTTGAGCAGGAGGTGGTGTTTTACTTCGGCTTGGAGGCATTGTTTGTCCAGGGCTGTCTGGAAGGTCACTGGGACTTATAATACCACTTACCATTCCACTGCAAGGCTCACTTTGAACTGAACTAGCAATTGAACGACTTTCAAAACTATCCAGGGAACTTACAGACGTACATCTGCTGAACATGAGTGGTGTTTCCTGCACATAATGTTCTGGTGGGCTTTTAGGAGTCTGTGCACCACTCTTTGAGGGAGATTTGGCACCTGAAGAAAATTCAACAGCTTTATGTCTAGAGGAATCAGAAGGAGACAAACTAGTCTGAAGTCTACTGGATTTTGTTCTGATGTGCTGTGATGTTGATGTGATTTCACTTACTGCACCTTCTGTAGATAGAGCCCCACTGTTTTCCTTTAGTTCTGCTATCTGTAGTGTGTTATTAGCATCTGTCACACGTGTGGATTGATCACGTCCTATTTCATCTTCAGCTGATGACAAAGATGACAAAGAGCTACACCTTGAAAAGCATATTGGGGTATCTTCCACACAGTAAGTTTGAATAGTTTCCTGATTAATAGAGGGAGTTTTACAGGAGGCAGTCTTTTGCGCATGACCACCTCTGCTCTGTGCAGCATTTGGGTGAAGCTGATTCTGTCTCTTTGAACCAGCTGAGGGGGCTGATGTGCTCCCACTGCTTGAGGAAATATGGTCAGTTTTAGTGCTTTGCACTGAAGAAGTCTTTGGAAAAGTAAAAGATGGCTTCTGAGAAGAAGGAGGAACCTCTGTTGAGTATTTTAAACTATAATCAATAGGTTGATCGACATGATGTTCCTCTTCATTGTACTTTATGCTATAGTTAGTTGGTCTGTCTTCCTCTTCATGTTGTTCCTCTTCAGAATAACGTTCACTATAGTTGGTTGGCTTATCATCATCATAATCATCAACCTGGCACAAGGACTGGTTTACTTTCTGATTCATTCCAAGAGTTGAGCCTACTCTGTTCTGATCTGAACCATTGGATCCTCTTGATCTAAAGGAAGAAACGCACTCTTGTTGTCCAAAAGGTGACTGATATTTCATGTGTTTATCATCCCCACTTTCAGTGTACACAGGGTAGGTTGCATTTTGGCTCCTTGACTGCCTTTGTTCATTTTGTTTCATTTCATCATCTATTATATGCTTAGGCCTTGCCCATCTTTCATTCTGAGAGGGACTTTGCCTTCCAGAATTTAACTGTTCATCTGAGTATTTAAGACTATAATTAATAGGAGTGTCTAGCTCTCCATCATTGTCATCCATGTGATTTGCACTGTGAATCTTATGTGCCAAGTCAGCTGGGTATTGACCATAACTGCAAAATTTACTTTCATCATCTTCGGAGTAAGATTCAATGGAAGGTTTCATTTGGCCTCTTTTACCATAGCCGTCACTGCTGCTCACACTATTTAAACTGTCATTTGAAGCTCTCTTGTATTCCATTTTTGTATAAGGCACAGGACATGTCCTGTTTGAATTCTCAGCTTTAGGAAAGTATGCATTTGAGTGAGTATGGGCAGTGGCTGATCTCCTTGGGGCATTTCTGTCTTCTGTCAAACAGTGCATTTCAGAAGTGGAACCAGAACTTCTGTCTTCTTGTGGAATATGCATGCTTGTTACTTCTTCCATCACTTTGGCAATCTGAGCTGCAGCAGTAGAAATCTGCATTCCTATTCTCTTAGAGGAGTTCCCAGTATTCTCTGCAGCTGGATGATAGGTATTTAAACCTACTGCTCGATCCCTGTCCAGACTTCTGTCTTTCTCAGATCGAGAATTTTCTATGTTTCCTCTATTGGAAGAGGAGGAGCCAGGCAATACTGTAGTATTTAAATATGGCGAAAGTACAGTCATATTACCAGCATTAAAACTTTCTGATCTGCACATACCATCATCATGCCGACTGGAGTCCAGGACATACTCACTGTACAGATTTTGCTTATGTCTCTGCTTATTACGGTGAGATGCTTTTGGGCTTAAATTATCAATGTTGTCAAAAGTCTCTGATAAATGCTGAGCATCTAATTCTGCTTCCAGTGCCTTCTGTTTTCTGACATGAAGAGATGGTAAGCTTGATCCTGGAGACATAATGTTGGCATCCTTGTATTTTGCTGGCCTGTTTGCCATGAGGTTCCTTAGAGCTGCAGCACTACCCATAGCTATCATTTTGTGTTTTGAGTGAATGAGATTTTTCAGCATGCTGACTGCTCCCATGTCCCACAGCGCCTCCTGATCCTTCGCATTCCGTGCAGAAAGATTCCACAGGGTCCCACATGCATTGCTGACTATTGTCAAACTGTGCGACTTCAAGTGTTGCAGCAAGGTTTGTAAGCAGCTGTTCTCTCGCAAGATTTGCCTGGTGTTGAGTAATTGAAAACAAACATCAGTAGGTGGCATTTCAAAAGGATAAAAGACAAAGCAAAACAAAAACCTATTATGCTAGAGGCAAGTTTTGCCCTTAGAAAGGATAATCATGAATTCTCCAGTGCAAATTTATCTCATATTTCCTCTAGCTTTCATCTGAATGCTAATAAAATCCTATTACAAATATGAATAGTTAGCTTTTAGTACAGTTCATCATTAACAAGCAGCAGGTATTAATCTGTTTGCATATTCCTGTTACGTAACTGAAATACTTGCCTTATAAAATGCATTACAAATTCACCGTACTTAATTACTATACTTAATACATGCATTCATATTAAGACAGTCACAGAATCTGTCTACTAAGTATACATGTGGAACTGCTAAAGATTTTCAGATAAAGTATACACACCTATGGTCCTCATTAGTAGCAATTAAGCTAGAAACATTTCTTAATATTCCTCCTCCACTCTCTATGATGGCTAAAGTGTTTGTTTGGCTCCGGTACGTCAGTGTGCCCACTAGAAATGCAAGAGCACCATCAACAGCACATATATCAGCTTTGTTCTCAGTACAGTGTGCTGACAAATTCCATAAGGCACTCAGAACACTTTTTAGGGTGGATTCCTAGGAAAATAACAAAATGACAGAATTAGAGAGGTTTTCAACTACTGATCACAAGCTCTCAGAAATACACATTAGCTGCAAGTGGTTATGTATTTTTCAATCTCTGCTTTCTGGGCTGGTAAGTTAAATGCAGGCAGCAGTGCACACATAAATACTTTTGCTCACTTCTCTCCTTCCTCAGATTTGGCATTGCTTGCCCCAAGGTTTTCAGAAGCATATGGCACAATACTTGTTGGCTGCCATAATGGTAAAAATGGCTTGAAGACTAGCTGGCAGGAGACTCTGGGATGGAATATAATCCTGTCTGGATACCAAAAATCTATCTAGAAAATTATAGAAGTGGTAGTTATCTACTCACTAACTCAAAAAAGGATTTATTAAATTGCAAAATTATAAAAAAGGCTAGTTCAACAGCATAGCTCATGAAACTGAAGAGCAACAGCTGTCAACCCTCATAAATAAAATCACAGAAATACCAATAGTTTTGAGATGCCGTTGCTACATTGTGGTCTGCTGCTATGTTAACTCAAAGCAACTCTCTTCTTCAAAGCAAGATATCTAAACCACCCCAAACATTTGACCAACTGCTTTTATCAAAAAGGACAACAATATTTGTGTTTTGTGTAAAATAAACGCGATCTCTCCAAAACTTCTCAATCAATTATAGAGGATACCTTTTTAACTTCTAAAGCACATTCCATCAATGCTTTCACACTTCCAACTTCTCTTAGAGTCTTCTTACTGTTTACATCTGCTCGCCAGGACAAGTTCCTCAACACACTTGCAATGACCTGCAAAATGTGAAAGAAAAATAATGTATCTCTGTATATCTACTTCTTTAGCAGGTTATTAGACCTTCCTCCTGGATTTCTGGCATGCTATGGATTCATTAATGGCAGTTGTGTTCAGCTCCTGAACTAAAATTTGCTAAAATCTGCCTTTTGTTGTGTTGCCTGCTAGACTGTTCTAACATTTCAGTATGAAGTTTGATCAAAGGTACTGACTTCTGTGTGTGGCCACATAAAATGAATATTTGAAATCTGGTTCCCTGCTTTCCACACTGGTTGAAAAATTGGTCCAAAAATTCAGATTTGTGCCATACTCTGATGTCTGCACTAGACTTATGTAATCTCAGGAGATACACATCATCTTTTTCTCAGTTTTTGTGCTTGTAAAATAGAACAATAACACTTGCCTGTCTCTCATAGTATGATTACTTGTATTAATGTTTATAAAGGTCTTTGAAGTCTTTTAAAAATACACTATGTCTTTTACAATCAGAATAGTTATCTCCAGAAAATGAGTAGCCATTCAGCCTATGTCCTTGCTTTTGGCAGCAGGTAGATGGAGACAGACTCTCAACTAGAGAGGACAGTCATTACATATTAAACTCCCTCCGTTTAAGGGCTGCAGTACGCATGTATATCCGTCGTGACATATATTTGATAGGAAACTTTTACCTATGGATGTTCTCATTGACACCGAAGTGCGTGAGGTTGTTAGATTATGTGATGAATGCTCCCCAGCTCACACCCACAAGGGAGCAGGGGGAGGCAGTGGCAGATGGAAGAGCCCAGTAATACGCTTCCCTGGCTGCTCCCAGTCTCACTGCAGGAGCCATCAGCCCATCAGAGGCCCATCTCAACACGCCTGGACGAGCACAGGCGCCCAAAGGCAGGTGGAAACCCAAACTAAGGCCTCAGAGGAGGGGGCACCCTGGCCGGGCTCCTTCCAGGGCTCTCCCAGGAGACCCGCAGCCCCATGGCCCAGGCGTGACACTCGTTCAGGGAAGTCAATGGGAGCAGCTCTCCACACCTTTTGGACCGAAGCAGGTCAGTCCAGAAGTCCTGGCGTAGGGCTATGAGACATTTTATGGGATCCAGGGGAAAAGCATTCTGGGACTACAATGGGATGGGAGGACCCAAAGGTTTCCAAAGGCAGGAAAAAGGACGGATCTAGGTGATTTGGGGAGGTACAAGCATGGGAAAACACAGGGACAAGGGGACAGAAAGGCACAGTTGCATCTAAACAGCTGTCTGGCTGCTCTGCTTGTATGGCCGTACGCTTTGCCTGATGACCACTGTCTGTCCCATATTCTTATCAAATCCCATTTCTAACTTTTACTGAGTGAGGGACTTCCTCCTCTGTGCACATGCGTGTGTAAGGGGGTCTACACGCCAGTGACTGGAGACACACTGCAGGTCAGAAGGCCCATGTGTCTGTGACTTCCTTTTCAGGAATACTAAATATACTTAATATCTGCCCTAATACTAAATCAGAGAGTTTACCCAATAACCTCAATTGTAATTCTAATTATTTTTCTCAATTGTAACTAGCTAGCTCGTCCTCTAGTGGAGAAATTTTTTTGTGAACAGTGCTTAAAACACTGTTTTAAGCAGTGTTTAAAAGAGATAAAGTCAATTTTACTTAAAATTCTTCTTTTATCTGATGATTCACTCAAACCGCAAGGAAAACAAGGTCTTCCTTTCCAAAAGCTGTTCTGGTTTGTTAACAGTATATAAGTTAATATTTAATAATTTTAAACAAGTTCCATACCAATGAAGAACAGTTCTGTGCCCTCAACTGTCAGGATCTAAAGACTTCACTTTCAGGCTGTTTCCTTACACAGCAGGAGCCACTGGAAGAGACACTCAGGTGTCATACCAAACACTCTGCTTATATTTAGAAAGCTTCTTTGGGAGATGCTGGTATCGAGAGTAGTTATGTATGACTTGTCAAATGCAGATTCTCTTTTGAAATACAGCTTCGTCTACCATTATTCCCCTATTGTTTACTTGCTGCAACTGTAGGAGGAACCAC
Source organism: Stercorarius parasiticus (assembly GCA_013396915.1). NCBI lineage: Eukaryota > Metazoa > Chordata > Aves > Charadriiformes > Stercorariidae > Stercorarius > Stercorarius parasiticus. The sequence goes on from VWZL01000170.1 coordinate 810,245, forward strand.
AACACTCCAGGTAATCCCAGTCCATTAGCACCATCACTAGTATACTAAATTAGAGAATCTAAGATTGCTCAAACTTATCTTTAAAACTGGACTTCCACTAACAGGTCAGGGTCATAAAAGTGAGTTTTATAGCCCATGTGTTATATGTGCTTTGGTGTAAAAAAAAAGAAGAACATGACACACAGATAAGCATTTTTACAAGAAGAAAGTTGTACTGCACAATTTGTGGAACGAGTACAGGTACCAACTTTGCCTCAAAGTTAAGGCAGACAAGACAACATAAGAACAATCCCCTCCCCACCCCCCACTTCCCCAAATCAGGCTGCGATGAATGAAACATACTTCAAAGAGAGAGCCGAATTGAAAAAAGAGAGGGCTGGCTGTGGACAGCACACTAGAATCTTCATGAAGATGATAGAATTCAAGTATAAAAATAACCGGTGGCAAGCCCAAATGAGTAGAAGGAAGTTAAGTATTAGGAAAGGAGAGCAGAAACACAGTATTTTAATACAATGCAATGAAATTCATGGGATGCAAAGTGATGGAAACGTCTAAGTTGAAGAAACTTTTTATCTGAAAAGGACATTACCTGCTGTAAGTCTTCACTTTCCGATTTCAGCTGGGCTACAAGAGCTCTCATGCAGCCCTTCATAGAACACAGTGTAGCCTGTTAGGAATCAGAAGAAAAAAGAAAGTGAACAGAATTAAATGACAGGTTAGATGGCTTGCTTCTGCACAATGTTTTGAATATTTTAAGCTAATCATAGCTGAAGTTATGAAGTTATAGTAAAATATGTTGCTAACAACAAAGATTTGGTTTACAACTACTAAAAAGTTAAGCATAACTATCAGTTTCTATTCTGGAGAATTCGTAAGTGGTAAACTTGTGCTAAATTTGGTATTTTTTACAACAGGTCTAGGACTTGATCTGGAACTTTACTACCTTAGAAGCCTTCCTTACTATGCATCAGATAAAAATCACCTGTGAGCTGTCTATTAAGTCTCACAATCGTGTTTTTTTTCTTTCAAATAAACATAATATGAAAAATAATATGAATATTTAAAACTGACAAAAACGTAACATTTCTGACATTTGAAGAACAACTTTTCACAAATACAATAGGAACTGAAAAAACGCAAGGCTTACATTGGAAATTGGTTGTGACAAAGCAAAACAAAAAATTATTCAAAAAACAAAGTATGTGTTAGAACTGTTCTACTCATCAGCTGGACAGCACGTACACTGGCATCTCCGAGTAGTTTAGTTTATGCTATAAACCCAGTAACTGCAGCCCTGTAGCAGTTACTAACTGGATGATGTAAAGAGTCAGTATTTTGTGAAGCAATTAATTTGCAGCAAGGATTTATGCTTTACTCTTGTCTGAAACTTTGAACAAAAAGCGGCTTATATGAAGCTTGTCATTTCCATTCACTCCTGAAATGTCTTTCTCTAGAGTAGGATAAAAGTCTTCTCAGTATGCAGTTATTTTAAGATCCTTATCTTGGCAAACTCCGGGGCAAGAAATTATTGAAAGCAAGGTCTTTGTCAGAAGTTAGAGAACCTATTTTCTCTTATAATAATTTGAAGTAGTGTCCATTATGAGCCAGATATTCTCCAAATATTTAAAAGCAAACTCCAGCCTGAAAAGGCTTGCAAAATTTTATCAGCCAGTAACGGTATCATTAAATAACTGACAACTTTACAAATTTCAACTCAATTAGCAGTTCTAGTTAGAAAAAATCTCACTATCCATAATCATTGGTCTATAATCATTATGTGTTATACTAACTAATGGTCATAAAAAATTAAGCCAATAGATAAAATCCTTACTTTCAGTGACACATCAAAAGTGGTTTAATTTACTACGAGAGCTGACACTACACTTGCACGATATAACATTCAGTTTGTGGTGCTCTCTGTCAGGAACAGGATGGAATGACAGAGATATTCTGAACTTCTGTCTTGACTTCAAACTCACTATCCTGTCCTGGAGTTTTATCACCTCTCTTGAGAACTACAATTCAAACATGGCTATGAACTGAAATTACTGTATGTTTAAAATCCTACTCTTACCTTGTTTGCCACATCTCCAAAAGTCAAGTTTGTCAGAGCCATTCCTGCATACCTCCTTAATGTAACACTATAGTGATCATTTGTAAGTCCATACATTTCACAATCCACTTGCAATAGTTCAGCAATGGCCTGCAAACCTCCTTTAAAAACAAACAAATAAGAAAATAAATACTATCTGTACTCTAATATCACGAGTACAGCATATATATACAAAGGAGCAAATCTCATTTACATGTACAGAACAAGTCTCAAATTTCTGAAAACCAGAAGGCTCAGAAAGGTAAATAAATTGTTCAACACTGACCCTGAGTCTTGAATCCCGTGCATAGTAGCAGCTGAAAGGTATGATAGCATGACATTGAGATTTCAGGAACAGGAGGAATTATGAGGAAGTAAGAAGCAAACTCATCTTTTAATTCCACCCAGCCAAAATCACCTTTGACTGATGAACTCGCACCAGTTACATAAAAGGCTATTTAGTAAATCTGAAAATTACTGATTTAATTATTATCCCTGAATGTTATTTTCTGATAAAAATACACAGAATATTTTCACTGATAATGAAAAGCGGATAATTACGGAAAATTGCATCCATAGAATTTACTGAGTACGGAGTAAAAAATTCAGGCTGCTAAACAGGAACCAACTCAGGACAAAAGGGAAAAAACCCAGAACACCAACAAAAAACCTCCCACCCTGGAAAGCAGTCTCCATTATAAGTCCAATAATTCTAAAACTGCAAATTTTTCCATAATAATAATACTCTTCCAAAATTCACAATGCATGTCAGAAAAGAGTAACTGATGTAATAATTTATCTACTGGGAAATGGTCTGGTTAATTTAAACTGCATTCATCACTCAGAGGGCAACAACTGACACAAATGAATACCTGATCTGTTTAAACTAGTGGTAAAAAAAGCCATATATCCAGTGGAGTACACAAGGTGCACCAGCGTTGCCAGCAAGCTTCTCAAAGGAAGTCAGAGAAATACATTTGGTCTTACCAAGCTCATTCATTGCATGCCTGTGTTCTTCATCAAATGAAAGTTTCATCAAAACACACACCGCAGGACAGATCTGATGATCCACTGGAGCAGGCACTGATCCAGAAACAGGTAACAATTAGTATTTCCTATGTGATTTTGCCTAGATCATAAGTTTTCCAAAGTGAATCTAATCTTAAAATAGATCAACTGCAGTTTTGTTGAGGGTTTGTATCTTCCCAGTAATCCACAAACAGACAATTAGTTAAGAACATTACTAATAAATGTGTGTACTAAAAATACATTTGATGCTGAATAAGAAATTACGGAGAATCCTGAATGTATGTATTACATAAGAATATGACTCCCAGTACAAAAAAAAGATCTTAGTACTTTTAAAAGTTAATAATCATAGTGAAACAAATCGATAAGGTTAAATATTCTGCTGTCATTAAATAATATGCCACTTAACGCGTTTCTTTGGGTGTTACGTCCTTATGAATGGTTAATTAAACCCTTTGTTTCATAACTGGAAAGTGTTTAAGTTCATGTTTTAGTGAGCCAGATCCTGCCTATTGCACAAATGGCATTGGTACATCTTGTTCAGAGTCCCACTCTTGCTGAATGGTTCTTGCGGTAAACCCCAACACCCATGACAGAGCCCACTGATTTCAGTAGTACATCTGCCATACGACACGTACAGCCTCGATTTACAAAACGCCCTCAATTCAGAAAAGCAGCTAAGCAACCCAGAAGGTTAAATCTTTTCTCTAACCATGCCCTGAGAAAACTGCTATTCACTTACATTGTCACTTCTTTCGTATTTTAATACTGAAATATTTCTTACACACAACATTATAAATAACAGTTCATGTTATACTGAATAGACTGAGAGTATTTAATTTGTGCTCTCTGCCCCTCTCCTAAATGAAATGTGCTGTCTCCTGAATACATCTGCATGAAGAGCAATTTGGGATTATTTATGCAGATATGTGCCATTACCCATTAAAATGTAAAACAGAATGAGTAAATATTCAGTATTAATTTACAGATTATAACTATAAAAATTATTATCTGGAAAGCACACCAAAGTCTACGATTTAAGTAACAAGTTTATAAATAGGGTATCATATCAATAGGGACATATACCAAATAAATAGGGCATACATCAATAGACACCATTTCCTAACACTACCTCAACTTAAAAAAAAATATACACACGCATAACACACACATATGTATAAGAAAACTCACATACATTCAACAAGAAGTAAATTTAAAGTTGTACTTTCTGTAAATTCAGTGTTTGCAATATGTCCTTGAAACATTTTTACACAGCTTGCAGAACCTACTTGGGTTTTTGTCTTGGTCCATGCCTTGTTCGTGTGCTTCCTGCCATTCCCAGCACGTTTCACAGTAAGCACGGATCTGCTCCAAAAGATGGAGCACGCGGATTTCCCGTCTGCCTCGCTTATCGTCAGGCTGGGAGTGAATGATGTTATGCAGTGCTGCGCTGGCTCTGGCACGGGCCTCTTTACTACCACGAGAGTTTCCTAACAAGACAGAGTCTTTATCGTTGCCATGTAAAAGCTGGATGAGGAGAGGGAGACATCCAGATTGACGCATGGCTATGCAGCTGTCTTGGGAGCTAGACATTGCTAGCAATGTTCTTGACATGTCATCTTTATCATGAGTACCAAGCATTGACAACAACGAATACACCATTTCCACCTGCAGGTCAAACGATTTTAAAAATACAGTTACATTTAAAAAACACACATCATTAAATTAAATTAAAATGAAATCTGAATGATACACATAAGCAAAACCCCCATATTTAATGGGGCAAAAGCCTGTGCTGTTTAGAAATAAGTAAGTACTATTAGTACTTCAGCATTCATAATCTTAATAAATTTCATGTAGTGGTTAAATGGCTAGAAGTGGGTGGTAGCTGTATGTAACTGCATTAATCTACAAGACCAATGGCAAAGACTTCTAAATTTCCATTGCACAAAAAGATTAAATAAACATATTGATGAAAGCGTTTCAGTTTGAGAAATCTAAACTATATTTAAAATTAATTCTGTCTAAAAAAAAAAAGTTCTGTATGAATCACACTTTCATGTAAAGATGCTCTTCAGTGAATAACTATTTGTTATTGGTATTAAATACAATTATTCTAGATAACGGATAAGAATGTATTTTTAGTTTACATTGTGCTAAAAAAATCTGACATCCATGTATTTTAAAGTTGTCCTTCAAAATTATTTCAAATTAACTAATTATTTTTTGTTATGATGACTGATTTGCATATGGACCAGATTATTTATAGCAAATGCAAAACTGAAGAGTTAAATTAACACTTTTTCAATTTACAGGGATAAAACCAGTTAAGCAAAGAAATGCTCATCTTATATATATAAAATACCGAGCATTTGTCAAATTAATTCAAGCCATGAAAACCCATCAGTACACATTTAACTTGGCATAACTAAATTTCTCATTACAAGACAGCAACTTTTTAGGGATTCCCTTGGCTGATGAGTAATATAGTGGTCAACGCACTATTTGGTTTGTCTTTCCCATTCTGTTTTCTTCAATAATAGCTTTAGATCAAGAAACATATTTGGTTCTTCTAGTGAACTTTTAGTAGGATAACTAGATGTAGAGGATGATTTTAGATGCTGCCTAGAAACTCCAAACTCCTAAAGCCAAGATAAGCAGGAACATTCAAAATCAAAGCACAACATAAAGAAACTATCAAAGGGAATTGTAAAGTAGCAGAGTGTGTGTTTCTTTAGAACATACCAATTAAGGAAGAAATGAGACTTTGGACTGTTAGACAAAGTTTTCTACTAATAACTAGATATTTGCACTGGTTAGCAGAACAATGAGTGATTTTGTTTTCTTCAGAGACAACTCAAATGTGACTGAAGATGAGTACAAATACCGAGTTATAAAAAAAAACGGATAGCAGTGTGCAGACTAAGCAGCAAGTCTGTTAACATCGACTTCTCTCAATACTATAGGATTGCTGAAGCAACAGAAATCTTAGAATCTGTGAAACTGTATGATCACATGCAAAATCCACTGAAATTGTCTTGGAGCCAATTTATGACAGCCTAGCATCCCAGTTTGGAGATCCTGTCTTCTTGGTCTGTGAAAAATCAAATACAGTATTAAAACAAACCACTTGGATTCTTAAAGGAGAGTGAATTTAATCTGCTTTATGCATGCCTCTTGACAGATATTTCAAGTGGCAGCTTTAATCCAGTCTGATTTGGATTTGGAAGGTAAAGGTTTTGTCAGAAAATAAAGCTGAAGAAGCCACCAAAATCCAGCCTCTAGGTTGTGGCAAATACAGTATGAGAAAAAATAATAGTAAAAAAAATTGTGTGTCTCTCTCTGTATACATGCATTGCCCAGAGACACATCTCTTGCTGCACCTGTAAATGCATTCCTGTATTTGTAATCTTTACTACTTTCCCTTCTGATAGGATATGGGGTGATGGCTTCAAACTGGAAGAGGGGAGATTTAGATTAGATATTAGGAAGAAATTTTTCACTATGACGGTGGTGAGACACTGGAACAGGTTGCCCAGAGAAGCTGTGGATGCCCCATCCCTGGAAGTGTTCAAGGCCAGGCTGGATGGGGCTTTGAGCAGCCTGGTCTAGTGGGAGGTGTCCCTGCCCATGGCAGGGGGGTTGGAACTAGGTGATCTGTAAGGTCGCTTCCAACCCAAACCATTCTATGATTCTTCTCAGGCATTAACATTCAGCTTTTCCTACCTCACAGCACACTCAGTACAACCTGTTTCTTTGCTTGTACCCTTCCAAACCCAGTCCCTTTCCTGGCCTTCAAGGCTCTCCCGCTGTTTGCAGCTTTTGGGAGTTCTACAATTTCAAATGAAAACTCAGCAGACAGACTAGCTGATGTCATCTCCATTTGGTACATGCATACAGTGCAGGACTGAAATTACAACATTATAACCCTGTTTTAAGGCCCAAAGTAATTAATACTATGTCAAGCTAATAGGCCTTGCTTCCCAGAGACGGCACTCAGCACACCACTGATAATATCTATAACTGCTGCTGATTCCAAAGGCAGTATAAACTCCAGTTGTTCATGAACCCAATTTTGTGTTACAGATTTGCCCTATTCTTCCCCTCTCTTTTCATGATGCACATATACTTTGAGCACAGTGTTTTGTGAACAGACAGTTATCACCGTGAAGGGCTTACATAAGTTTTTCTTCCCCCCACCCTGTTTAGTTTCTCAGCAATTGCATCTGTTTTGTGGAGTTGGAACTCTGGAAAGGTATTCAAAGCACTGCTCTTAAAAGCGTTAGTTTTCATCATGGATTATAAATCAACATCACAAGCTTTTTAGATATTCTAGGAGTTTCTATCAATCATTTTTTCCTTACTGTAACAACTCTTAACTGATCATCAACACGTAAAAAAAATTATCTCTGTCCACATATTTTAAAAGTTGAAAAAATATTCCAAAATTTTAGCTCCATAAAATTACTACGTGTGGATAGATTGTTCAGCTAATATTAGTACTATTGGCAGAAACAATGAGGTTATTGTATTAGTAAAAATGTAGCATTAGCGACCTGTGGTTTGTAATCTTCGGTTACCTTGGTACCCAGATGACTTGTCAGTCTGCGAGGAACTGAATAGTTATTACTGGAGCTCATAACACTGGCTGTCTCGTGGTCCATTCGAGCAGCAGAACCCTGCAAATTTAAACAACAATTCAGTATAAAACAAAGTCTGAGTGAAAAAAGAACTATTGCCTAATTCAGTTTCAGCACTGGATCATGAAATCGTACTGACAGTAACGAACTGCCAACTTACTTTGGTTAAGTTAGGTCCTCCCTGCCCTGACACAACTTGAGAGGTCAATGTTAAGCTGGGCTTTATTAACCACTTTTCCTAAAATTAAGTCTCAATAGGGTTGTATTTTCAATGGAATTATTTTATAGTTACTGTTTTCACCAAGAAGGAGGTAGTAGTAGTGCACAGGAGTAAGTACTTCTTCAGAACACACCCACGAATGCAAGAACTGACAAGTAAAAGGAGATTCATCTGGACACAGAGTAACCCTACTTGAATTTGTCCGTATCAAAAGGAAATTATGAGTGGATATATACATTTCAATTTTTTTAATGAAAAGCTGTAATATAATGCTGACACTACTCGCTGTAATTTTCCTAGAAATTATTGTTAATAGCATGCTCCTACATGTAGTGGCAAGACTCAGTTATTAGCTGCTTTGTCCTCTTTAAATCCATTTTATGTATTTACGTTTTCCCTTTTTTTAGCATCTTTTATCCACTCACTCTATTTGCCTTTTTTTTCCTGTTGTTGTTTTTCTTTCTTTTTCTCTGCTTCCTACCTGTGAAGCTTCCCTCACTATGTCCCTCCCTTCCTGTTCACTTTGGCAAATTAAAAACACATTTGACTAGCAAACACTTTTAGTGTCAGAACACTGTTTTACACCAGTCTTCTGCTGATCCTCTACAAAAGCTAAAATCTGTTAATGAAATTATTAGTTTGAAAATGTTGTTTTGCAAATTAAGTTATCAATGAGTATATTTTTTTTTCAATAAAAATATATAACCCACTGAGGAAAATGGTAGGAAAGACACTTTGAAATAATTTCTAAGTTTTCTCTAGGTGCACCATAAAGAAAGAAGAATATTCCTCTCCAACTATTTGCTATTCATACAATTCAACATTTTAAATTTGAAGTTGAAAGTGATTATAAGTAAAAGGTAGGAATAACTTCATGTAGTCTTCGCCTATACAGAAAAAAATTCTAGTTATACTGGTATATTTAAACACACATTATTATACTCATTTCACTCTCCCTTTTAAATCCAGAACATTTCATGCATTTTCCAGAGTAAGTATTATGCTAAAAGAATATAACTAGAATGATTTAAATTCACGCAATTTATTCCAATATATATTTCCTACGTAAACAAGCCCTTATTTTTTCTGTTGACTACAGGCAAAATTTAAAATCTTAAACCTTAGAATGACAATTACATTGGATTTTCTCAATTATTCACTTAAATATTATCTGCAGTGCTAGGAACATGGGAACGATTCCTAGATTTTTACACCGAGCAATCCCTTCATGTCATCTTGACCTCAAACTACATTCAGAGGGTTACAGCTTCAGCATAATGTACATGCCAGAACTCTCCATTAAGTTCAGCATCATTGTTTTATCCAAGAAGGTAAAAAAAGACCTAAGTTTGGAGCACTACCTATTAAAATTCACCATTGTGTAGACAGAAATAGCATAATTTTTCTATCATTTCCCCAAAACAGTATCAACCTTGATTCAGATAACTACGTCCTTCAGAGCCATCACGTGGCCTTGCTACTCTGAGGATGCCAGGATACCCAGGTTAAGTGGATCTATGTTTCTTACTGGCTCCTAAAGAAAGATGTGAAAGAACTAGTGTAAGATGTATAGCCATTCATCTCAGAAAATGGGAAATGACAAGGAGATGCTATGTGGACCCTCCTCATGTAGAGCCTCCTCTTTCAAAATCTTTTATCTGTCTACTTCATCTTGTTTTCTCCTCGAATCTCACTGAACTCCTTTATAAAAACTTGCAAAACTAAGGTATGAAAAAAATTTTACTTCAGCAGCAGGATAGCAAGCGTAATGGAAAAGAGAAGACAGCTGAAAGATGGTGCAGGAAAGGACATAACTGAATCCAGTGAAATCCTGGATTCAATTGGCAATGTTTCAATTAACATTGATTATATGACTACAAAACCAATTAGAAGCAAATTATTTGGTTAAAACTTTTTTTGCACTCCACTGAATAGTGATTACTCAAAGTATATTGAGCTGATTTATCAGAAATAAATGTTATGCCCAATCCATTAAACCTGCTCTGTCTGGACTTGCACTGAAAGTAAATAATCCCCAGATGTCTGTTTTAACACAGATTGAGCGCCCTGGCTCTATCGACCTCCAGGAGGAAGGAATATGCACGTTTTATACGTTTTTATGAGGCAAAGTTAACAATTGCACAAATCCTCAACATAAGACCTCAAATGAAGTATGAATGAATCTCCCACTTGCCTAACTCTGCCAAGACATGACAATCCCTTCTTCCTTCCTTCCCTGTAGAATATGTTGTCCAGAAAAACTCCCGGTTCATACGCTGAAGATGGATGATACAGCCACAATGCATCAATTATTTAAATACATTACGCTTTCAGCCCCAAAGCAGCACTGAACTATTTTCTTCCCAAACAATAAAGCTGTCATAAGAATTAGAGCCAGAGCCTCAAGCAATTGCTCAGATATGGATGATAGAGCTTAATTCCAAATGGTGATCAAATATATTTCAAAAGCAGAATTATGGGCTGTGCTTAATGTTTAATCAAGTGAAATATTCTAGCCAAACCACAATTCTTTCTGATAAATCTTCTTGTACAAGACAGTTGCAGTAGTATTTAAATAATTCTACTTCCCTGAGTAGCAAAAATATTTTGCATATGAATTCAACTATTAAATCTGTATTGTAATGCTTTAAAACCCCAATTAATAGTGGGAATGTCTCAGCTACAGTTGGAAATCATAAAGGGAATAATCATTAGCACATGGTAAATAAATCAAAGTATTTTTAGACACTAAGAGAAGTCATGAATTTTGATAAATATTTGTTTTAAAAGACAAGTAAAGAATTTAATGTACCCCTCAAAATATTCCACTAATGTATTTCACCAATAAAAGGAATAGCAATGAAAGATTATTCAGAAGCATTTAAATAACCCTTCAGCCCACTTCCAGATTACCTCATTGATACTACTGTTTCAAAGCTTTATATAAAACAGTATTAAAGAAATGTTAATGATAAATCTGCCATTTGGTTCTTCTCTTTTTTAAAAATCACTGATATTTCAGTGATAATTTCTAAAGTGAAAATTTGAACAATTTTCCATAATTTTCTAATATTACAGCTCACCTACAATAAAATACATTTTCTGTAGTCATTCTTATTATCTCTTTCATAGCAGTGGGCTCATTAATCATTTAAACAAAAGAAAAATGTTCCTTGCACTACTGAATATTTATACTTCATCTTACTAAAATATTTCCTCCCAATAAATACAAGAAATTTCTCACATATAGATGGAAAGAAGAAAAACATACACCTTTTTAAAATGTGCAGGCATACAAACACCATTAGCTATATACCAATACATAAGCATTGCACATTTCGAGTATTTAATTATACTCTCAACAAACAAAATAATCAATTTACCTGACCAGCACTGCTAGTTGCCGTGCTGATTTCTGCTGCTCCTTGACCTTCACTCTGCCTCTCTGTATCATGGGGACCTGCATCATGCTTGCTTTGAGGTGCTCTCTGTTAATATAAGAGTTTATGAAATTACATGCCGAAATGAAGTACCCTTTACCATTCAAAGCTTTCTAAGACTGTGAACGCATCAATGCTGCGTCCTCACAAAGCCCTTCAACAGCACTTTTGTATTTCATAACCCTCTCCCTCAAAAATTAACAGCTGAGACCGAGCGTCTTCGAAAAACTGCACGATGAAAGTGAAGCATGTCCTCTGAGGATTATAGCCCTGCAAGACAAAGGATTTGCTGTGAGACACAGAAACACCATTTTCCACCAGCTGTGCTCACATCGCTATCAGAAATGTAACAGAATTGGAGCAAACAACTGTCTTCCCTGCACTGTCACGTGGCCCGTGCATTTACTGGAGACGACGGCTAGCACAGCTCAGTCAAGCTTCACATTCAAAGACCAATAATTTCTGCGTGAACAGAAGGATATCCGTACTGTAAGAATCCTGCTAAATTTCAAGGACAAACAGTGCAGGAATAACCACTTTGATGCAAATAAAATTTATATAACCTGATACTGATCTATCTAATATTTTATTAAAATAAACTCAACTAATCTGGCGAGCTGGTACATACACGTTTCAGTTCCTTCAGGAGACCCAATTTTCTATACATCTACATGAAAATTAAACCAGTGTCCCTGTAACTGGCGGGGATCATCAGATCAACGCGAAAACCAGACTTTTAAATACGGTTTCTTAATAAAGCAAACAGAGTAACTGAGCAGTAATGAAGCATGTGAAGTATCCAGTATTATCTACTAATGTGTTTAAAATGTTTCAGATTTTCAGAAAGACATAAATAATCCTGTCCATGGAACTGTACTGAAGTCTGAAGTTGAAAAGCCATCACCTTACCCACAAAGCACAATTATTCTCAAAGTATTAGTTTTAATGCCAAACCTCATTTTTCAGACTCGGAGCCTACCACCTTAACAGACAACACTCTTGCATCCCTCTCAATTAATTTAACTACATGTGGTATATTAAATTCAGTTCCTATGCGGCTCTGCAATGTTCTTGAGCAGTACAGCCTATGATAGCGTAGTCTGCCTCATCCTGCTTTATGGAAATTTCTCTTTAACTATTAGCAGAAACACACTTCTCTTCGGTGTACGTACATTGAAACTTTAGTTACCTGGTGATCAAACTCATACAGTATCACTGGCATACTAACTCTATTTTGTTCCTATGAAGACATTAGAGCCTCAAAGTCAGAAAATTTTTAATGTTCAACAAAGTTGCAGAAACCAGCAACTGACTAAATATGTGTGAAGTGGTAATTTCAGGACAAACTTAAGAAAATTAAACCTATAGGGTTTAACTGCAAGAATAAGATATGTCAAAGAACACAGCAGTATTAGACAAAGTAATAACATGACAAAATTGAACACAATGATGGGTAACATTTTTCTTAACATTATCATGGCTCAGTTATGGAAAATGAGCAATCCACAAAGCAAAACTCACAAAATCCTTTAAGAGACACAGTGTTACTGTCATTTTAAATTTGACCTGTAATTTCAAAAGTCACCATCTCTGTCATTTTGTATGAAACGATACTGTTACTGATGCTCATACAATGACTAAAGAAATTTTGGTTGCCAATACAAGAGTGGGGACCCACTCAAGATGAGGCCCTTATGCGTATTATATGCAGAATCCCCATCTCATGGTACTTTCAATCTGGAATAAAGTGTAATGACAAGTTTGACAAAATCTAGATCTAAGCCTCAAGTGTAACTCGGGGCAGAAGTTTCCAGTAATTAGGTGACAGTCATTTTCAATTAAATAATGAATTACATGTAGTATTCAACATACTGAGAGGCAAAAAGCTGAACTGTTCATTAGCCAGGCTCTGACCCACTAGGTAACCTGATGGGGAATAATACTACTTTTCAAGAACACTCCTGGGTTTGGGGCAATTTTTTTGGGGTGGTGATGACGGTGTACCTATTGAATGGGTTTTGATGCGTCTAGAGCACAAACAGAGAGATATTTCTTTCCCTGACAAGAAAAGCTTCTGCTCTCCTTGGCGCTCTCTGTCCTTCTCCTCCCATTCACATACTTTTGTTTGCTACGTGCTATTTATGAATGAGTTGGCTTCCCATTCCCCCCAAAGCACCCTCAAAAATACGCCACTACAATAAGTACCTAACACCCAAATTATTTTATAATTATAAATTTTAAACAGTTACTAGCAGGGCTTACCTAACTTATCTAACTTTAAACGCAGCATGCACTGACAACATGCACAGACATTACTGTCACAAGAGTCCTTGGCTGGGCTTGAATGCCAAATCTGCAAGTTCATAGCAAAGAGTTTTTACCACTTCAGCTACTGAAGTAATTTGAAGTGAGAAGTTGTTCTCCTCATGCAGACTGGCCCAAAGGAGGTAACAGTAATGCAGGCAACAGGTATTTACTGAAAACAGATTCTTTATATAAATAGGTATTTATTATAGATGTACTAATTTATTTAATGTAAGTAACAACACATACTTATTATATATGCATATTATATAAATATAAAAATAATAAGCATCCACACACATGTGGATGATTAAAATATATGTTTGTATAGATAAGAGCATTACAGTAAATGGACTGTGGATTAGTAGTTGTAAAGACAGCATATAACCACGGCAAGCACGCCCCCTCTTCGCATTACCTTTTAACATTGAACTTGGTACCCGTGGATGGAAATATCTAAACTCCCAACCGCACTAGCAAAGGACCAGAGCACGCACACAGCTGCAGGGCCCGTAGCCTCCACTGGAGGTACAGCAGCTGGAGAGCCCCGTGTTAAACAGCACCTCCCATTTCCAAGCATGGCTTTTGACGAGGTGTAAGCTCGGTTCAGAGCCCTCTGCTTCTGAATTCTGTTTCTGAATTCTGGCACCACAGGGCAAAAGTCACTTTTAACGGTGCGTGCTTGCTTGCTCTTGCCGCAAGTGCCTATTACAGGTGGACAGAGCTGCTCCCTCCATCTTGTTTGCCACTATTTTCTAAGTGCTTCGGAAGTCAACAGTTAACCAGCACCTGTCAATTTTTAATTTCTCTGTATTTATTAAAAGAAAAATAATAAATCTCTAGGTATTCTATGACACTTGCAAGCATAGTAGGCCTTGATAATTTTTGCCAAGACAATGAATTACAAATAATTTTACCTAACACTTCGTCAACGTGAGTTGTCAAAGCAACCTCTTGTGTATTTACTAGGACAGAACACTCTTCTATGCATAAACGACTGTTTTTTCACCAATATTCAACTACCCTATTATTTTCTTTGTGTTGAAAACTACAGATACGCTCTTATTTTCTAGACACCAGAAAACATTTATTTTGCCATTACCTCATATTAAACAGAACACACATACAGGTATAAGTAAGAAGCTAAGGCAAAGAACAATGTAAGACACAAAAATAAGAAACCATAAGATTTTTTGCTTTTGCTACAGTTGAGTCAAAGGAAAAAGAAAGTCTAGTGAGTCAAATCTTTGAGAGAACTCCGTCCATCACAGTTTAAACAGTTTAGAGCTTGCTGAGCATAATCTCTGTACGGAATAAATCCTTTACATTTTATCTGCTGCAATGTTGCCCAATGGAAATACCTCACATATTTCAAATGACAGGTAATTTGAAAGAAAGGCCTGTACCACTATAATAAATTGAAAACCCCATATTAAACACTTGCCAAGAATTTGCTTTTTTCTCTTAAGTAATTTCAGATTGTACCTGACAGCCAAAAAATCTCTTTGGAGGGGTCTAACTCTACAGTGGATTTCAAACCTTACTATGAAAATCTAGCAAAGTATCTAACAGAAGTTTCACAAAATTTGAAGGTACCATCACTTGCAGGTAAATTACTTCAATTTTCTTCTAGCAGCATTTACAAGACTTTAGTAATTCACTAAACCTTAAAAACATGCTAAAATGTGAGCCAAAATTTTCTCTGCTCATTGATTTCCAAAAGCTATTTTTATGGTGTGGTACTATATTGGTCTTATTCTACAAGATATATTGCACTTGGACTCCACAGTGACTGGCATCACCACAGGGGCCAACTATATCATTAGACAAGCTATGGTATTTATTACTGTTGTTACTAAATCTTTATAAACATAAGGAGCGCATTCACTCTGGTATCACTATATCAGGCACAGTACAAAAATAAAATAAATGCCTCATGTTTATGTTTTTCAGTTATATGGACTCTGCAGTTCGACTGCTACTACCTTCCTCCTTGTCACCAGGGAACTTCAGAACTAGATGCAGCTGTTTTCCATAGGAGATGTCAATCCTTTGGAAATTATTTAAAAAACTATAAAGTGCACAGTGACTGCCTCCTTTACCTACTACCTCCTTTAGGACTCTGTCCTAAAATGTGTACCTATACAACCAGCCACCCAGACACTTTACAGATAAGACACACCACAACAAAATTTTGATATATTAGAACTTCCATGTATTCAGCAGCCAAATCATTTGGTGAAAGGAGCGAAGAACAATCCACACAACTGAGATGAAGTGGAATCCCCTTGAGCACAGGCATGTAAGGAAGGAGATGCAGCAGAATGTTGTCTCGTGGGGAAAGCTCTGAAGCCTGTGCTGGGGAATGGGCATGTTTGGGTCCCTCTCTGGCCCCTCTACACTAATGCACACTGCATGGGTAACAAACAGGAGGAGTTAAAGTGTGTGCAGACATGGGGCTGTGACCTCGTTGGGATCATGGAGACATGTTAGGACAGCTCATACAACTGGAAGGCTGCAACTGAGGAATACAGACATTTTAGGAAAGACAGGCTGGGAAAGCTCAGGGGAGACCCTATCGCTCTCTACAACTACCTGCAAGGAGGTTGTAGCAAGGTGGGGGCTGTTCTCTTCTCCCAAGTCACAAGTGATAGGAGGAGAGGAAAAGGCTTCAAGTTGCACAAGGGGAGGTTTAGATTGAGTGTTAGGAAAAATTTCTTCACTGAAAGGGTTATCAAGCATTGGAACGGGCTGCTCAGAGAAGTGGTTGAGTCACCATCCCTTAAGGTATTTAAAAGACATGTAGATGTGGCGCTGAGGAACGTGGTTTAGGAGGATTTGGCAGTTTATGGTTTATGGTTGAACTTGATAATCTTAAAGATCTTTTCCAACCTATATGACTCTCTGATTCTACGGTAAGGAGGGGGAGTTGTGACCACACAGGTGATAGAAGAGTCAACAAGGAGAGGTACTGTGCTGTACCTGATACTTGCAAAGAAGGAAGAAGTGGTTAAGGACATGAAAGCAGTGACCTTGGCTGCAGTGACCATGAGAAGGAGGGTTCAGGATCCTAGGAGGAAGGAGAAGAGCAAAAACCAGGACCACAGACCTGCATTGCAGGAGAGCAGATTTCAACCTTTTCAGGTTACCTTGCTTAGGATTACATGAGATACAGCCCTGCAGAGAAGACAGGTCTAGCATCTGGCTGATGTTCAAGGATGACCTCCTCCAAGCTCAAGAAACATCCATTCCAACAAGTACAAAACAAAGCAAGGGCAGCAGGAGTCTTGTATGGATGAGCAAGAAGCTCCTAGCTGAACTGGGGCACTAAAAGCAAGAGTATAAGAGGCAGAAGCGGGGTGAGGTGTCTCAGGAGCAAATCACTGCTGTGCAACCATGTGAAGTGCAACAGGAAAGAACTCTACAAGTACTTAAGCAGCAAAAGGAAGACTAGGGAAAATGTGGGGCTTCTGCTGAATGGGGAAGGGGCCCTGGTGACACAGGACACAGAAAAGGCCCAGGTACTCAAGGCCTCAGCTTTACCAGTAAAACCACCCTTCAGGCATCCAGGTCCCTGAGACCAGAAGGAAAGTCTCGAGCAAGAAAGACTTACCCTTGGTGGGGAGGACCAGGTTAGGGAGAGCTTAAGCAAACTGGACATGCATTAAGTGTTAATAGCCTCATGGGTTGCACCCATGAGTGCTGAGGGAGAGGGATGATGTCATTGTGAGGCCATTCTTGAATGGCCATGGCAGCAGGGAGGGGTTCCTTAAGACTGAAGGAGAGCAAATGTCACTATCTTCAAGAACAGCAAGAAGGAAGATCAAGGGAACTCCAGGCTAGTCGGCCTCACTCCAGTCCCTGGCAACTGAAGGTGATCCTCCTGGATCAAAGAGAATCCTCATGGAAAGCATTCCCAAACACATTAAAGACAAGAAGGTGACTGGGAGCAGTCAGCAGGGTTTTACAAAGGGGACGTCAGGCTTGACCCTTTTACAATGAGGTGACTAGCTCGCTGGGCAAGGGAAGAACAGCTGATGTTATTGACATCAACTTTAGTACGCCTTCTGACATTGTCTCCCATAACACCATCACAGACAAGCTCACGATGATAAGTGATTAGATAAGCGAACAGTGGTGTGGATTGAAAACTGGCAGAAGAGCTGGGTACCAGAGAGTTGTGACCAGTAGCACAAAGTACAGTTGGAGGCAAGTGACCAGTGGTGTACCCCAAGGGTCAACACTGGCATCAGTACTGTTCAACATCTGAATTTATGACCAGGATGCTGGGACACAGTGCACCCTCACCATGTTTGCAGACGACAGTAAACTGGGAGAAGCAGCTGATACACCACAGGGTTCAGCCACCTTTCAGAGGGACTTGGACAGGCTGGACAAATGCGCTGATGGGGAGCCTCATGCAGCTCAACAAGGGAAAGTGCACAGTCCTGCACCTGAGAGGGAACAAACCCAGGCACCAGTAAATACTGGGAGCCACCCAGGTGGAAAGGAGCTTTGCAGAACAGGACCTGGAAGTCCTGGTGGACAAACTGAACATGGTAGCAATGGACCCTTGTGGCCAAAAGTCCACCAGTATCCTGTACTGCATTAAGAAGTGTGTTGCCAGCAGGTCAAGGGAGGTGATCCTTCCTCTCAGCTGGTGTGGCTTCATCTGGAGTACCGTGTCCCATTCCAGCCTCCCCAGTACAATAAAGAAATGGACTTACTGAGGCAAGTCCTGTGCAGGACCACAACGGTACTCAAGGGACTGGAGTATCTCTCATACGCAGAGAGCCTCACAGAGCTGGGACTACTCAGCCTGGAGAAAAGAAGCCTCAGGGGGATCTCATCAATGTGTATAAACACCTGGACTGGCTAATACGTCAAAAGATAAGGCAACTTTAATTATACACACTACTGTCTGAGTCACTTATAAAACCAGATTTTCCCAAAAACCCTAGAATTATGAAACCATTATTTTTCAAAATGAAAAAGCAGACATCCGTTAGTAATCCAAATGCTGCTCTGAGCAGCATTACCAAAATAACGTAGTTATTTTGGATGAAGACAAAACATAAAATATTCAGGCCCAACGCTCAATTTATATTTAATTTACCAATACAAGAAATGGAGTTGACCTTGTACGTGAATTTCCACTATGAGAGCAGTTTTTCCTAATGGCAATTATGACTACTGACTTCGTAGTTTACAGGAAACATTATCTTGTATTTCTTAATATAGAACCCAATACTTGAACACTAAAAATATGCCAGGATTCTACAGTGAAGTCTGACAAAAACTGCATTCACCCTTTTTAAATCTTATCTCTCTCAGAGAGATAAACAAATGAAGGCGCTTATCAGAGATTCATATTTAGAAAGGCATGTACAACTGATTTTTATAATTTTTTGCTAAAGCCAAGACTCAGGCAAGTATTTCACCCTCAGTTCACTGGTAAGAGAGAAAGTAAGAGCCTACGTATATTGACTAGTTAATTAACTGTGACATCACTAGCTGATGGAAATAACCCTGCCTACCACTTCATTCAAATAATTTAGGTTTTTTTCAGAAGAAGATTACACCATAATCAAAAGAAGGCAAGTAATTGCTTACTAACCTCTGCTTCAGCTGCTTGTGATTGCAGGAGCTGTCGTATACGAAGAATGTCCTTCTCTATTTGTTGAATTCTCGCCACCCTCGCCTGAAATGAATGCATTTTCATGTTTGATTTTGTTCAAAAAGTCCTTTTACTTGCTGTATAGAATGACAATATGAAGAGTTCTTTGCAAATACAGCTGACTACAAAACAAAGATACTTCATTCACATGATAATTCAAATGTTCTTAATAATTAAATACAGGCATGATTGCAAACATTCAAAACAGTGAGAAACTAGGTTTTTAATAAAACCAATACTCATTTGGACACAGTAGGTCGTCACACAGTACACACTCAGGTATAAAATAAATGCTCCAGTTAACCTGCACGATTTTCCTGTTTCTGAAACTGATATTTTGTGCAGACCTTAAGCAGATCATTTGACTTTCATCTCAAATGTTATAATTCTACTTGCCTTACTGAGATTTGAGAGAGACGTATATTTGCAGAGTGTCTTGAAGGTATGAAATCCTGAATGACTTCTACTATATTCGGTTACTGTAATGGTTTGGGAGTTTTGTTTATGCACAGCCTCTGAATAGTTTCAGCTCCTACAAATCTCAAAGAATTTAACAGGCTAAGTACGAAGAAAACTACATACTGCTTCTTTGGTTTGTCTGGGATTTTACAGACAACTGAATCAGAGTCTCTTACAGCCATTTTGCTACTCATTTCCCACCGCAACCATTCTGTGTTTAGGAATGGGAATGTTAAAAAACCCATATGTTACAGGATACACATACTCCATACAAGTTGTATTGCAAAGCACAGGATGCATTATGATTCTGTGAAACAGTCAGTGTATAAAGTTGTATATCCCTGTATGAGCTTGATAATATAATAAATTGACATTATTTGACCTTAAGAGCGGGCAGAAAATAATTAGCCCAATAGTATCGGGATATGAACAGAACATCAAACTGATTAAATAGTATTTTTTTTTTGCGTGGTGGACCGCTTAATAAAACGGACACATAGTTCAAAGAAAAATCCCAATTCTTTTACCTGATTAACACTTACAATGCTATACTAAAAAAGCAAAGGGTTTCTGCATACCGTGTACGGTGCAAGGATCAGCATTATAACTAATCTTATTTAACATGTTTTTAATCTGAGAATGGTAATAAAATGGACTTTTAAAAGGTGCTAATGCCAAAAGATACACACGGACTAGAAATTTTAGAAATGCAGAAGGAAATATAATCACAAAATAGAAAGAACTCCTGACACAGGCATCAGAAACAGCTATGGGAAAAACATCATAAACATCTGCATTTAGTAGAGATGCAAAGCTACAAACACTGAACTATAAATTTGATATGAATTAGTAAAGCAATGTATCAGAAAAACTGCCACTAAAAATTTGAAAGCTGCATACACAGAAGCTTCATCAGAACATGAGGTAAATTAATAATTCCTCCCCCCTTTGCTCCTGGACAAAAAATTCTAAGTATTAGAAAGATAATAAGAATATGTTCCTGGAAATAACTGTGCATTAGTGATGTTATGCATGACTGCCAGAATACATCTCTCATGGCAAACACACAAAACCAGAGGTACACAATCGAACAAGCACTAGGAATGGTTTTAACTTTAGAACCTATACAAGAAACATCGCTTTTTATTCTTATTTGTTCACAGTATATTCCCATTCACTGTTATGTTTACTCATCACCTTTAAACATAAAATTGTTGGATAAAGTAACTTAACATTTAAAGTTACAAATTATTTGAATTTCACTGCTCCAGTAAGACTTCTCACCAAAAAAATAAAAATCCCCCATATTCACAGTGATAGAAAAACAGTAACTTTCTAGGAAGTAAAAATAGGGAATATTATTTTGTTTTCAAAAGGTTACTTTTTTTTTTCCCCAAAAACAAAGATACATAATAGACAAAATTATTAATGGGTCTACATTTACAAACAAGATCACTGTATGAATCTAACAGTGCTGAAATCTTTATCTGTGCTAGACTCTGGGATCCAAATTTCCTTACATCTTTAGTGGTCTGCTGTTTTAGCAAACTTTTAAGGATCTTGGGATAAATTCTTAGGAGAATGATCATTTGTTGTGAGATTTTTAGGAACTTTAAACCTTAAAAAAATGAGATCCTTCTTGTTCTGGCATGAAGGAAAAATAAATTCTATGTTAACATGGCTTCAGCCTTGGAATTGGAATTTTTATTTTTTACAGAAACTACGTTTCTTCTACTTACTACTAAGTATATAGGTTACAACATCTGAGTAGTCAAAATAAAACACAGAGAAGTATGCTTTTTTGTTTTTTCAAGTAAGAACTACCATGTGAAATCATGAACTTCAAGGGATACTACCGGTTAGTGTGAATAATTAAACAAGCTAAAATAAATTGCTAACCATCTTCTAATGCATCTTTCCGAATAACTGTAACTGTTGGGCACGTGCCTGTATACAATCTCCATAAATGACAACATCAACAGTGAGTTGCTATGAGCTAACTTGCTTCGGAAAGAGGAGGTTGGAGGAAACAAAGTCCCACCATGACAGATGAAAGAGGGAGAAGGCCATTATTTTAAGGTCCACGAGAAAGGGTGGGCAGTGCATCAATTACTTGGGCAACAGAAGGTTATCAGCTCTCTCACAGAATAATCCTTGGGACTCTTAATACAGAGCTGTCTGCAATGCCAGCCTTTATATAGCTGAACCCTTCTCTCCCTTCAATCTACATTTTGCATTGTTATTGTGTGTCACTATCAGTTAGGGTGGAAGGAAAATACAGAGCAGAAAGAAAGCTGAAAAACCAGCAAGTTCACTATACTTGCCAAATATGAGTGTTTCAGTTTGCACATATAAACATCACAGTGACATAATTCAGAATTCACTTTTATGTATTTGTATGCCAATGAACTTCTACAGCGTCCTGGCACCTGCCCTGGGTAAAATGAAACCAAGGGGAATTACCAGCCAAATTCATAAGAAACACATGCGAAAGTAGTTACTTCCTATTTTATAATCTTAATGTAATCACAACAGACACTGTAACTTCTGTAAGTATGTAAGTGTTACACATATATAAAGAGAGTAAAACAGTTATGATAAACCCACGGGCAAACATTAATTCAGAAAACCAGAAAATATTTCAGCATCTCCTTGGTAGGAATTTTCCCCCACAATATTAGAAAAGAACAAGCAGAGTAGGAGCTACTTCAAGGACAACTTAATTACTTCCATAGTAATATAACTACAGTCAAATTGTTTCCCTGAAAAAATTCATTTATTCCCTGCCTGAGCGCATTTAGAATTTCGCCAGCAGCCTACCCTACCTATTTAGCTTAATTCACCCTACTCTAGCTTAAGTTTGTTAGCAGCCAGAGAACTCTTCCAGAAGTTCTAGCATCAATTCCATAACACTTTCTCCTTCAAGAGGGCTAACCAGGCACCCGCAGACAATCCCCAGTCTGCTCTGCCTTCACTCGGGACTGGCTGACACAAGGTGCACAGCTGAATTCTCGCAGGGCACCACCACTGCTGATAAACCTCGGTAACACAGCCGTACAGCTTCCAGATCGGACTATTATCCGGGCAGATTAAACTTGGGTCTGTCTGAGTACATCTATATGGACAAATCCCTACACAGCCTTTATGAACATACCTGACAATCGCAGGGTATCTGTTTTGCTAAATACTTATAACCACATGAATTTTCTGAGAAGTCCTAGTAAATCATTCACTTAAAAAAATAAAGCAGCTTTTCTAATTACGAACAAAATTAATTAGAAATTTTTCTTATGTAGCAAAATTTCATGTTGAGTAAACCTAGTAAGAAAAATAGAGCCTAAAGAGACTATTTTTATTGAAAGGACTTTTTTTGTAACATTCACCATAAAAAAAAACACAGGTTATCTTACCAAGCTGGTTATTTAGCATCTCTGGAAATAAACAGTAATAAATAATTCAAGTCGTCACTCTACTAAGGTGGAGGAATAGTTTTTGTAACCATCGAGCCACTGATTATTCCATTTACAGGTTACTTCCAAATGTGTGTAACATGATTTGCATATAGAATTGTACATGTCCTCATCATGAATGCAAAACAACTCTTGGTGAGAGCAAACAACTTCCAGATAGGTATGTGAATTACATGTTACTTGTATACCTTCTTTTCAAAGATTATTCCTTGATACATCATTTCTTGTTAAGGAAACTTCACAGCAGTAGCTGGATTTTATTCTAAACTTAAAAGCATGAAAAAACCCAGCATGACAGACACAAAATAAAGCAGTTGCAAATACATGGTCTTTTGAAGCTATAATGGTAAGAAATTATAAGCAAATAATCATTAAAAATATCTTCTTTTGAAGAAATTGTCTACTTCTGCCTACTTACAAGTCATCTTTTAAACAGGCAGAGGAGGGTACTTTTTGCTGAGTAGTTACTTCCTATGTTCTGATTCCTGTTTTTTGTATTTGAAAAGCTAACTAAATGCTCTAAGGTTATCACTGTGTTTACACACAGTTTAAAGATACAACTACCAAGAATTTTACAGAAATGCAGGAAAACTTTTTCCATTCCTTCTTATAAACTATTGACAAACTATACCTGTGCTCGCTTCTCCATGTCCTGACAAGTGCCCAGCTGTTCTTCCATTGCTGCTCTGATTTGCCTTGCCTCATACTCCAGCTGCCTTCTGGTCATATCTGTTTGCAAGGAGAACTGAAATTCAAGTAGAGAGAAGGTGTTTTAGTAAATAACATTTATGTAAACTACATATTTCCCTGAACACGAGCAGAACAACTACTTTTCCACACCAAACTTCATAAACAAAACAATAACAGATCCTTCAAATATGACTGCATTATTAAAAACAAGAACACATCATGTTGTTCAACCAACAGACTACCCGCAAGTTTTGTCAAATGACTAACGTAAGAGTACATTGAGACAGTATCATTCATTACAAGCCTGGAACATCTGGCTACTAATGTATGTCAGCACAGCAACAAAACTGTTATGCCTCCCATCTCAATCAGTATTTTCAAAAATATTAAGAGGTATAAAACTATTGCACGTAGTGACTCATACTACTGCTATCTACCCTATTTCTAACTATCCTGTCAAAACAGTACAAGTACTGAATCCAGGAACAGCAACAAAGCTTACGGCCAGGCATTCCAACCAACAGATTTTTCAAGGCAGAAGGAAAGTGCTGGTTTTGGAAAATAACTCAGTTGAAAAATAAAAGAGTCTCCAAGAGCAGTCCTCCCAGAACACTTTACTAAGGTCAGTTCAGAGAGTCAAAAAGAGACAATCATCTACAAATATGTGAAATGGACTAAAAAGAATGGGATCTGTCATTCTGTTGTGGCTGGAGTTAAGTAGTAACGGATATAAATTACCACAAAAGAGATTTAGCGTAGATGTCAAGTAACACATTCTAATAATAAGAAGAGCTAAGTCAATTAATTACCTAAGCAACTGGGGACACAATCTTAAAACCTACAAGAGTGACACAGATACAGGTGACAGTGCTTCTGGGAATGGGCTGCCCTTCCTCAAGACCCTCTTCAGACCTTCTCCCCTTGCTTCTGGTGCTCTGATAAGCTCAGCCACGACTCAGATTTAATCAAGTCCTGCTGCTTCACCCTAGTCACCAAAGTGTTTCCACTGTCTGTTTCCACTTCCAGGAGTCTGACTGCTTCCTGACCAGGTATGGCTCCGTAAAGATGGGCAACCAGGTCTTTCCAACACTATGTGTGAAGGAATGCACTGCAAATATATCCAAGTTGCTGAGGTCTGACAACAGGAAAACCTGTGTTATCTGGGTTATCAGACATCTTCATTTTCCCAGATAATGGTGACTTGCTAATAAACAGTTTGGAGATGCCAAGGTAAAAGCTTGGAGGAACAAAACCCGGAGAGGTTACAGCACCACTTTGCTTTACTGTTATGAATTAAGAGCTCCTGTGTAAATTGTCTCTTAGGCTAATACTGCTCTCAAAACTAAAAGAATCCACTAAATAACAGAATTGATAGAGAAAAGATCTTCAGTGGGCAGAATTAAGAAGCAGCATACTGACATGTAATTCATTTGTCATAACAACTTTTCAGTGCTCCTCCTTATCACTGGCATTTATACTGATAGGTATGAATTTTAATGTGTAAAATTATATATGAAAAATGCATTATTTAGGCTAAGTTAGCTTTACATAGTGAATGAAAAGAGGTTTTAAATTAAAATGATAGTAGAGAATGTTGCCAAATTCATAAAATATACACAGCATCTAAACAGAGATCATTAGCACCAGATACACGACCAAGCATACTGAAGGTACTCACATTTTCAGTAAGGGGGAGACTATCAATCCTTTTAGTCAGGTTCTGAAGCTGGGCATAATACCAGTCCTTTTCTTTCTCTTCCTTCTCAAGCTCCGCAAGCAAAAGAGATCTATTAAAAACAGAAGTGAGAAATGTCTCACTATTAAGTCCTCATTACCATATGTAGATACAGATATACGCATTGACACCCATAAAACAGGTTAAATGAGAAACAAGGTCTGTTGTTTCTCTGTCCTACAGAGACAGAGGAACTCGTCCGTACTACAGCAAGTCACTAGCTTCTTGTATATCAGGTCCACACCTATAAAAGACGAAAATACATACATTCCTCTACAAAACCACTTTGAAATCTAAAACTAAGAGGCATTTTGTGAAAGCAGAAAACAGTTATTAGTCATGTGCTAACTTCTATTCTGCTTCTTTTAGAAAATAGGCTTTGTACAATGCATCAAACTACATTTAAGAAAAGGCCTGGATGTTACAGGAGGATATGCATTCCCGAATCACACTACTGAATTAAATTATCTCCTTCACCTTTGCAGTGTCTCCTTACTTACTTTGTCACCTATACCAAAACTACGGGTAAAGCACACAAAAATCAAGCTATTTCTAAAAGAGTATTTTCCATCAAACGTTATAAACATTGCAGCTGTTTAAAACATTTTAAATGGGTATCATACGCATACTGCATACCTTAGTGGTATATGAGAAAGATACAAAGATTAATGTATTCAGTCTCCCAAGAAAAAAAATCAGAAATTTTACATACTATTTTATCAACCCTTCGAGAACTACATTTATATAGTTGTAAATTTTGTCAATATGGTTATATAGCATTGTTACAACACTTTTCAAAATATTTTTAAAATTTTCAGGCAAAATCTGGCTAGAAGTATACATAAAAGCTATTCTTGGGGGTTTTTGTGGTTTGGTTTTTTTAAATACAGATTTATTAATTTCTTATAAATGCTTTTTGTGAGCACTCTCCTTCCTTCTGACATCTTAACATTGCTCATTAACATTAACAGAAATGCTAAAATCAACACTTGGCCAGAAGACAGAAAGCTGCATACAAGTTTTCCCAGTGTTATTTCCCATCCCTTAACCTCTGCACCCCTCTCTCCAAACTCAGGTTGTGGTCTTTCTGAGCAAGAGCCATATTAATCTTTATAAAGTACACAAACACATTATGGACAATTACTGTAAGATGTTAAGGAACAAAAACACAGCATACAACAAAAATACAAATTTCCCCTGACTACTTTGATAACGTATCCCAGTAATGATTTGAGATGAAGACGATCAAACTTCCACATGATAGAACTTCATACAGAAGAAAGAATTTAAAAACATATATTTTAAAGGATCTGTTTGACTTAGTTCCTGCTTTAAAAATGTTTCAAACTAGTTTTGATGACTCGACATTCATACTCAAAGCAAGTGACCTGACCAGCGTTCAAATGGAAAATTAAAACTCACAAGGTCCCTCACTTCAACTGCAAGAGGCTGAAAAACTACACACATCTACGAGTGATGAATGTTTTTAAACATGAATAGAATGACATAAATTTCCAGATTTGATTCAACAGTTATGTTGAAAGAGAACTGTTTTAAGTATGTCAAGACTACACAGTAAGTCATTCACTGGTCAGCTTTTATATCAGACAGGCTTACAATCAAAATCAGCGAAAAGAAGCAACAAACAACAATTACCATACTGTTGCTGGTAACTGTAGCAGGATTACAGGAAAACAAATTCCTCAGCCACAAGGATGGGGATGGCCGAAATTTCTTAAGTCCTTTGGACAGACTGAAGGAAAAGCTAATAGATGGTGCTCAGGGAAAAGTCCATAAGGAAAGTAATTTTTCCAGCCTCCCACCTACCCACCCTCTTACGAGGTACCCCGGGTGCCTGATCTCCGCACACGCAGGCATTCTGCAAGGCTTCCGTTTTTACCACCTTGGAGGCTCATGTACCGGTTGCATCCAGTTTGTGAAATCAAATTTGCAAAAGCATAATTAATGCAATCCTTATAAAAAGTATTTTTACCATGCGAGGATTCGCAAATGGGAAAGGACTGACTAATTCTGCCTCCAGATGTCAAAGAACTGGTAGTAGAAACTGGAGGAATTACTTTCAGCTAAGTGAACATGTGATTAAGCTCCTCTTGTAAAATGTATTGAGTTTGTGAGGCACTGTGTCACTCAATCTGTTTTGACAAGCACAGTGATGCTAGAAGCAAGAAAAGAACTTAGGAACCATCAGTGCACCATAAACAACATAAGGCATAACCTGAGGGCGATTCCTTTAATTTAGTAGTGTCATTTTGCTTCTGAATAATGCTTTATTTGGGATTACCAGTTTGGTATCACTGCTCCATGAGAATGCAAGTTTTAACAATGTCTTTAAAGTCTCTTGGCACAAAGCCTGAAGGGTTGGTACAACTATAGCAGGTTGGACTTCCATTTCCTTGAAAATAAGCAGCAAGTCTCTGTAGATGCCTCTGATAAGCTGCTCCCTGCACGTAACATCACTGTCAGATACTACACCAACCAGAAGTACAGCTGCTTCTCAGCCTTCTGGAACTCCTTGAGCTTAGGAGAGTAGTTAAGGCTGTTACTGATCACGGGAAAAAAACTGATGGAAAAACCCAGCTCAATTATTCCATCTTTTTATACAGTAAAATTGTTTACATCAGGACTTCCACAGTATCAGCGAAAATTCTCTTCTCTGTCTTACACTGTCAAGGGCAGTGAGAATGCAGCAAGGCAAATGAAGCAAGCTTTTGGAACTTGACAGTATTTTTATGAGTTAACAAAAAGTTTCCCATTTGAACTGCTTTTCTGAAGGGTGGGTATTTCAAAAGACTTCTCTAATGTGGTGTTTTTGAAGCTCGCAACAATATATGAAGCTGAATGAATGCAGAAAACTGGTTTCTTCTTTTGGAAGTCTTTTTTGCATAATTATGTCAATGTTATTCCAAGTTAAAAGGGAGAAGGGAAGCAAACTATATGCTACTCTACTTGCATTATGCAAATTACAATTATAATTAATACTTTCACTTCAGTTGGTAGATGATAAAATAAAATCTTGAAAAGGAAACACTGCTGATAGATGCTGTAAAGATTTAGGTAAGTTGTACAGTCAGACAGCGGGACATATGAGCAGGAGGAGAAAGAAGTCACGAGACAGAGAAAATGCTCAAAATCAACATTAAGAAAATAAAAATAGGAGTGGCATAAACCAGAATAAACAAGGCATACAAACATTTTCATAAAAAATTCATCATAAGATAGTAACCTCTAGTGGTAAATTACAGAATTTACAAAGGTGAGACTATTAAATTTACTAAATTGCAAAAGGCAAATCAACACAAAAAGTAGCCTGCAGCGTACTCTGAAAAGTTTTGTTGTTGATACAGTGTCTTGACAAATACACCTGGAAACAGCCAGAAAGAAAGCAGAAGATATTCAATTAATGGTGTATTCTAAATTGGCAACTTAGAAACATACACTCCCCACTTTTTTCTCTTTTCTTTTTTTCCTCTTTTCTTTTTTTGACTTTGATATTAGAGGAGAGCTAAGCAAATGAGAAACAGGCAGACAGTTTCATCTTAATTCTAGTAAGTGAATCAATTGATAAATCTTCTGCCCCTCAGAAGACCACGTTTAGCCAAGCTAAATAGTTTTTTTCAATACAAAACAAGTTTTAACATTTTTTTCTTGTTTCTTACATGTTTACACTAATAAACATCTAATGAATTAGTTTATTAAACATGCCGTGAATTTGCCAAGCTCACACACAGTTAATACATGGTTTGGCCCTTGCCCAAACACTGCTGTGCACAAGCAGCATACATTGTGACAGTGTGTTAAGATACCAAGTAGAAATGTCCAAAGAACTACCACCTTAGAAGCCACACGAGTGGGAAAGGATCACAGATCATAAATCAGATGTGCTAACCACCTTGAAGAATGCCAGATGCAATAAATCAGTTCTCCTTGTTCCGAGTGACCTGGAGTTCACTTGAATCACAACTGGAAGTCCTAACTACACACATGTATCACATGCGGTAAAAAACAGCACTGGAAGAATACAAACAAGTACACCATTTTGTTAAGATGGAAAATGACAAAGAAGAGATTCCCAAATTCCTTAATATTCTTACACAGCTCCTCAGGAATCTAGGTATTATGCAATGGAACAAATACGATCAGCAATGCTGACGAGGAAAATGAAAAAACAGAGTGGCTGCTAGAAGAGGCTCAGTATGGACCCATGGAAAGTTAATTTCATTCTGCTGATAGGACCAGAAGAAAGCAATCTAGACATAGTACCTTGGAGGAAAAGTGAACTCCTTTCAGCTCTTGACTGCACAAATTTTACTGAACACCAGGAGAGGGCCTTTAGAGGAGAGGTTTCTGACGGGCTGCCCACAAACCTCTTATTAGCCACCAAACTTTTGTATTAGGACTCCAAAGTGGATTTTTTTTTTTTGCTTCTTAATGACAAGCAGGCACAAAAAAAACTGTGTTGCTGTTTATTTGTTTTTGCAGCCTCCAGCCTGACATCTCATCCATTAAGCAGCTGTCAATGACCAAATCTTTAGGAAACCCTGCCTTACAGATAGGCCTCTGGAAACATCTTTCAGTCAGGTTCATTTTAAGATATAAAGATGGCTTCAGTGGAAACAGCTGCACGTCTCTTACTTTGCATTTCCTTTGTAAGTGATTGATAAAGTGCTACAAATCTGTATTATGCCCTGAAAATATGTTCTTCCTATTAAATGGATAGCACTACCGTCCAAGAAAAGAAATTCTATGATTTGTCAACAAAAACCATTAGATGAGAACAACATCTTGAAGACAAGAGTAAACATTTGGTTTAGATGGCATTTTTGCTGAGAGAGCAGAATCACTACGTAAATATCTGCTAATAGTAAATAACCGATCAACCAGCTATGGCTATTACAACGATTTGCAAAAAAGAGAAAGAGACTGCACCATCACATTGCTACAGTTTCAGCACTTATCAACAGGGGTGAGGAGATACGGAGGTGTTGGGATGCTCCACCCCCTCTCTCTGAAGATATTTAAGATGCTGACAATCTGCTGATCAAAGTAAACTAACCTTCAGCCAACAAAGAGTAACGATAAAAAGCATATACGAAGCAGCACTAGAAACCATATGATGCGTTTTAAGACTTTTTTGTGTGTTTGTGCACCTAAAAATAATGTAGATTCCTGGTTTCCTTACCTGTTTATCAAGATAAACATACCAGTGATCAAAACCATATGCATGACAGCTAAATACTATGTGTGTCAGTAAACTTTCATGTAAAGTCAGAAGTCAATCCATACTGGATGAATAAAAAAAGAAATTTACCTCTCTTTTTCTAGCTCTTCTAAATAACCAGTGCTTTCTCTGCTTCCATTCATAAATCCTCTTCTCGGAAATGACCCCATGGGAACAGGACTGCACTCTCCTGAACGGCTTGACACAGACCCTTCCCGGCTCCCATATGAACGCACGGACACCTTTGGCCTTAACTTCACTCCAGGGAAGTTGGTACTTTCCAAGTTGAGTTCTGCATAACAAAGAGCAAACACTTTCAGAGCTGAAGTTCAGCAGCACAAACTTAGAAGATCATTTTTATCTTAGTTTCTTATTTCCTGAGCAAATCCATGATTTTTTTGATGGAAACACTTCACATGGAAACCCACAGAAGAACATAATGTGAACAAAACCAATCTTAACGGTACACTTGGAGAATAACAGTCACCTGAGCAGACGGCCAAACGGCAATCCTGACAATCAGAACAGTATCCCCACACAAGCCTGCCTGTCCGCTTTCCCAGAGGACTTAAGAAATGGGCAGGGTTTTGCATAAATGTCATATGAATTATTCTTGTGGCCCACTTCCTAATAGATTCTTTCTCAGAGATGCTGCAGATGCTTCACTGTCATGTAAATGATGACAACTCTGTCCACCACAGAGCCCTTAAATGCAGACAACCCGTATGATATTTCTGGTTCGGTGGTAGGGAAAATGGATGTATAGAGGGCATCAGTGGTCTGGGCTTGCTTTGCAGATCCCATATAATGGGATGATGAACATTCCAGCACATGCTCCAGGGAAGGGACATCAATCTGCAGCACAACACATACAATTCCAGTAATATGACATGGAGAGGGGCAGGGCATGCAAACAAGTTTAGAAAACTGGTGGAACTAATCCATAATTAACTTAAACCAATGTATTTTTTTCTGAAGAACTTAAATAATTGCAAGTTATATCAAAAGCAATTAATATGAAGCCCTAGAGTAACAGTAACAGAAGCATAAAAACAGCATAGAAACATTTTTTTTTTGAGAATGTGTCTTAAAATGTTTAGCAAAAATAACAGGCACTGAGACTATGCCTAATCATCAAAGTCAGCACTGGAAAGAAGATGCAGCTGAGTTAGAAAATTTTATCCCAAAGAAAAAACAACTGAGAAACAAATTAACCTACTTAAAACATAATTCTATATTCACCTTTAAGTCGTTCCAGTAAGTCAATTTGTCCAGAAGATGCCATTGCCTCATCTTCAATACTTCCTTGTAGCTGTTTCAGCACCTCCTGTGAGAAATTAAGCTTAATTAAGAAATCCTTACAATAATAAACCACAACGTAAATACATCTTATCCTGCCCTCAGGTGCATGTTTATTTAACAGCTACTGAGAAATTGATGGAAACTACATTTCATGTGAGCAGTCATCAAGTGTCATAACTTTAATTGCCATCAAATACATTCTACAGTATTTCCACAAGCGCTGTCACGATGTAAAGTATATCCTGAATAACTCATCCTGTCTGGTAGTCTAATCTACCGTCTTATTTAAAAGTTCTTCTTGAACTGCATTCAAACTATCTCGAATTTACAGATGGGGAAACGGAAGTAGAGAGAAATTAGTTAAATTTTTTTCCACCTGCATACCTGAAGTTAGTATTGCAAAAATAAAATTTGGATACGTAATGAAAAGTTACAAAAGTTTCTTGAATACTGCACTTTCTAAACCTCAAAGATATCAGAGCAGCATAATCCCCAGGATTTATTTTCTGCAAGGCCTTAGCACCACTGTAAACCCGCAAGGAGAGTCATATTATTCTTACTACTACTACTGCTACTACCACCAATGCTACTGCCACCACAGCTATGAGGAGAAGACTCAGGATTTCTTCATGGTGTCATATTATTTGGCTTATTACTACCACCACCACCATGCCTACGAGAAAGATATTTAGGACTCCTTCACACAGCTAAAGTTTCAAAGCCAAGAATATTGCTGTGTACTATTGATAAAATTATACAGTTGAAGGAACATATTTCTAATGCACAGAAAGATTCATAGTAAACAATGAGTGCTACACTGAAAGAAGCCTGTAAGCCCCCAGGTCCCTAATGCTCAGTGGCCCAAATTCAGGTAGAAAATTAGATGGAAGTTAGCGAATGCCTCTTCTATATCATAACGGCAGATACATCAATAGAAAAATACATTGAAAAGACTGGCCACAAGGCAAAAAACCCTTACTGGAATTTAAAATGTAATTTTTCACACTGTGGCATAGAAAATGTTTTTAGAAGCAGCAGTTCCCAGGAAATGAAAACAATTCTGAATAACGGAAGGTACTGCACACTTTTCATACATAGACTCTACACCCAGAATTGTACTTCTGCTCAGACCTAAAATATAATGAATTTTAGGCAATTTAAAAGATCTCCACATCACTGTTTTGCTCTTTTAAGAGCCTAGCACACCTTACTGTCAACATTAATGGTTCTTGCAATTTGTACAGAATTTTAATTTTAAATGAATTTTGCTCTTTTCAAAGGAAACAAAAGTAGTAAAAGGATTTTGGGTAAAGAACTGCACAGGGTTCTGGGGAAATAATCTCCGAGCACTAGACTCGGAGCAGACGGTAGCAGCACAGTTACTGCAGCCACCCACTGTGTAATTAGACGCCGGTACTCTAGGATGAGGAATACTGGAATACAGACACACTAACTATGTTTACACTGTTTTGCGGAAATAATTCTGTAGGTGGAGTTGAGGCCAAATTTGCTTGATTGATGGAGTCAAGTTGTGTGTCCGCATTCGCGTTTTAATTTGGATCAGTCTAACGCCAGATTCCCATCTGTCCCACCAGCTGGACTTCGGTTCACATCGCAGGGTGATCTCAGAGCGTCAACAGAATTCATTCCTTTCCAGTCAAACCAAGCTAGCAGTTACACCTAAGACTGCTAATGGGCATTCACTCCACAGGACCAGGCTGGAGCTAGCATAAACCCCAAATCCCCTGAAACATATACAGTAAGCACGCTGGGTCCTCAACATAATTCATCTACAAATCTGCTCTTACTGCACTACCTGTTAAAGCTGGCAGAGGCTTTAGGATCAAGCCTGGTGTGATAAAATCACTGCTCTTGGAAAGACATCTCCGCTGCACTTGTGCTTTTAAGTACATTCAAGGGCATCCTCATTAGCCATACGGCCCAGCCACCTCTATACATAACACCTGCCTTGTCAGCAAAGTCAGACAAACAAGTAGTGTGGTGTTTTTCAAAGGACTCCCACATTTTTCAAAGAAGGACTCCTACATTATCTGACGTAAGGGCAGATAACATTTACAGACAGCAGTCTTAGCTTAAAAGCCTAAAAGGGCAATGTGGATATGTGGAGTGGTCTTGGGAGTTTTGCAGGCTTCTGAAAGACCTGTCAACTCAGATAAATTTAGAAATAACTAATGAATCCCTTTCCTCTGAGAGCAGTACCTCAGTGCAGGGGAAAAAAACACAACCCAAACATCCAACCCCTCCTCCTGTTCCCTTCTTAGAAGCCTCGTTCTCACCTCCCTGTGTGGTAGTTCTGCTATTCAGAAATTGTATGTCCAGGATACTTTCTGACATGAGTATTTCTGCTTCAAGAGCCAATGCGAACAGCTAAATGGAAATCCTATCACCCTTTCCTGCGCTACCAAATCGCACGACTGAGGTGTCCAGGCAGCTAGGGACTGCTCTTTCTGAATATTTGCAACAGTTAAACATTAGCACACCGGATCACCTTTCTCAATTTTCTCTGCTACAACTCATTAACTTAGGTTGTAACTTTTAGTTTTTAAATGATTCCTTTTTTCTTTTTTCCAACAGCACATGCATTTTTTTCAAGTTAGTAGGTAAAGTGTTCTTTTCTATACTTTTCTACATTTCTCTTCTATAGTATCATTGCTAAGATAACAACAATGCCATTATGAGGCTACGACATCAACTTCAAACTCAATCACAGCACACTTTGAAATCTAAGATGATGAAGCAGACAGGTTAGAGAGAGAGATGCAGCCCCTGGGCCAGGTACTGGTGGAAAATGAGGCAGTGTGCTAAAATGACAAATTGGGGAATTTACAATTTTACTTGAATAAAGGAACAGAGAAGTTTTCTGCAATAACTCATTTGCAGTAAACACGGCAAGTTACCTATTACTGTGATTATGCAAATTTTTATTCATTCACTTATTATAATTCCAGGACTCAACACTAATGCTGTTTACGTGCAGTTCTCCCATTTTCCCCCAAAAATTAATACAGTGCTTTGAAATAGTAATTTTCCACAATAATTTTATATTACATTTGATATCATGTCTGCTAAATAGTGTAAAATCTTCTCCATAAATAAACCTGAGTCAATTTAACTAAAGCTAAATTAATACTCTGTTTAGTTAGGCAACTTTGAATAAATACATCAGTAGTGGTTTATAGCACTATTCTAAGCACATTCTATATTGACTTACCAGTGACTCACCGAAAAAACACACAAATGTGTCTAAGGAATACTGCAGAAGTTTTTCTATTCTTTTAAAGAACATAAATCAAATTATTTTAATGGTCACTTAAATATAACCTAGTTTATCTTGTCCTACTGCAGAAGTACAACAGAATGCTTTTGGAATGGAGCTGGCCCTATGACTCATCATCATTTAGAAAGGTTTCTGTCTTCAGTCTCTGGACTGTGAAGTACAGACACAATGTCAATTTATTTTTTTTTGGACTCCATGAATATAGTCCTGACCTTACAACTACTTTATGGATAATTAAATAACAAAGATCAGACCCATAAGCAAGCAACTGGAAAACTACTGAGAAGAAAAGCACCTTAAACAACAATATATGCACCCAGCTAAGTGGTGAGGGTTGTAAATAAAATTGCTTAAGGGCTGTGAATTTACTCAAGCTGCTAATAAAGAAAGGAATCACAAAAGAACAATGCTAACAATGCCAGATTTCAAATCCCAATGAGTTAAGATTTAAAAGTACATTCAATTTTTGAGAACTTTAAGTGTAAATATTCATATTTAGAAATATTTTTAAAATACAGTAGCTGTAAGAAGACATTCTGGTTTAGACATATACCTCTCCTTTGTCAGAAAAAGGAGTAGTGACGACAATTCAGACAAGTCAGATACATTTGGTCTTCTGTGAACACTACTTGCTTCCCTCCCTCCTCTCCGTTTTAAATAGAATAAGCTTTACTACTTGTATTCACTTTTCTAAAAGTTTTCTGCATTCAGTGAATGCCAAAACATATGACAATCATAATGAAAATTAAATACATGAAATCGCTGCCAGCAGTACACCAGATATACTCACAGGCCAGTTACCAGCTGGACTAGTACGCCAACAAGATGTTTTGACACCTACTGGATCCTTTAAAGGTAAGCATGAGTCTACGTTTAAAAAGACTTCCAACAACAGTTATTCTATTAATTTTTAGTAAGACGCCTTCAGACCTGTTCCCCCTTTTCAGGTAATAACTATACTTGGGCCTGTGTGAAGAGACATTCCTGTCATACACATAGACTTCACTATGTGTTTCTTTCAATGTTTGTAAACAAAACTCAGTTATCCTTCAGTTTAGGTTTTTTAGGTTATGCTTACCTCTGATACCACTGTATTTACAACATTTGAGTATAAAAACAGGTTTAACTGCACAAACATAGAAAGTGTTTACAATTTCAGACAGTAATTGAACATCGATCTTAGCACCACATAGAATGGGAATATGTATACTGTATGACTGAGAACTATTATTTTTAACCAAATCAGCACTATTTTTAAATGAGAATATGTCTGACAGCATCCCTACTCGTCTTTTTAACCCAATATGCTGAAAACTTAACACTCAAAACTGAAAGTGATTTTTGAAGTTCAACCCAGTGTCGCACATCGTTTCAATTATTATTTAAAATTCGTTTAAAATTAAAAAAAGGGCAGGAAAAAAGCACATCCATCACTCAAATTCAACACCATTAGATGTCAAAACAGCAGGGGCGGATGGACACCAGACTACTATTTTCTATGCGTTTACAGATAGCATGAACTTAATTCCAAGGTCTTACACGACCCTTCATAACTTGGGTCAAGTTCATAACATACATGAACTTGACAGTGACTTAATACTATCGCACATGGTACAACACTCACAGGGACCAAGTAGGAGTTATGGAAGAGGCCCTTTACTTCTGTACATTTTGGCAAATTACACTGCTACTTAATCAAGCCTGTTGGGAGTCCTTCTAGTTGCTCGAAGTGCCAAGCGATTGTTCTGGTTGCTGAACCGTATAACCAGGTCCAGCAATGATGACAGCGCTGCCGACCGAGGTGAAACACTGGAGCAACTCAACGTTTAACCTTGTAGAAAGAGGAAAGCATTTGTTATGTGAAACGACGTTGTTCATTTTAATTTCAAACAATGTCATTTTCTAAAAGAAAAATATTCACTTGGTGTCACTATGCTCAAGAGCTGTCACTTGCTGTAACCACATACTGAAGTCAGTACTAAGTTTTTAGTGCAAACCCACTGTCAGATCAACTAACGTTATCTTATTTTATGCTCAGAAAGAATGCTGTCTGAAGTAATGTCAGTAACCATATACATCACCAGCTGAATTTCACCTAAATTCCAAAAAATAAAAATAAAAGTAATAAAAAAAAAATATTCCATTTTCCAACCAATTTGGATTCTGGTAGAATCTTTAGAATTGCAAAGATCATGCTAAAAAATATTACTTATTGTGAAATCACACCAACAAAAGTAAAAAGACACAAATCAAACATAATATAATGCCACTGCTGCTTCTTTACCGATTAAATAAATTAAATGATATTTTAAATGTCTGTGTTTTGTAAGATGCCAAATGACTTTTATAACATTTTTAGCTCACATGAACTTAAAAAGAATTATTCGCAAATGTTTAATTGCATTCGTTGTGCAGCCACTGAAGAGAAGAATTTCCCAGAATTCACCATTTAATTCAATTTGTAAAAATTGGTTCAGCTTATTGGAGTTTCTTCCACTCACATATCAGAATTTACCAAATCACCAACGCACATGAATATCTTCAAAATTACTTTTTATTTTTAGAGGATCTAACCATTGCCCTATCCCTTGCACATCCACTCTACTACCAGTATTCTTCCTCCCTGTGTCACAACCGTGATGTGACAGTCTCCTTTACGTGCCTTAAGACTGACATCACCTCTTCTCTCCTGAAAGGCATGGGTGCGTGGGGCACCACAAAAACTTTCAGCACATGCAAAATCCAACTGAAAGTAAGGCAATTGATTTGAGAAGGAAGAAGCAACTTCACGTTATAAAAAGAAATTTTTTAAAAACGCATATAATGTTTCCTATGCTAATCATGGTTACTATTTTCCCTTGAAAGACTTCAAAAGTTGAAGTACTTACATGTTGGGAAAGGATGTATTGAAATTAAATGGAAATCAAATATATACTAGAAAGAAAACACTGGATGAATTAACACAGTACAAGTTATAGAAACTCAGAATTTAGTGCATATTTCACAACTATTTATGCAGGCAAGGATTGTGACTGCCGAATCAATGCCGTTTCTCCCTACTTCTTCACCAGACAATGCATTTGTTGAAAAACGCTGAAAAATAATATTTGCATGAGTACAAACTAAAATCTTTAGGAATTTAGCCTCAAAATAGGCATTGTCAATGTCAATGTAAGACTACTAGGCAGCAAAAAGACAGGTAGTACTATGCCAACTTGCCCTTAAGGGTTAATTCTCCAGATGAACAGCCTTTGTGTGTAAGACTGTACGCAAGTCATTTCACTCTCAAACTAGACTAGCTAGCTATTATCATGTACAGTAAGACTGTTCATGCAGGCAGTTAAACAAAGCAAATATGAAGACTTGAGGAAAACAGTAGAAAGCTAGTATGGCTATTCAAAGAACAAGACAAGGTGTCACCACTTTCTGTCCATTTTTATCATGCATGTTTTGTAGAATGGGATGAATATGAAGCTAAAATAGACTTTCACCAAGCGTAGGGGTATATGGATATCTGCTGTACAAAGGCCTATAACAGCCAACGATCTGGAAGGGGACCCGACTTTCAAAATGTCAGATCCTATGTTACTATATTTTCAAAGTTCTCCCTTATCAAACAGGTATAATATGAAATTTCTACAGCTAGCTGATTTATTACCGTGCACAACAAAGACAGTTAGCTTGTAGTGAATTTTTAAAATCTGTGTTATTTCAGAATACAAAACATAATCCGGTTACATTGAAAGCAAAATATACATTATCAATGAATCAAAATATTTTGGTAGGTTGTACTGAATGTAATTGGATTTTGAGCACTGTCTGACCAGGATGGCACAGCGCTATTTGAGATCTGTACCTCAAAATTCTCATTGAATTCTCTCCTACTAGCTCAGCTGTCTGCAGACAGTGTTTCTGACGGTGACTGCAGTGGTGCAAATTCCATGAAGTATGTGACCCACTCGTAGTGAGACCACAGCTCATTCAAGGAGACATGGTTTGGGTAAGAAATCTGGCTGACAGACGAGAACGGCAGTTTTAGTTTAGTTTTAATACTGTAAAAAAAAAACAAAAAACCAAAAAACAAAACAAGATATAATTTTCTGGAAAAAAATTGTCAATTTCTTCCTGCAGACTGCGTTTCTGTCAAGAAGTAACGTTGAAGAGAAATACCTGACTCTCTACAGATCATTATATACATGAAAATCTGTATTTAAAGACTTGATTTGCATAGGTAAATTAGAAACTAACACTGTTTTAGACAAGGCTATATTTCCATCCTAACTGTGAGCACCGAGCATGCTAATTGTGGAAGGTTTTTTTGTAGAACGGGTAAAGTTGTATCATAGGATGTAAAAACCATCTGACAAAATCATAGTGGCATTGTCTACCTTAAAGCTGCCTTTTCATTAAGTTTGAATACACAACCTCAAATAAAATGCATTTTAAGTCTTTTTTTTTGGTGGTATTTTTTTCACCTGAAGAGGAAAAAAAGAAAAACAAACTCTATTGTGTAAATTACTACTTATTTTCTAGTTTATTTCAATCACAAGGTTTGTTAGCGCTATGGGCAAAGAAGAGATCTGGAGGTCACATTCATTGCAACATCCCCACCACTGAAAACTGATAAAAAGAACTGACCAGAAATTTCTTTAATTTATGCTTTCAATTCATTGATTCCCTCCCATAGCTTCCTTCTCAAAAGCAGGAAACTTATTACACAAACTCCTCATTTGCTACTGCACCTTGAGCTGTTCTTCAAAACACTTCTAGTTCCTTCTACGTTTCTCTTTATTGTCTTCTGTAATTTATGTTCCTGCTTAAAGCTTCCCTGAAGCTGGGCCACAACAAAATTCAGTGAAGTATCAAAGAAATCAAGACAAAGCCTCTACTGTGTGCCAGACAGAGCATGTATTAAAATAAGCTTAAAAAAATTGAAGTTTAGAGAAGAAAAACAAGCTCTATTAAGTCAGCAGAGTGCACAGTGCCATACAAATAACTCCTGAGAGCCAGGAGTAAGTACAAAGTATAAAAAAACCCCAACCCTTAACTTTGGCCACATCAGCCAGAACGCTGAAAAAAATCAGTCAGACAAAATGAAGTTGACTCATTAGAGTTGGCTGGAAGATGCATGGAAACAATGTCAGGACAAGGGCAGATTCAACACAGGCACCACTTTCTGAGGTACGCCGCTTGCATGAAAATGAGCAAATGAAGAGCATGCTGGAAGGTTCTCATC
This sequence comes from Stercorarius parasiticus, assembly GCA_013396915.1. Lineage (NCBI taxonomy): Eukaryota > Metazoa > Chordata > Aves > Charadriiformes > Stercorariidae > Stercorarius > Stercorarius parasiticus. Next base: position 851,076 of record VWZL01000170.1, read on the forward strand.
AGTTCGTTAATTAAGGAGGGAAAATTTATGTTGAACTGCTGCTAGTAGCAAGCAAAGAGTTTTCTTTCACTACCATTTGTATCCAGGTAAATGGGATTCTTCTCCACAAAGCTGTAAGCCGGGCATGCACAGGCAGAACTAGGATGATGCAGAAAAAACGAGCGCCAGAACCGAAGGATACAGTAAAAAATGGTGAGGTGCCAGCAGCCTCATAGCAACACAGTACTGACATCACAGGATGATCATGATGCTTTGATGCTGCTTCATAAATTGTAAGGAAACTATGGGATCATATTGACAAATTATTCAAATTCTCTGACCTTTATATAATAATCTAACAACTTTGATTTCTTGAAATAAAAACACCAAAACCCAACACCCAAAACCTATCACTTTTTAATGTGACAATGTTATCCTAGTGCCACCTCATATAGAATTGTTGAAGTTAAATTACCACATATTTTAGTCCCATTTGACATCAGTACAAATTTTCACCAGAAATACTTTCCTGAAATTAGTTGCTGAAGTGTTCTCCAGGTACATAAAAACTAACGCACTAGGGACCATGCTACTTTTCAGGCGGCCAGAGCTTTGTAGTGGATCTGCTTAGACCTTCTCATTAACACTTTCCTTTTAGCTCCCAAAGAAGACTGAGAAGTTTTTAAACAAAACAAAAAGATGAACTATAAACCAGGATAATTAGCTAACCTTTTTACTAAAAATATTAACCATTTGAACAACCAAAAAAAAGTTACTTGAAGAGACACTTCAATTGCTATTCTTTAGTCTCAGTACAACCCTCCCACTGCCCACTGTACCTTTGCAGGGCAGATGGGAACTGCAGAGTGCTACCTGGTCCAAGAAAAGGCTCTCCATCACTGGCGAGGCAGAGGTCTCCATTTCCTACTCTACCACAGGCTCGTCGGATCTCTTCTTCAGCCATGGGCTCCCAGGCTGCTGCTGTCACCTTCCCTCCTTCACCTCACTCCAGCCCCCTCAACCTCTGAAGATCCCTCTCCCTCTCCCTCTCCCTCTCCTTCACAATGCTCGGGAGCTCTAGAAGGGGCGGTCAATTGCTCCTTCTCCTCCTCCTCGCTTTTTAAGGGAGCATTACTCAGCTGGGAAAAAAAAGAACTGACCCAGGAGCAAACACTGTCCTTCACACTAAGATAGACCCAACGCCCATCCAAACGAACATTCCACCTCCAACAGCAAGAACCTAGTGAGAACACATGAACAAAATAAAATCTACTGTTCATTTCTCTTGTATGTCCTCTCTCTAGCTTCTAGCTGGCCTTGGCTTGCAGACTTTCTGAAGACACGTCTCCAGTGGTACTACCTCCTGATCAATTCTTTTGGCATCCAAATGCTCCCATGGCAAAGACTTACAATGAGAAACGAACCTTGTTTTGTTTGTTTTCCACTGGCTATCTGATAATGCTGTTTGACTGCCCCTTAGATCTGGTATTGAGGGAAACTAATCATTCCCTATTAACCTTACTCATGCTATTTATGATCTTTTAGAGCTCAACAACCTTTTTCCCCATTCTATCCCTCTCTCTCCAGCTGAAAGTCTCACTCTATTCAATCATGCCACTTAAGGAAGCTTTTCATATCACATTTTTTTTGCACCTCTGCTAATTCCACTAGAACCTTCCTGGAGAGGTTCACCAGAACAGGACATGCTACTCAACTCCTGGATGCTGCATCCTGACATAATTACAGCTCTTGTATTTCCTTATCTATGCCCTGTAATTCCCAATATCAGACTGACTTTTTGGATCCAAACTAAGCACTAACCTGACAACTTATTAAAAAACAAACAAACAAACAAACATTTTCAGATATTTACAGTATTTCCAAGACCTCTTTCTGCGTTGCCGCCATGCTAATTCAGAACCCCTCATTACATATATAAACTTAAGGCTGTTTTGCATCATGACTGTTTTATGGTTCGGAGCACTGAATTTTATTTGCTGTGTATTCAATTCAGTCACTCAATACCACAAGATTCTTCTGCAGCTCTTCACATTCCGTGTTCATTTTTGCTACACTGAAAAGTCATCACTCAAACTTTTTAATCTCATACTTTTTTTCTAGATAACATGAGTACGTTGAAAACACACAGGTCACAGCAGAAATCTCACTGGGACGCTATTGGTAAAATAAAAAACCAAAACCCCGAGTATTCATTCTGCTCTTCATTTTCTATCTTTAAGTTGGATAGTAATTGAAGAACCTTCCTATATCAACTTGGGTTTTTCAGGAGTCTTTGATGAGGGACATTACTAAACCCATTTTAGAAATCCAAGCAGACTCATCAGTGCCAATATAACTCACTTCCTACTCAACGATTCCTTCAAAGAACTCATATTTGTGAGCTACACTTCTCCCTAAGAAAGAAATGTTAACTCTTTGCCCGCGAAGTCTGTTCTTTACTGTGGTTTCTGACAACACGCCCATTACCAACTCAAGCTTGCAGGTATGCAGATCAGTAGTTTCTCCTAAACTTTTCTTTTTCCTTAAAAAGTGGCATCACACCTGCCACCTTCCATAACTTGCATACTGAGGCCATTTTAAGCACAGAATACAGATCTTGATCTTTGTCTGACAATCACAAGCGGCTGTCATAACCAGAAGGACTTCAACATGTAACAGATCTTGCAGGGAGAATTACATACATCCACCCAAATTTGGTAAGCAAAGCAGATGTCTGTCTGGTGGAAGAGGGGAAAAAAAAAAATAAATTACTGAACTTTCTTCAGTTTGAATTCTATGGTTTGACAACATATCATTATGTTTAACAGACAACAAATAAAGGAAGATACACCAGGAAGCAAGTGGAAACAGGCCAGTGAAGAATCGCAAGTGTTAGTGGCTTGTACAGAAGGGAAGCTTTGACTAAGAAGCCATACTTGCTGCATTGCTGCAAGGAGGGAACCTGCCATAGAGGAACTTCAGGATCCAGGAACAAACAAGAAATTACCAGCTGACAAACTGATGAAGACTTTTGACAGAAGGACTACAATTTGCATGACTACAGTTTTAAGTATCCAGATCCCACAATCACTCCGGTAAACGACACCTCTTTTTTAGGCTGTTGTCTGCTCTTTCTTTAAAGCCAACGGGGTCATACCTCAGTCTTACAACTGCTGAAGACAAGAGCCTGGAACAGGTTTTGACAGGTCAGTCATTTCATACTCAAGTTGCTTTCAAACACTTGGGTGAATATAATTTATTTCTGATATTTCACTGTATCTGTTTTATCCCCTTGTTCTGTAAGTTTTATTGTTGACACTTAAATTCAAGACAGGGCCACTGAGATGTTCTCTGCTTAGTAGGGACATATCCCTAAGATCTGTACGAGCAATTACTGTGGAAATATTGCATCACCACATTGGTTTTGGCTCATGAAGCAATTATAATACACTATGTTATATCTGACTTGACCTCTTAGCAGAAATAACAACATACCAGATAACTCAGATCACTTGGAAATCAGATTTCCAGGGACAGTTCTGGAAGTGATGCTAATACTCTGATATGTAACAGGATGTACAAAGAGATGTCTATCATACTAAATTCAAGATTCAAATACAAACTTCTCAAATTATACCACAGTTTGCTTACTATGTGTAGCCTATTTACTACTAGCAATCCCAGATCAAATACATCTATTTTAACATAAGCATTTCTCTTCTGTGTAACAAATGCTGTGCTTTCATAGCTTAACATAATTTTTCAATTATTTTTTTATTTCTGTATGCCTTGGTGAAACATCTTACTGTGTGTGATACCAACTAAAAATCTTTTTTCCAATGATAAAAGAAAAAAGGGGAATAGCAAGATGAAGCTAAAAACACTCTCCCTTTGGAAAGAGATGGGAAAATCCTGTTACCTGACATAGAAAGCGTCCCCAGCAAAATGTATAATTTCCTGTACCTTAGAAGAAAAACTGTTGTTAGATTTCTGAAGATGGGATTGCAAACATGGGAATCTCTTAAATGTATTTATCTACTTGAGGAACCTCATTACAGACAGATAGATACACACTACATATGTATATAGCACATGACAAAACTGATAAGCTGTATGTATCAGATGTCTCTGTGAACATGTTAGGCTTCAAATTTTAATTTGCAAGGACGTGGCTTACCAAGATACATTGAAATAAAAATTCCCATGCCAGTTACAAAAACATGTCCTAGCACTTTCTGTGCTTTACAATGAGGATCATTAAACACCAATGATCAGACACAGCTGATCAGAATAAAGTAGGTTTTCAAAGTTAGATACTAAAAAGTGGCAGCTAAGCGGATTGTATGACCATAAAATGGGGTTTGCTGAGTTAAAAAGAAAATGTGATCACTGCTTACGTAATCAAGGAGACATCTGATAAAAGTAGTCATACGTTCTAAAAGAGAGAACCCCTCAGTAGCCATTTTAAAGTAAAACTGAAAATTCAGGCAAGGGGGGATAAAGTATACCAATAGCATCTGAAATCTTATGTCACTACAAGTGTAAACTTCTAAAAAAAATTATGTGATTCAGCCACCGGTATACCTGACGGAAAGGACCAGCACTCTTTTTTTTTTTTTTCCCCCTAACTATTACAGCTTACTTCCACAAAAGGTTGACAAAGAGTTCACGTCCAAAAAGTGTAACAGAGCACCAAAACACTGCAAGCCAGTTAGTTCCTGGAACATTCTGAACATCAATCTTCTGTTTTTATAAACAAACGTATGCTAACGAAGTCCAAGCTGGAAGCAGTATATTTTTCAGATTCCATCTTTTTAATGAGAAAATAAGCTACTGTAACTGTTAAGTTGCTATCTTGCTAGTAAGTCTGCTATTCCTGCTAAGGATTTGTATATTCATCCCTTTAAATAGTCATAGAAATATATTATAGGAAGTCATATTTGCAGATAAAATAAAATGCAACTTAATATTTAATTACAAAATCACACTCAGTTCTAGTAAGATATAATCTCCGCATATTCTCACAAATCCATCATGACAGGAACAAGATGAAAAGCAGGCACCATCACATCTTCTTTAGCACACTTTTTACCTTTAATTCGGTTAATTTGAGTATCAATTAATCAACCTTGCAAAGTATGCAGAACACTGCAGTAAATCTGGAATAATGTATTCTATAAGCTTAAAATCTCCTTTGCAACCACATTTGATTATCTTAGCTTAACACTGTACAAAAATAAAAATCCTCAAAATATCTTAGCACTTGCTTTTTTATTTTTCCAAAATCCATTCCAATCCAACATAGTAGCATCACAAGGTTTATTACCTAATTAGTGGAAGAAATCCACAAAGAGCATCCATGTCAAAAATAAACCATTCTTTGGACCTGCACTGGACATCATAGTAACTAGCTCTCTAGGACTTTGTCTTTTAAACCTGAATTCCTTTAAACAAACAAACAAACAAAATGACAACCCAAAAAAGCCAAGGAAAATTATTAAAACTAAAACCTTTATATGAGGACAACGATCTGACAAAAAACCACCCTCCACAAAACAAAAACCTGTAAAAAAATCTCATGAATAAGCAGCTCATGATTTTCTGAGAACACGAGTTTAACCATTGCCTTGTTTCTTTACAGTATATATTTAGCTGGTTAGAACGTTTCCCAAAAAATTTCAAGAAATCTGTATCAGTTCTACTGACAGTCTTCCCGTTTTATTATTGATACGTGTGAACACAATACAGAGGACATTAAATAAGCCAGAAAATCATATCTAGAGTATAATTTTAAGTATACTAGATAAAGATGAAAGAGAGAACGCTATGCCCACAGAGCATCACATATAATAAAGATGGCTTTCTTAGACAAGATAAGACACATTACTCATCTACTGCAAAATCCAAGCACTCAGAGAGTGAGTGTGGAAATCAAGCATGACGTTACTCTTTTGCTACTTCTTGAGTACTTGAAGGTAATTACATATACCTATTTCCCCCAACATTTTATATGGGGAAAAATGCTGACATGAGTTAGCTATGACAACAAAAAAAAAAAAAAAAAAGAGCCATACTTAGCAGAAAAATACTTGGCTTGTAAACAAGAAAAAAAACTAGGCAGGAGAGTCTGACAATAAGTCAGACTGCACAAAGTAATATAGCTGACGTTGGACTGCTTTCTGTCTCTTCAGGAATTTTGCAGGCTTTGAATTCAAATAAAACTACGTTCATTTCTTTCCTAAATCTGTCCATAGCCTGTGTTTTATGCAGTTACTGTTACTATCTACATCTAGACACTGAAACAGTTTTTCTTCATTTATGGGCCAACATCATTATTTCATCGACCATCAAACAGCGTATTTGTTGATTTAGACAGAAGATTTTATCATACTGAACTGCTGTATTTCATCTGACAGTAAGCCAACAGTAACAGCTGAATTTCCCAAGTTAGTCATAATACTCTGAGGGATTTCTTTTGTTTGAACAGTTAATCCCTAGGACAACACAAATTAAAAAACAAAGTGGACACTGTTTTACTAATCATTTTGGCACCCCTGTTATCACATTTATCTTTGTTTACCCATTATGTTGCTTTCTGGTCAGCAAATGAACAGCTTTTACTTTTAAATATGAAATTTAGCTTTAACCGTGAAGTATTCAGACATTATTCTTACATAGGTCAGCAGTAGTTTATAATAAATGCATGTGCAAGATGAGCTCATGTTAAGCTTTTAATTCCAGTATGAGTACCTTACATTTCTGAAATGGAGCGACTACAGAGATGAGGCACACTTACACAACATTTTAACACTACTACTTCCAAAATAAATTCCTTTAAAGATACACTATTGTCTTTAAAATGCCCTTCCTAACTACTGCCTTTCACGGCCGACTAAAGAACGCAAGGCCAAAGAGGAGACACAAGCAAACACGTTAACAGTCCAAAGAATCACTGTGAGATGTTTCTGTACCAGCCCACAGACCAACATTCATGGTGCAAGGACAGTGATGTTTGCCACAGAACCTCAGCTTGTTTTCTCCACTCCTGCTCCCCTTCTCCCACTAATATTTGGGATTTTACTTGGTGGGAGGAGCTGCTAAGGGCTCTGTGACACTTATATGCTCCCAAAGGATCGTTTTTCCAAAATACTTCGGAGTTTTAACTGCTTATATGGTAGCCAAAGGGCTCTCGGTCTCCCTGCTCTAGTTCTTCTAATTACTTTTCTTGTAATTATCCCTAATTATGACACTGGAACAATACAAACCATGCAATTTCAGTGGAACAAAGCCACCACATACTTCCTCCAAAAGCTGGCAAAACTAAAATTATCTCTTGACTAAAGAGAATCCTGCAAGGATCCCCATCAAACTTCACCCCCAGACTCCACTCAGACTCCAAGATCATTCCGATACCATCCTTCAGGTTCAAGTCAAGTCAAAGCTAGGTTTTGACCCTTTCCAAACACATCTGAAACAAAGAGGGGAAAGAAACAGCCTCTTGGTTCAGGTGCAGGAGGAAGCACTCCTGAGGAACACAGCTGATTAGGATTTCTTCATAGAATATGTATTAAAAAAAATACCAAATTAATCTGAACAATCTCCTCTCCACGCATGAAACGAAACATGGTGAGCTTGATATTTGACTTGCAGGTTTTTTTTAAGGATAAATCCCTTAGATCCAGAATGGCATTTCAGGAGAGAAAAAAGTGCGACATCTACACTGAATATGCTCATAAGCACTCCTCCATGCAGTGCAATAGAGCCACTTTCTGTTTGGTGGTCTGCCAGGTTTGAAGTAAAGACAGAAAGCTGTTCCACATCCCAAATTAATGCCCTAGAGACCAGCTTATACAGCTGGTCTGTCTCTAGGTCAGTGGAAATTTAATTATTTGCAAAAATGCCAGAAAAAAAGGGAAAAAAAGAAAAAAACTGTATAGGGACAAAGAAAGGAAAAAAGACATTTTCACTCTTTCAAACTATAAGGAAGATCATCTCTCGTATTCTTCCCTCCCTTATTTTAGACTGTAATAACAGGGAGGGAAGAGGAGTTACTGACAAATTTGTTATATTATCTTAAGAAAAACAGCATAAATGATAGAACTAGCTTTCAGATACATAACTGAGCAAGCACACTATTTTTTTTCCACAGCAGCTAATGCCAAGCACTGTTTTAAATAGCTGGTATAAAGGACTATAATGTCATTTCAATTTAGGTAGCACAGCCATTTTCATTTTGCACTGCAATGCAAGGATTAAATGTATCTGAAAAATTTGTACTTCTTTCAAGTCTTGTAACTAGTGACCGTGCTTCAGAACACAAGCAAATTTTTCTTCTTACAGTGAATATACAGGTCACAAGCTACATGCTGGCGGAAAAGAAAGTTCAGTTCGAAGTATTTTTAATTGCTATATTAATCAGATTACTACATTTTAAAAAATAAAGATTAGTGATAAAGGAACAGTAGGTCTGTGATGTGAAGATCGGAAAGCAAGGAGATGGGCATACAAATGTTGTTTAGCATTTAGAATATGCCTACCCTATACAGGAGTACTTACAGAGATACCACCAATTTCTGAGCCGCATTATCTAAGGTACCAAAAGCAGTCTGATTTTGCTGGCTGTTAGCAAAAAACAGCAGGATTTGTCAGCTTAGAAAGAACACCACACTAATGCAGCTATAATGATTGTGAAATTCTGTGTTGTTCAGTGTCATAGATCACAAGAATGCAGCTGTGTATGTACCTTCCTACTGATCAAAATCTATCTAAATTCCAGCTGAGCCTAGTGTTTCCTCTTGGATAGGTGGCTCTGAAGGCCTACACACCTAGCCATTAAACACCAGATGGACAGATCTGGGTGAAACTATTAAGTATGAATTCAGGCTTTGGGAGAGGCTGGAGAACTTGTGGTCTTATTTTAAAATTCACTTTTCCTTTGGGGAGGTTAAACGTTGTTAACTGTAGCAAAGCCCAAAACTTTTAAACTTACCTTAAAACACTGAAAACCTCCAGTCTCTCCCATGTTTTCAAAGGCTGAACAATACTTGCTTTGTCAAACTATGTCAGCAGACTGGTCTTCCTGCTGGTAAGTACAGCAGTGCTAACATGGTAGTGGTTATCATGACACACCAGAAAAAGAAGCTATGAAAAATAGATGCTGTTTCTAAAAAACTGTTTTGAAATATTTCCATTTTCAAAATTTAAAAAAGAATAATAAAAAAAATTTCTTCGCTACGTAGATTTGATAGTTTTCCCTTACACAGCCTGCAAAAGGACTTCTGTGGGAATCTAAAAGCACACAAAACTTGTTAAGCAACTACCAGTCCACGACACAAAAGGCAGTAAAAGAAACACTGATGTGCACAGGCATAGAGCTTGCAATACCTTCATATTAGATGCCTCTGTTTCCAGTTTTGTTAGGTGATTTGAGTTATCCTCTAGCTCTTGCCGAAGATTGGAGTTCTCCATCTTTAATGCCTCAACTTGCTTTAACAACTGATCATATGAAGCTGCGGCCATCCTGGGCTACCCTCAGCCCTAAAAAAAGTAAGAGAAAACATTAAATTTAAACATTTTAGGAAAAAAAAATTATCTAACCAAAAAATCATCTCTCTGTCCTTCCCATTTACCATTCAATTTTTTAAACATTTAATTTAAATATGTTACATCAAACTATTAACGCCTAGAACTAACATCAGTTCAAAGACTTTTTTTGGTGGGCTTCCATTTGATACACATGACTAAGCAAACGAAAGAAGTTCATTAACAATTGCGTTACGTATTAGGGTAAGCCAAAATACATGAAAGAAAATCATAGCATCATAAAAAACATGCTTACTTCAGCATTTCAATTCTAACACTGAGAAACTATGCAGATAATAGACTATATTTAACCATTTTTGGATAGACAACAAGCACTGTCAACCATATCTAAAAGACGCTGACTGCCTACTTATTTTATGAAACAAAAGATAGTCACAGATGTTCAAAATTCCTAGGAAGAGCACAAACTAAAGGAAATGTTGTATGAAAGGCAAACAGTAAATATTGAGGAATTTTAAAAGGAAAAAAAGCATCAAATGTAGTAATAATCAAGTCTTTTGTAAAAATACCCTCTAAGGCATAAACATTAAAAATTTCAACACAAGAAAGGTAATATTGCACAGTAAAATAAAAAGATAAAAGGCTATTCTTGATATCTAGATATCCCATATTATTTTGGGTAACATTGTAACACAGTCCTCGAATGCCATCACAATTATTTAGCTATTACAAAGGAGAAACAAACAAATACTCCAATTTAAATTAAAAAATTCAACTTGTTTCCCACTTTCCAAACCAAAAATCATCGAAGTTGTTCATCTAACAACATGAGTTAACTAAAACATGGCTAACCATGTTTGAAGCTGTTTACAGTTGAAGCTATCAATTTGCTATTCATCAGCTATTCAAGGGAATACAAGGAAGCCTAGCACTTCATATATGTACAAGTTACCCTTCCAAAGTCATCGCAGGAATTTCCTAAGTATGCGGCCTGTAACTCAAAGGGAAGGTAAAAAAAAAAAAGCTTATGGGCCAACATTCCCTTTCACCTTTACTGCAGTACTTTGGAAAAGATGAAACAATTGAAAGCTCTTATTTAGCAGTTTCTCTGTATCCTCTCACTAGGCCTTTGACCTTACCGCTTGTGTAACTCCTTATGTAATCAACTTTGCTCTTCCAAATCTTAATTAAATTATCCATCCCACTAAAAAATAGTTAAAATTATTCAAAAAAGTTTTAGTTCCCCAATACAAATTTTGAAAACTGTGTTCAATCTTTCTACATTTAAACTCAACGAAATGTAAAGAATATACACCATTGAAGACAGGAACAATAACAAAAGCTGTAGTGCATTTGATATGGCTAGTTTATTTCCTTTTCAAGAAGCAAGTCTTCACACCCTAAGCACCTGTCATCATCAAAGACAGGAGAAGGAAGAAGCCTGCCACTTATGGAATTATGATTTCCATGAAGCTACCAATAAGCTGAAGACAAAAAATCCCTAACAAATTTCTTTTTCAAAATTCGGTCATGCTTTACTGGAGACCTCATTTTTAGAGAAATGAAGGCAATCTGAATCAGCCGCTCTGTTCTGTGAGTTCTGTGCTTTAATCATTGGTCTGCTTCACCTAAAAGGTGGAGAGCTGTCACAGAGAGTTGTAATAAAACAAAAACAAAACAAAAAAAAAATCAAAAAGGGCAGACTGCTTCTGTTCCATTTAATGTATGGCTGGATTTTTTTTAGAAAGTAACCGTTTCCATTCTTATTAATAAAACCAACAGCTGTAGTTCACATTTCTTTTCAGAACATACACTATATGGACAATTCTACACAAGCCCAAGGAAAGGTAGATAGAAGTGAAAACATTTTTACATTAGCTGTCACAAATTAGTATTGTGTTGTAATATTGGTAGAATCTGTTTCAACAAGTATACCACACATTTATTAATTTACTTCTAATTTACAAAAATGTGTGCCATGTCTTTGACGTGCATTGTGATTCTAGCTAGAATATCTTTTTATCCCATCATTTTAATTAACCATTAGTATGAAAGAACAGGTAATGATAAAAAAAGTAATAAAGGTTTCCCATTTTCTGTCCACACTAAGGAATTCTCATTCACAGATTTGGAATGAAAAACAATTAGCCACATTAACAAGAAGCATACACACAACAAAGAAAATGGAGAAAGCTGAATGAGGGGAGGAGCTACAGTAGAAAGCAACTGCACAGCTCTGATATTTTAAATGCAAAATAAGCTGAAGTGTGCTTATGTTAAATAAGTAAGAATCCATTTTCTGAAGGGGAGGTTTGGTTTGCTTTCCCTCCCTCCTGATCTAAGTGCCTAAGCTTCCCTTTGTGTATTTCATTTTCATAACATGGAAGTAGGGCACCACCACTAAGAGACAGCATTCCGCCTCAGACTAGGAGTCGCTTCCCGATTCATTCAAATGTCAAAACTTTACTCTGTGTATTTTCAGATAAAAAAAACAACATTTGAGTTAGCTGATTACCACAAGCTGGGTAATCCAAAACATCTTCACTTTTTTGTTAAACAGATGCCCAGACGGGCAATAAGCAACACCGCCCCAGGCAGAAACTCACTCCCACCGGTTTGGCATCCAGAGGAGCTGGGCTGCCTGACTGCAGCTCCGCTAGCCATGGAGCCACCATCCGGAATCGCAGCAACGCCTGGCAGCTGCTCTCTGCTACCAGGGCATTCACATCGGCACCTCAGGATTCAGCAACAATTTTAAAGAGAACATCTTGGGGGGGTTAAGAAAAAAAAAAAAAAGCCCACATCATATCCTGGGAGCATGGCGAGGTTTGGTCAAAGTGTGCTTGCAGTCAGTACATCCGCACTGAAAAACGGACCAAAGGCAGACAGTCTCACGTTAGCAATATGCTGCGAGCCCCCTAAGCATCTGCTTCTAGCAATGCTGCCACCCCACCGTCTGAGGCTTCTGGACTTCTTGGGGGAACACAGATGCATACCTACATCCCTGGCCCTCCAAGATAATTCTCCTTTTTCCTGCCTGTGAAGGAAGGACTACTATTTAAGTCAAAGTAAAGCACATTTTAGTAAATATAGTAAAAAAGTATAGTACTCTTTAGAAATAATGTGTCTCACCAACCCAGCAGCAACCAAGGTGTTTGATACAGTGCCATATAACCAGCCACGGCTGTAACAGAGATCAGCAGAAAAACTGTACGTGGGTAAGGAGCAGCTCAAAGACAAGATGACACTGGGCAGTGCTGCAAGCCAAATTGCTGGGCTGGAGGCTGGTTGTTAGCAAAGTTCCCCCAAAAGTAGTCTGTGACAGGTATTTTTAAATGTTTCATTATTGACCTTGGCACAAGAAGTGGCATCAAAACTTCCTCCCATAAATTCAAGAGGCTTCACAAGGCCAGAGAACTACGTGCCATACACAAGGAATTTGATGAACTGAGAAATGGAGCAGTAGAAACAGGGTGGAATTAAATAAGCGTAACAACAAAAGGTCACTCATGTAGGAATCTTGCCACCTGGAAGCAGTGAGTGGTGAGAAGCACCTCGAGGCTGCAGGGCCCCCCGGCACTGCCAACACCACACCAGCACAAGCACAAAGAAAGGTAACACCATCCCCGGAATTATCAAGTCATTTTATAAAGACACAGGTAAGAAAAGTGAACATACGTGGGCGCAGAGAAAGATACTAAGTGATCAGGGGACTAGAGGGTCTCTCATATGAGAAGAGGCTCGACAAGCAAGCTTTTGCTGCCTCAGCAGCAAAGGCTGGAACAACACACACACACTTTGTTATTAGGGAGGGGAAAACACTCAAGAGGGAGAAAAATATTTATGTTAAAACGCAATACTGACACAGAAGAAATGGGTATAAATTGGTCATTTATCAACATAGGCTGGTAGCATCCATTGGAAGCTGTAAATTCAGCAACATCCTTGCCTAGCTCACCGCACAGGAAGGAACTGGACTTAGGGCTTCAGAAATCCAATACCATATTCCTGAACTTCAATACAGAAGAATACTGTACTTATTATCGTTATCTCCAAGATATTTGTATCTTTTTCTCCTGAAATAATAAAATACCAAAGCATTTCACAAAGGACACCGTTATTGAACTTTAAAATGGGGGAAACGGACACAGGTAATGCATGACCACAAAGTAGCTTAGGCTTCCTGACGCTGAACACCGTGACACCTCCCAGGCACTTAGCTTGTAGAGTGAAATCGCAAGGGTCCATTACACACAAGCGGTTCTATGTATATTGAGCTAACACCTTAAAAATTAAAATCTGCCTCTCTTCTGCAAATAGTTTTTTACCAATAGCCTCAAACTAGACACATCAGATCAGAGTTCAGGTCCCAAAACTAATCCTTGGATTTATGCTCCAAATTATTTGAGTACAAAAAAATTACTTAAAAAAATTTTTAAACACAGAATTAGTGGCACCAATAGAAATCGACTGTATCGATGTATCCCCTGTGTGTGATTTCTCAGTGGTCAAAACACTTGCCTTGCGGAAAGAGACAAACTCTAGACCCTCTCTTGGCCAGACATGGTTCACAGCCACGTATCACCTCATGATTACTTCACAGCAGAAGTAACCAGTAACCAGTCCAAAGGAAAGCCCGTAAAAGTTTACCCATGTCCCACTAGCCTGAAGCCGTACCACTGCACACACACAAACATATTCAAGATTACCAGGGCCAGAATTGGTTGAATCAAGAATAAATGACTCTTCTTCCCACCCCCTCTGTATGAAACCACCACAGTGGGAGGAAGTGGAGGGGAAGCGAAGAGGAACAACTCTGGCCTCCAACACCCATTTCACATTTTACCCAGCCGCAAGGAAAACACATGACACATGCAACAGAACCCACCTTTGTAAAGTTCACTACAGCACTTCAGTCAAGCTCCCTTTTGCACTCTAACTGTGTTTCCTCTTCGCAGAGTGGTCACCATTCAAAGGGAGGAATGGAGATACCCCTTTCTTGAGATTTACTCCAAGAAATAACTCTCTTGGAATACAGAAACTTTGAAATTTAATTCCCTCATTATAAGAAGCGCCCAAAAGGTAGGTCTCCTACTTCCCTGACCCATATGTCTCGTGATTAAGAGGTTTCTTCTTCATCTCCTATCAAAGTAAGGTGAAATTACGACAAAGAAATTTCACGCTTTACTGAATCAGCACTTTGCATGAATATACACATCAAAGAAGAATTTCAAGCTGGATATAACTCTTTTACACACTAAAATCAAAATTAATGAGAAGCCTAAATTTATGCAAACATACTGTTAAGATTTAGATACGCATTCTTCTACATTAACAAAACTATACCAGTAACAACTGCCCAGAAATCTGGAATATAGATGCACTCTTTTTAATCTCAAATCCCAAGAGAAAGGAAAAAACTGCAATATTCTCTGAAAACTCAAATTTTTTTATTGATCAGAGCCGCCTTCTTTTAAATCAATAAGCATACATACTCGACAGGCCCTAAAGAGGTCCTACTTAAGAACCCCAACAATTTGCAATATATTAATTAAATCTCCTTATGAAAATATTTCAGGCTCCCATTACTATCTTTTTTTCATCCATAAAAGCTATCATTGTTACCAGAGCATCCTATTTTTAAGAATCAACTTTTGTTGAACAAATTAGTCTTAGTCTTTTCAGAACAGAGGCTAAGAATAACCTAAGATATAAAACCATGTTTTTTCAACAATAGAGACAGAGACCTGGCACTGTCTATATGTAGCTAGATAACATTTTTAGATAACTACCACCTATTTGTTTCATTTTTAGAAATCTTCAATGGAATAACTATTCTGCCACCCACATTAACTGCCTGAGAGTGATTATTATTTGGGGGTTTTGTTAGCAAATAAGTTGTACGGCTACTTCAGACATGAAACTCAGCGAAAAAAAGGCAAAACTAGTTTCTTCAATAAGGCTCAATCCAAAAAACAATGATGTCAATTAATGCCCCTGTTCACGTAATTGATTTTGGATTACAAACTTCGTTGGCAGTAGTAAATCAGATGTTCAACTCTCTAATAATCAAACAGAGCTTAGCATTCTACTACCACCACCAGTAAGCAGATGTGCTCCTGCGCTCTGTAACTGAAGATTTTTCACAATGCAGTTTATCTTCTTAATACAACAGCTTGTAATCATTGAATCTAATCTTCATTAATATCTAGATTATATTATCTAGAATATAATTCTAGAACTGCTTATGAATATCTAGACTAGTGAGGCTGGAAAGGACCATCAACTCTGATTTCTTTCTACGTGCACAAATTTTACCCAACTCTTCAGTGTTGAGCCCAATACCTTGTCCTTATTATTCTTTACCATTCTGTCGATTCATTCCCATGTGACTAATGGGGAATTGTTTTCTCAAGGGCATATCACACTGAATTCAGGGAGAAAAACAGTCATACCGTCATGAGATTTTTTCCAATTAGTTTAGCTTAAATACGTTTAAAAACAGGGGGGGTTGTGCAGCAGTAGGTCTAGGGGTTCTGACTTGGAAGGGGTCAGTGCTCGGGCAGGGCAGGCTGCCCTGGTGCCTGCCCCCAGCCGTCCTCCCTAGCCATCTCCCCAAGGTTCCCACCCAGGGAGGAGGCAAGGGCTCAGCTGCTCAAGTGGCAGCTGCCTAAACCACTGCAGATTACTGCCTGACTACCAAGGTAATCTGAAATAGGTGCCGGTTTTACTACGCTGGGCCATTAACCACAATGGCACGGCAGTTGTTAACGCGGCTATTTCCAAAAGAGGGGCAAGGCTGACAGACAGGACAAAAATCCATCACAGCTGCTCTAAGGTAAACCAGACCCACTGACTAATGTCGGCCTTAAATGGACCATTTTCATATAGTCACCTTTATCAGTACGCTCATGGGAATAAAGTGAGGGAGTTTTTTGGCCATTCATATTTTGAACATACCAACCCATGCCAATTTGCGTTAGTTCAATTTCTCTGTTGACTGAATCCCACATCATACTTTCCATTATTTTGTTTGAAGCTTGTCTTCAGGTTTAATGGTTTATATGTAAATATCCTTCTGCTTGTCCTTTTTCAACTCTGGCAAAATAGCAGCACTCCAAGTGCTGTGTTTAGGAACTTATCAAAAATGAATATTGGCAGGCCAGGGACCGTCTTACCCACTTCAGTTTGGGGCAAGCTTTCCAGGCTTGCTGATTTAAAAATGTTTATCCTTCATAGGCATTAATACTCTCCTTTCCTACTCACTGAAAAATACTCCATCGACCTGAGATCATAAAAGCCTGTTATACTCATTCTTTACAGACAGAGCAGAAAAATTATATTTCTGCCTTCCACAGCATCACACTGACCTATGCTATTTCCACCTGGTGATAAGCCTATGCTTTATTAAAATGGCTTTTGTTGCCAGCATATTTAATCGTCCTATCCCTACCTGCATGTAAGAACAAACCCCAAAACTACTAGTCAGTAGCAGCTAGAAAGGAGGCTGTTTTGTTTGGTTTTTCCTCATCTGGGCTATGTGGGCACACAAATACAACGAGGAGTGTGAAAGTGCTATAAAGCTTTGTGTGTGGTTGGTTAAAGAGAATTAAGAAGATACTCATTCTATACTGAGTGAGAATTGCCTGTGAGTGGAACAGCAGATCGGGTACCTTCTGTTCATGTTCTCATTTGGTTGGCATTAGCACGCGCGGGTCATCAGAGAGATGCAAGAAGGAGCAGGAAACCGCCATCACAGAAAACTGTTCTTCATCAGCTTGTTTTAGCAACAAGGGCTTTGACATCAGAAAGTGAACTGCAAATTATGTAACACTACTCCTTTTAATAAATTTGCAAAAGCGGACATTCAAAAAAATTCACAACAAATTACACCAAATGATAATCTCTAGATTAGGTACTCTCTGAATTCCTGGGTATTTCATCTGTGTAGAAAAAAAAAAACAAGGGCCAGATGAAAAGCCATTACTGTTATCGGTTATCCTAATAAAACGTTTGAACGGGTTAGTCCCTTTAAAAGGAGGCCATACGATTTTCTCTAAACATCAGCTGCATCGAGAGGATTTTCTTCTTAGCTTTTCTATCCACTTCTGCATGAAGGTTATCCTTTTGGACAGCTGACTAAAACACTGAAGTGTTACTATACCTGAGCTTCCTAAATCCTTTCGACTGGGGGGGGCGGGGGGATACGGTAGAGAGGTTTTTTGGTTTTGTTCTTACATAAATTAATTCATAACTTGGCAAGAGCTTTCAATCTGTTGTTATATTTTGGGATACCTCCGTAAGTTCAATACTTGGCCTGTATTCACCAACCATAAGCAGCAGCATCATCTGTCGTTCCTAACCAAAACATAACTTGGCTAATGAAGGTTCGAAACAAGAAGTGATCCATGTTCTCTGCATTCCTTAAAAGACCAGGAGGAGAAGGAAAGAGAAGATGATGGTCTGAAGTCTTGGCTTGCCTTCCTCATTACAGGTCATGTGTGACGAGGGTCAAGCGTGTGTGTGTGACAAACAGAAATGACCCCACATTCAGGATTTTACTAAAGAATGCTAACAATCAAAAAAACATTCCTATTAATACAAAAAAAGTGAAATACAGAAGTCATATATTTCAGGCTATGAACAGCCAAGTTCAGCTTTTATTACACTGCCAAGAAAAAAGCCCCACTTCTTCCTTTATAATTCTGGGTTGGGAAGTTCCTTAGCTGGTTAGTCATGCTGCATTCAGAATACGACTGTGAAAATACGAAACATGATTTGCATTTAAATACTATATTGAACACAAAGCAGTCCAGACATCATTTGAATCATAACTTATATTGGACCAGGGATGATTCACAAGCCCGAACACTCATTCTTCATGATGATCATCTTTGCTATTCATGGCTAATTGTGTATGCCCTCACTGCATATGACTTGTTCCTGTTTACTTTCGTATTTCACGTAATCTTTCAGGGATTCAATTCTAGAAAGTTTAAGCTGTTAAAGAGTCTGAAACAGGTCTTCATTTTCCTGTTTTAACTGAAAACACAAATTAAACCCCAAACCCTTAACATTAAATAAATCAGCTTTAATTAAAAAAAAAATTATTATTTTATAATAAAGGAATATTTCCCCATACTGGGTGACCTATCAGGGTCGTCTTCAGGGTTCCCTTCAGCACTTTTATGGAACCCTACACCATTTGTCTTGCAGCATCTGTTCACACAGGTCCTGCACGAATTTTGGAAAACCACCAGCGGAGATTTGTCCTTCACTGACAGTAACGTACAGTCACAGCATGTCATTAGTAGTATAGACTATTTTAAATAAGTTTTCATTACATTGATGAAGAAATAATTAATCACATTTCATCAACATAAACATATTACCACCTGAATTAAGACACATATTGATATCTAACATAAGAATTTAGAGACCAAAGTAACCCATGTGCATTTCCAACTTATGCTGTATTATTCCACGCTGATGATATACTAATAGTGCACTATGACAACACGTATCCAAACATTTCTCATAACTGAATAGTCTAGACAAACGTTTTGGCAAGTATCATGATACCATTTGAGGGACGATGTTTAGGAAAGTCCACGTTCATAAATAATTTACAGTATTATATTTAAAAGTGATCTTTTATTCAAGCTGCCATTTTTAAGAACACGACTACAGCTTCTTACAGGAACAACTCTGCTTGTTACACAAAACAATACTGATTCTTTTTAAGACTTAAAAAGGTACAGGAAGAAGCATCACCATAATAATCAACATAATCACTACTGTGCTTTTGTCACCCTCCTTCCTTTCAGAAAAAAGCGGTGAAAGCACCTCTGCATCTATTGTATCTTCTAATATTTAAGTAACTAACGAACATTCAAAATGTTACAGGAGAAACATCTAGTATCACCAATATACCTTTTGAAACCAATTATTCCAAATGGTTAAGTCTTCAACTGATGTTTTAAAATTTAACATCATCCAAAACCTCTCTCACTGACAGACAGGAAATCTGTGATTCTAAAAATAACCATATATACAGAAAATGTTTTGAGGACATGTTGACTAAAAAGCAGAATTTTAAGATCAGTGAGTTAGACTTGTCTTCATCAAACCTTTTTTATGCATCATTGTATTTAACAGAACTGAGAAGGGGAAAAGATTTTTAACAGTTACTTTGAGTCTCCCGAGAAATACGGAAGAGTCTAGTTCCATCAACCTACTTCCAGTGCTTATGCTTACACGTATTTTCAAAGAACTGTAATTTTGACAAAACGTTCATAAATCTATTAACTATATTAGAAGTAACAGAAAAATTAACTAAATAATGAAAAGAGAGTAGAAAGAACAGTAAGGAGCTCTTTCAACAGATCAAACAGCAAAGCACGGAGGTACTTAAAAACTGAAATTGATCTACATTGTATTATTCATGCATGCACAGTAATTTACTGGAAAGACTTCCACGCAAACTAAGAAGCTGTATGTTTCTTGCTACGCCTTTAAAAGGCATCTTTCAGCATGTGACTATCCAAATCAAGTCAAAACCAGGCTGCATCGATCCCTTGCAGAAAACCCTACCAAATGAAAAATGCTCCTTACAGGTCATAGCCGGGGTCCTCCATGTAAGTCAACGGGAAGAATTCTAAACCTTGACCCAAGCAACGAATAGGATGAAATAATTTGGCAGCACACGTCGTCCTCCAAAAATCGCTGCACGTTTTTGCAAAAGCAAGGAGCGTTCTGCTGGCAGTGACCTAATTACTAGAATAAAAGCTGCGTATCTGACAAAGGGGAAGAAAGGACCCACTGCTTCATACATAATTTATTAAGATTTCCCACAGCATTCAGGTTAAGTCGCGGACCCGAGCATCTCTTTGTGATGTTAAATAAATTTGTAAGAAGTCAGCGGATCCCCGGGCGCACCGAGGGCGCTCCCGGCCCGGCTCGCCGCCGCCCGGCCTCCCTCCCTCCCTCCCTCCTCCCGTCCCCCCGCCGCTCGCCCTTCCCGGCGAGGGGACGCGCTGCGGCAGCGGCGGCACCGCCGCACCCC
>VWZL01000170.1:871956-890166 GCA_013396915.1 Stercorarius parasiticus
CGCCCTCCCGCAGCCAAGCGCGGCAGGCGGGGCCCAGGGCCGGCAAGGCGGGGAGCGGGGCACGCCGCCGCCCGGTGGCTAACGGGAAGGGCGCACGGCGAGCTGCGGCGCGGCTGCCTGCGGGGCTGCCGTCCCTCGCCGCGGGACACGGCTGCGGCCCTCCCCAGCCGCGCGCACCGCGGGGGCCTGCGCCAGCCAAAACCTGTTACCACCTACGGCGCACCCATGACGTAAAATAGAGAATTAGGGTTTTCTGTTAAGGCAGGCAGGGTGACGTGCCAGCCGCCCGGCGGGTTTTGAACCCCCGAGAAGGCAGGTAGGACTTTCTCCTCCACGCAGAAGCAGCCCCATGCTGCTGCTCTATGCTCGAGGATCGCCATGGGCAAGGGACTAAAAGCGCTCTGCAGAAATGAGCTCACCGGCAGCCGCATGGCGTCAGTCGTAATGATGACCATGCCCTTCTCCTTCCCGTCAAACCACGCTAGGACTAAACACCGTGTGAGACTCCCATCTTTTGCATTTATATATAGCGAAATACTTTGCTTTTATACAGCAACGAAACGAAGTTCTGCATGCACTAGAATTAAAGTCAATACAGGTCATCTAGTTTTTAAAGACATACATAGAGACACTGCCTATTAAAAAGGCAACGGTATGCATATCCTTCAAGGGTATCTCATATCTCAGACTTATTTGCAGTTCAGTAAAATACTGTTTTCACATGCTTTTCAGATATGAAGTTGTCACTACTACTTGGTAGTTTAATAACAGACCAAATATGTATACATCTAAGCTATACCAAATAGAACGGTAAGTACCAGTTTAGTGATGGGTTGGAAAAAAACAAATTCACATGACAGATGAATAAACAAATCAATTCATGAAACTATTTCAGAATCTCTTCCCCAAACTGACCTCTCTCCAAAGACAAGGATGTAACAAAGCATTCATGAAGAAGACTTAAAACCCCACAGCAGCACACTACTTAATACATTAGACAGTAGAAAAGTAAGTCGTATTTCAGCTGAGTTCACAGCCTGTATTTTCACTTACAAAAAAAAGATATAGGTAACAAGTGCTATGGCAACGTTGTTTAAAAAAATAATCAAGCTATAATATAAAAGGCAGATTTGTAGAAACAGCACAATATTAAGTCTTTTTAATCCTCTAGAAGTATTCAAGAATAAATCTATGGGCAGCACAGACCACCTAAACAGAACACTGTGTTAGAGACGACGTCTGAAAAAGTGCAACAGTTTCTCAGCTAGAGCAAATGAATGCCCTTCCCTGTGGCCCTTCACATAAATTATGGAATTATATGCTTATACAAGTGGACATAAGGATAGATAGATCATTAAAAACATGTCACCTTACATGCCTGAGGAAATTTCATTCTTCCTATAATCACTTCTTTGATTTGTATGAAACAAGCAGGCTCGTGATACCTCGTGGTTGGGACCAGAAGAAATTAAAGGCATTACAGGCCTGTGTATGCATGAGAGTAATTGCACCACAGATACTTAAATATTACTACTTTAGTTTCAGCTGTTTTCTCATGGCTCCTTTTTCCAGTCATAGAAGGCAATACTCCACACTCAAGAAAGATGCACTTTACCAGATAACCTTTCATCAAATATCTTCATGATTAAGGAGATGTGTAACATTAAGTCATCTGCTACCTTCAGCATAGTATCACACAAAATCCTCTTTGACTTCATCAGTATGGCTACCTATAGGGGTCATGTCACTTAAGCTGTCATGGTAAACCATTTTAAATAAAAGCTAAGTGGGCCACTACTCAAGGGTAAGTGTTTCAGGCTACCTGATTTTTTGCTACAAAGCTTCTATTAATTACAGCAATAGTCGACATCCCTCTGGTTTTTGATTCACTCCATTTCACAGAGACTGATTTCATACTCCCTCAGCTGTAACAAATTATCACATTACTCTTCACAGGTTTAAAGTTTAGAACCTAGCTAGGCATTAGATTTAAGGCCATCTTACTTTATATCTTACTCATAAACGCCACTGTTCCTCACAAAAGCAAAGCAAAATGTTCCCAGTTGTTATTGTGCAGCACTCTCCATCCTAAAATAATTTACATTAGCATAAGTGTATACTCAAGTAAGTATAGACATAGCTCAACACCTACATTATCAGTTGGCAAGTTGTTGCAATGAGTGGTGGCTTAGATACCAATCAGGTTGGTCCAGTAATGGTTTTAAATCATGTTCAGAAGTTGCATGTGCAACACAGTCTGGAATGACTACTTCAAGTGTGCAAAAACAGCACCAGAGAAACAATGCCAAGGAAAATGCCAGAGGAACTGAAATCCTATATACTTTAAAGCTAAATTGCATACTTCTAATTGAAAAACTAAGCTTGAGAAGTACAGTTAATTTTCTAGAATCCAAAATGGGATTATCAAACGCTACATAATGTATTCCATTTGTTTACACACATCATACTGCATTTTCTGCAACTCTGAAAAACTAACTATAGTTCTCACTCTGTGAAAAGATTCTTGTTAGTCCTTGTACTGGTTAGTCCTTTCTGAGCCTGGTTGTCGCAAGCCACCTAAGTTGGAGTAAATTCAGTGCTGAAGAACAATGTTAGATTCACTGGTCTATAGCCTGAAGTCCTGTACTTATTCACGGAACAAGCAGAGCATAAGCGTCAGCACAAATTCTCTAACATGTTCTGCCAAGATGACAGCTGAATGGGAAGCAGAAAGCTTTCCCTTCCTTGCTCATAGTAATGCCCATTCTATTATGATTTCATAAAAATGGTAGCTTATGTTTTGTGTCTGCATCACATGCACTTGCCTCTGAAGCAAAATCGAGTATTAAGTGAAATTCAGTTCAATAAAAAGCATGTTATTAGTAGTAAGATGACCTTTCTCACACTGTGTCTTCCAGTGGTATTAAAACATTGGTATACAGCCAATATTTTGACACATACTCTTTAACTTTTCTTTCAAAACTGCTTTCTGTGTGCAGTACTGGATTCTGCTAATAGAACTGATACCAACGGAACAGTATTTGAACAAAAAAGGTCAGGCTCTCAGGAAAAAATAAAACACAGAAAGGAATTGTACAGATAAAAGTCTTATTTAGACTAAGCTTATTTTTGGTTACTTATTTTCTATCTGGCAGAAGGTACAAGATGGCTTTTTCATTCATTGGAAGATACCATTATCAAGACAGATCTAGCAATACCTGCTGCGTATTACACACAAAAAAAACCCCTTTAAAATCTATTAAAAGAATGAAATCTCTGCAGGTAAGCTATCAAATCCCAGGGACACAAAGTTTTAGTATTGAAAAATATCAGCTCAGTTTCAGTATTCAAAATACAATTACTTCCCTTTTTTTGGACAAGATCCCTGCAGTCTACCCAGCATAGCATTCTCAAACAGGCAAATGGGAATTTGGCTCCAGAAAAGGAACTGGCAATCTTTTCATAGAATATTTTATGCAATCCATGCACTAAATATTTCCCAACTTCTCACTGCATTTAAAAAAATCCAGTTTGAGACCAAATAAAATTGTCATAACCCTGTTTCCCCCCAACTAGTAAGTACTGCTAAACAGAATGCTGAGCAGCTTAAGATACACATTTTTAAAAACAAGAAGTACATTCCCCAAAATATTTGCTCCATAAAAAAATCAAGACTATTACAACAGAATACACAAGAGGTTTTCTGTTTTTAGATAACTGGCTCATAAACGGGACAGTTCTCTGTGTCTTCACAACCTCACCCTCTGCAGCAGTACCCTTCTCCCTAGAAGCTTTTCACTATTTAGTATATTTAAAGGGATTGATATTTCATTATTAGTCATTGTACGTGCAGAGTACTACCTACCTCAGAGACTCTGGGCAGTAAGTGGGTTGGACAATGAGTTAAATTCTCTCTCTGTTGCCAGGCATTATGGTTGGTATTACTCGCAAAAGTGAAACCTAATGTTGCTGACTTAAGAGAACTTGCCTTCAGAACTTCACTTACTAATGTAAGTTTTACACATGGACTTACATCAGGCTGCGTCTTTTAGAGAGGTGGTATAAACAGATTTTATTAATAAACTTACAACATTTCACATCTGTCTTACATAGATGCAAATTTCATCTTAACACAGGACTTGATAAAATCTTTTAGCAGCTGCTATAACCAAAGATTGTCTGCTGCTTTTCAACTTTATTTTAGAAGTCGATGAAGCTGAACATGCTCTCTGCTTCTCATTTCCTTGGAAATAGTGAAGTTCCTTTCATGACTCTCCGTACCACACACAGAATGTGTATTGTTCCCTCTGAGCCTTGTCCTTACCATGTGACTAGGATCAATGGTAGTTTGTATATACACACATTGGGAATACTCACAACCTGCTCCCATCAGCATTAATATCCGTGTTTTGACCATGAAAAGCTGTATTCCTACTTTGTCCATCAGGATTCTCTCAGAAATATTGCATATCATTTCCTCATACAGACGGCCTCCAACTACAAGCATTAGAAAGATCATCAGAAAAAGAGGTTTCCTGAGGATCAAGAAAATAAAGGACCACCTTTCTCATGCAGATGCGTAAAGAACGGAAAAGAGAACTCCATCACTGTTCCTAACACACCATCCAGAACACATTGCACTCAATTCTCCTGACACCAGTCCTACAAAAATAAATAGGAAATTTCTACTGAGGATAGAGAATCTGAAATCAAGTTGTTCTTTCAAGATTTTCTATTATATTAATGTACTAAAATTCCACCTTTTTTTTTCTTCTTCCAGACAGCTGTGCTCCAAATCCCTGAACTTGAGAAGATGTGAGCTAGAAAACTTATTATTTGTCTGTAATTTGCTGAAAGTGAGTTCACATTGACCAGATAAACTAAAGAGTTGACTTTTTCTCAAGTGTAGCTTAGTTTACTCAAATGATTCATGCATGTGCCTACCCATTCATTCCAAACCTCCATCAAACTAAAGGCTTACGCAGCACTTTTGGAAACTGTAATTGCACCTTCTAACCCATCTTTAACTCCATTTCAGTGATTTGTTAACGGTCTTGAAGGCTGAACATCTTCCATGTAAAAGCCCTTGTCTAGTGTACCTCAGGGATTCTCTGGGGAATTTTTTTCAGAGGAAAAGCTCTTCCTAGACAACTTAGTTCAGTACTACAGATTTCTCCACTTTTCCCCAACTGGGCCATAGAGTAAAAAAATATTACATGTTTAGAGAAAGATCAAAAATTTGATGTTTTCCAATGTTTCCTGGAGAGTGCCAGGCTCTGTATCTGCCTGGTCTCCATCAGAGCTATCTTTTGTAATCAAAGCACTTTGTCTTCAAATACTTCGTCCTTAGCTGTCACACAGCTCTTGGCTCTGATGTACTTTTTTACCCAGGGCTGCACATCCATCAGCTGCTCAGAGACTGACTAAGGGTCAGAACCAGTAGAAGAAACTGACTACGTACCTATAATACTTACATGGCCTGAGTTAAAAGACAAAGCCCTATTTTGCTCGTTCTCAGTATTTAGCATCAGCCATAAGAAGATGCAGTATTCACACTTGTACATGACAAATGGATGACTGCACATGCAAATGGATGATCAGTTTCTTGTTACATTGTGGTTGACAGAGGTCATTGCTAAACAAATGGATGCTACACAGTTATATACACTTTATAGTGAACCCAGGAGCATCCCAGAACTCCACACCACTCTGACGAATGTAAGCTCTATCACTTCAGTGGAATATTTACCTTTTTCTTCACAATCTTCTTTTCAGTCTTCCCTTTGTTTGGTTTGAACCAGATGTTCTTAATGCAAGAGTTGATTTCTTGTAAGCATTCTGACGTTTTAGCAGTAATAAATCAGTTAAAATCTATTTAGCTAAAGGGCATCAACATGGTTTTTTGTCCATGATATTGAAAAGGAGGGAAGGTCAATTTTTGTGGAATCCTGTAAGCAAAGACCTTTTATGAAAAGGTATGTTAACCATCACCATTGTCAAAGTCTGCGAAGAAAAAAAAGGTTCTAGCTATAGGCTAGTTTCTTAAAGCCCACTGCATTAATAACGGCTGTGACAAGGTCTAGAAACACAAAGATCTTGCAAAGTTGTGGCTGTGTGTTCTCTCACCGTAATTATCTTTTAAACACTTAAATTAAGGCCTGAGCCTCCCAGGCTCTTAGCTAGTACATGACAACTGTATCAAATCTATCTTGAAAAACTGTCCTTTACAAGATACAGTGTTGACAAGGAATCTCAGGATATGCATATCTTCCTTAAAAATCTCAAAATATTCCACATTTCAGTACATAACAGTAACGACTAAGGAGTTCAAAGAAGGACCACAATAAAAGGCTCGGTTTGTTAAGGAAGATTTATGCTGTATGGTTTAAGGAGTACAACTTAGCTGGTTTAGCAAAAAGTAGGCTGTTTTTTATTACTGTATATTGAATATATTTCCGAAGTTGTCACAAGTTTAAAGAGATCCATCAGCTGGAAACTACACAAACTGGAACTGAATTTCCTAACATGGGTGTGGTTAATCAAATCACAAATGCTCAGTAGGAACTGAGCACACGAGGTGAAACAAGATATTTCTTTAAGAAATACTGACTTCTGGTGTTCTGCAGCTTCTAATATAAGGGTCACAGTGAACAGTACTGGGATCCATTCTGGGCTTGAAATACATGAAAGTTCACAACTCATTTAATCGTACAAGAATTTAATTCCTCGCAATGTGTGTACACTCAGAATGTGTTGCAATAATTATAATCAAGTCTCACACTACTGAGATTTAGCTGATTGCTTGTTAAGGTTAGGAAAGGAAGTCCTCCACCTCTTTTCTCAGTACCAAAGCAGAACTGCACCATTACTTGATTTCTGTGTATGCAGAGATGAGCCACTGTGGGAGGCAGCACTCCTGTACATCGGATTTGCGTTCCCAGGTAGCACAGCCCCCACAGACACCTGGCTAGCACACAGTTTTCCTGCTCACAGCCATGTTAATCATCAAGCGTAATGATTTGTCAGATTTTTGGGCTAGCTTTTGTTCTGGAAACGTTCTTGCTCTCTTCAGCTTATTTATTCTCCATAAAAATGCTTCCTTGCTTAAATTGGGTCTCACTTCCTTAGGGAATTTGCTGTTACACAAGCCTCTAGGCATTGGTGGCATACTAAAATATTTTTTCCCCTCCTACTTTGGCACACAGTTTAGTGGATTTACTGAAAGTTAAAAATACACAGCCTCATTTGAAAATATGGGGGTTTTATGGTGTTAGTGTGGTGGTTGCTAGGAGTTATGTTTTTCTCTTGTGGTTTTGAATGAAGAGCATCTTAATTTTTTAATTTCAAATCTTAATTTCTGTAACACTATTGAAGTTGAAAAAAAGACTTCTTGCTTACATTAGAGTGGGGGCTATTTTTATAAAAATCTGAGGAGTCTGTAATATCTATTAGGATATTTTCTCCTAATAATAAGGTTCAGCTTACTGCTGAAAGCTTTCCTGCTTACAGTAAGGAACAAAACTTCAAGTGTAAGCTGCACTGTCCAGTATTCAAGCAGCATGAATACTTTTTGAAATTGATCTACCTGCTCAGTAGAAAAGGAATGTAAAATTGAAGTATTCATTGCACCTCTAGGCAAGCTGCTTCCAGTACCAAGATCTACATATGTAGCAACAGTGCTCTATGATCTACACTTTCAGAAGGCACAAAAAAACGGCCTTTCTTTGGGCCTTTCTTCATTTAGGAAGCCAACATGCAACTTCAAAGTAACAAAGCCAGCATCTGAGACAGACGCTACTAAGAATTTACCACCACCCAAGTTACCTCAGGAAAGTACTGGGAAAAAGCAACTGAAGAAGAAAAGGGCTGACAGCTGTGCCCAAAACAAATAAAGCATCAGTGGAGTAACAGAGCAGAAAAACACACTTAAATTTGCCAAAAACTGAGAAGCTAGGAGTTTTAAAATTCTTTGATCTAGATAGAGTGCATATTTGCGTGCCAGCTTCCCTTCCCCAGCTTGGACCCAGGGCCACCAGCTACCCAATTTACACAATCAAAATACCTAAATTGCATGCATTGAATCTTAGAACCCTATGATACAATTGCATGATTGAAGTGTGGAACATTGTAACTCTCTTGAAACACTCAGGCTAGAGGTACAATTAAAAAAAGACTATCACTGAGAGGAAAAACATCCTACTGATTACAGATACATTTTGCATGTCAGATTCCAATCCTACAGACACGGTAAAGGAAAATTTTAAATAATCACAACCATATTTAGAAAAGCTCTCCTTTGTAAAGTGTACTAGAAGAACACTTTTTTTTTTTCCTCCTGACATATAACCCAAATACTTCCATCTTAAACAGAAACATGGATTTTCAAAGATCCTGAAAGCAAGACAGGTAGAACGCCAGCCTTAACTAGCTGAGATTTAGGGAAGATCACATTGATCTTCTTCCTCAGCATGGATTTGCATGTTATTGATCCATGACTTTTTTATAACCATTTATATTTTTAATCAAGTACTGAATCCCATAATAGAAATAATTTGTATTGTTTCGATGTTAGAACTCAAACCGTGCAGGTTTAAAGTTTGCCTGTCACTGAGCAATCCTGAGTAAACTCCAGCAAACCTAAGACATGGATTCCACACAAACAAAAATTCCAAATAAAGTAGTCTTTCAGGCAAGCTTAGTGCCTGCAAAGCAAGAGAAACTGAGATCCCAAGAATTTTAATCATTTCCCACAAGGGTTAATTTTGCAAACTAATTATCCCAGGTGGCAAGAGAAAAATCTTCACAGTACACATTACATGTTCTGACAAGGAAGAAACAATAGAAGAGATCCCATGTCAGTGGCAAAATCCCTTCTGTCACATGAACAGAAAACCAGAAACGCAACTGGCAGTTAACTGTTCTTATTTAATATTGTGGATTAATTGTTCCTCAGTCTCACTTCTTTCTTTTTCCACTTTCCCTGAATTTTTTGCCCTATCTTGTGACCAGACCCATCTTACCACTTGGCAATTTCATGTGAATTCACGTCATGGCACTCATCCATCATGTGATCAAACATGTATGTGACTGAAGTCATCTGGATGAGTGACTTGACTGGAACTGTTCTTGTGTGCCCAGATGTGCACCTGCCACATGGAAGGGTACACCAATGTGTCTGTCATGTGATTGAGCATGGCCACTCCATAAAGTCCAAGCACTTCCATGAAAGCCTGTATAGCAGGACTTCACTGAAAGCAAGTGAGCTACAAGAGCAGAGGCTTTCTAGTCCACACTTTGTTGATACTTTCCCGATGTTCTTTTATTTATTATTTTCTTTCCTGAAGAGTAAACACTGGCAAGTGTAGCGAGCCTCATGAAAACCTTATTCCCCAGTTCAAATGTCTGGTAACATTCTACACCACAGGCTACAAGTAGCGTAATTGCTTCAGTACAGGAATCGTGTCTCTTTATGGATTTGAGGTTTGCCCAACACAAAGCAATTCCGATGCTTACATGGCTTCTAGAGACTCCTGCAATACAACTACATAACTTGGGAAATGCAGAGCAGAGGCAAGAATGACGAAGAGCACTACCCATCCATTCTCACAAATGGTGCAATAAACTTAAAAGAATATGAATCGGATTAAAATAGACAACTCTCCTTCAAACAGCAAACAAGGTGGCAAACTGCCCACACGAACTATTACTTGGCTTTTTAAAGAACTCCACCACTTAAAAGTCCCAAGTCAGAAAATTTTTGAGCAATAAGCACTGATTGGGCAAGTAACAAATTCATACATTCCTTCGCTACCTATATTCGGAGCAGTCGACTTTAAAGGCAAGAGTTAATATATTGGCAGAGAGCAAATGTAAAACTTAGCCACAGTTACTCCAGTATGTTGAAGGTAGACGTTTCCCCATTACTCTGTGAACAAGTTAGAACATTCTGAAACACCTGAGACT
Organism: Stercorarius parasiticus; assembly: GCA_013396915.1. Classification (NCBI taxonomy): domain Eukaryota; kingdom Metazoa; phylum Chordata; class Aves; order Charadriiformes; family Stercorariidae; genus Stercorarius; species Stercorarius parasiticus. The sequence continues at coordinate 881,920 of VWZL01000170.1, forward strand.
TCTAAAATATGAAACAGTGAATTACAACCAGGCTTTGTCGTTGCAACTAGTTTCAGGTCTTCCTTGCTGCATACATACTAGACTGTCACAAGGACTCTTCAGTACCTTTACATCATTCAAGGCACTATTTCACTTGTAAAAACAAGACCTGGCCATCTTGCTCACAAGTAAAATTTAGAGAGAGATTTGGAACAGTATAAAGACAGTCATGTACGGGCAACTACTTTTTCATGCAAATAAAGCGATACACAAATCCACTGGTTTTAGAGGAAGACAAGCTCTCTTTCTCCATTCAATTAATTCTTTTCAGCTTCCAGCACTTGAAACATTTTTTGGAAAAAGCTGTATGAATCAAGTCCAGTTCTCAAGGTCTTAACAATGACATTTAGACATTTAATTAGCAAGCCATCACTTGGACTGGCATCTAAACCTTTTGTCAGAGACCTAATTCCATGCCAATTCAAACATCCCATTAGTCTTATATTAACTAACACGAAGTCTTGTAATATTCTGGCTACTTGATTGCACTGGCATGCATTAACACAACAGTGGAGGGAGTCTAACTGAATGCAAGGACATATACTTACAGTGCACACATGTTAAACTAGCAAGGATATTCTAAGACAAAAATATAATAATCACATTCGTGTACGAACTGGTACTGAAGCATACTCTGTACTGCCTGCTAGCCTGGGTGCAATTACAATGACATCCAAGTGGAAAAAAAAAAAATACAATCTGATTGAATTCAAACTGTGTCATTGATTCCAAGCTCAGTCTTGATCTTAAACCTTTTTGGAGCTCATTCTGAACCATATTTAGAGACTTACACATGTGAATTAAGTACCATTATTCTGTGTTGGCATTTCTACCCCAAGTCATATTCAGTATACAGAATTTTTAAACAGTCATGAACATATATAAGAATACGTATAAACAAATAAGCTATATTTGGAACCAAAGAAGAAAAATCACATTAGCTAAAGCTCTTTTTCAGCTTGTATTTCTAATTTAGATCTGTAGTTTCCACTGAAATGACAACAAAATAAAAAATGTAGAAAAATGCTAGAGCAAATGGCAGGAACTCTGGGGCTTTTTTCCCTCCTCTTGTGGAAATAGGAATTTGACACAAGTTTGAGTCAATGCTCCACTAGACTGGGCTAAAATTAGAGTCCTACACAATGAAAGGCTTGTAGTTGAACAATTTGAATACCAGGGAACAAAATCCCAATAGAGTCATTCTGCTGAAATAGAGGGGAGGAAGAAGACTGATACCAAGAAAGATTAAAGAAATAGATATATAAGGGAATTGGGAAATATTCAGAGTTGCGCTGAAATAGATATATCAGGGAATTGGGAAATATTCAGAGTTTTGCTTAATCCTGGTATTGATAATGTCTGTAAACAAAATTTTTGTTACACTGTGTTATAAAAAAGTCAATTTAGCTTTGTGTTAAAAAGCAGCAATGTGGAAGGAATATATTAGATTCTGCTAATCTCAGAATCTCATGTATCTCTGTGTTTGCCTGCTGATGCCATCTTCTCAGCAGTGGTAGGTGCCGACTATAGCGTCAAGGCTACTGGCACTGAAGCTTTTGCTCCAAAGCTGCTGACAAGGAGGCTTTTAATGCCAAAAGTAAGTAAATAAGTAAATTCTAAGATAATTAGCATTTTTTTTTATTGGTTGGTCTAGATCCTGGTGTATAGCACCAGCAGACAGCCAACAATTTTACCCAAACTTCATTCTACATCCAAGTCTTTAATGACTAATACAGAGTAATCAAGGAGACTTTACATGAGCCCTTGGATTGCAAGTTCTGTGGGAAAAAGCAGACATCTCGAATGTAGATCTTCCTGAGCAAATAATACAGAAGGTGCAAATAATCTCAGTGAGACAAGGCAGGCATTTAACTCCAGAAATTCAAGGCATGTACAGTGTTTCCTTTGTGGAATGTCTAATTCAAATACCTAAATCGTCCCCCTGCTCCCCACCCCCCCCAAAAAACCAACCAAACAACCAACCAACACACACATCAGAATTCCAAAAAATAAAACAACCAACAAAACAAAACCCACAAAAACAACCAAAGTTCTGGGTTCAATACAACTTCGGTCTTGTATCCCTTCTACCATAGTAAACGAACTGCAGCTACTTAGCCCTTTACAATCTATGCTTTGCACATCATAAATGGGAACGTTCTACTGGAAGAACTCCTAAACATGAGGAAAAGAGACACTCCTTCCTTGGGGCAAGCATTATGGGCACTGGAAGGGCACTACAGCAGGACTGATAAAACACAAATTTCTCTTTCAGAATGGAAGCTGATTTCTCTTTGTCATGAAAATGAAGCGCCTACCTATCTATCTTAAGCTTTTACTGAACAGCAAAATGAGAAAATGGCCATGATTTTCACTGAAATAAGCAGGTTGCCACACAATACTAAAATTTCAAATCAGGCACTAGATCAGCTACAGGAAAGGTACTTTTTTACTAAATAGGCAAGAGCAGTGTGAAGGTCACCCACATCCTTAGGCCCTTAGAAGGCATTAAGCAGACTTCTGATAAGGTCTCAAAGCTTTCGGAACTAGAAGTCAGCATTGAATTGCACAAAAAAGTTGACAAATGAAGGCATGCTAAATTGCTGGTCTAATTTTAATTTTTACTGAATAGAATGTTTCTATGTTTCCATTATAATTCAAATAAAAGTGAAAGCTGTTATTATATCCCACTATTAGAAGAAGCCTTGATCATTAAAGCATCTATTAGGATAACAAGTAGCATGACTGCTTCTTGTAGAACATGTATATCTTCTCAAATTCTTATACCACGGCCTCATGAAAAGCTTAATTCCTAGAGCTACTACATTCCAGGACAGCAGTGTTACCATGTCTGAAAACACTTGTAAAAAAATTAGGAACTGAAAAAGTCTAATCTCTGAACTACTAAAATCCAATGCCTCTAAGCAGGTATCAACCTGGTAAATTGCTTTCCCACAACATCCTTCATATGCTCTCAAACATAGGCACAGAAAGGTACATTAACCTTAACTACACAGCAGGACTTCCTAAAATGTATGTTTAGCATAGTAGTAGTTTGTACATAAAAAATAGTATGCACCATTTATGAAAAAAGATTATTCCATTCCTTAACAAAGAACCCATATACATGTGAAAAGTGCCACTTCAATACGTAGTGCTCTTAGAATAGTATATACTACTGCTTCTTAACAGACTGCGTAAGTTTGATCTTCAGGTCTGTGCTGCAAGAGTAACTAAACCTTCCCCTGCTCCTCCCCCCAAACAAAAGCACTGAAATACAGGTACAGCTATACATTCACCTCAATTTTAACTCACTTTGCAGCACATTCCTTTGTTTCTCTTAATTACAACATATAACTACTCATTTACCATCAACACCTTCTCTTATATTCTCCTCCAAATCCACGCACAACTGGCATGAAAAGCAACATTACTCACATCAAACTCCACAACCTTGACAAATCAATCATCTCTGAGAACAGAGATCAGCTGCAAGATAAGACATTGTAAGGAAGAACTTCACACCCACAGTGCACTAACAGCTACCTAAAACAAACAGTAGAACTATCATTATAATGACTGAATTGTAGAGAAGAAAGAATTCTATCAACTCTACCTCAGCAGAGAAGGCCACAAATTTATTACAAAGACTCGTTACAAAAACTATTAGTTATAAAAACCCAAAACAAGAACACTCTTCACAACAACAAAAGTCTCTGCATACTATGTGCCATATTTCTTTTGTTTTTATTAACACCCCTCTGCTGTACCTACCTGCCTATCTGTGACCAAAGATTTCACAGGACTTTCGTCAAAAAAAAAAAAAAAATCTTGCAAAGACAATCTGATGGGTAATTTCCACTAAAGCTATAGGGATACACTTACTGTTACAGTACATTTGATTTTCACCACCATGTTTGAACCTCCTTTCTTGTATACATAACCAGAGCCTCAGTCTACATCATATTTTTATTCACACTAATACCTACCTTTCCATATTCCCAAAACCCGGCTAAGAAAAATACTTCCGTATAACAAAGAAAAAAACACTAAAACTCCACAAAAATAAAAACCAAACAACCAAACAAACGACCCATCAGGAGACAAAACAAAATAAGGAGCAGGAGGCCACTTCAGCACTTACAGTGACAGCTGTAAGTTCTATCCTGACATGTTCACTCAGGCATTCAAATAATTTTATTAGACAGAAGTCACCCCACTACCTGAACAGGGAGTTTGCAATCAAAACAAACTCCAGTAGAGGCTGTAACAAAACAAGCCAGAGGGGGCTTGAGGGAAATGCCTCTAATTGAGCAACTGAATTTCAATTTAAATTATGTAAAAAAAAAAGTGGAAATCTTACTCCAAGAAATAGCAGCAAAGCACAACCAAGTCATAAAACTCAATATATGACTCAATTAGCTTGAAGTGAAAAAACAGTGAGACAAAGTAGGCATGTTTGAGTAATATAGCTAAATTTCTCTATAAAATTTGTGTGTTAAATTGGAATTTTTAACACCGTTATATAAGAAAAATTATTGCTTAGTTCTGAATAGATTCTTAGCTGAAGCCCTTTAAATGGAAGAACAGCAGCAGTGTGGGATCTCCATAGCAAGGGCTTCAGAGAGAAGAAAAAGCTCATGTGATCCTGAGAACCTTTTTCCATTAATAAAGGGAGAGCCAACTCACACAATTTATGCTTTCATGATTTCTTTGCACTCTTGTCACACAACAATGAGAAGTCCTAGTTTCCTTCCAGTTCCCTCCACATGCCAGTTACTACAAAAAGACCAATCTACTAACAGCCAAATTCAGTTTTGTGAAACTCTGCACCTTTCAGAATGTACTGAAAGCAACCAACACTCATACTATTAACTGCTCAAATAAGAAAACTTTTTATTGGTATCTGATTTCCAGAAAAAATACACAATTTTCACTCAAAGAATTTAATCTATGTGTGAAAAGCTAAGCCTTAAGTGATGCCTTGGTGCGTCATGAGAGTTCTATTACAGGATAAGAATAAAGAGTTCATATCTTCAAAAAAATCACAGCATTGAGAGGCATCATTATACTATTTCACATAAGCCTAATTCTTTTCATTTTGAATTTTAAAGTCTACATGAGCAAGGTCTCTTCTTCCAGTAGAGGTTAATATTCTATCAATTTGTGTTAAAATGCACCCCTGAAGAACAACACTATGCTTATGAAAGACACCTCAAAATACTATTGATCCTCAAGCTTTACAGTGTTTTAATTTATAATTTCCATAGAAAATTCCAAACTACTGGTGCTCTAATACAACTATATTGACTGATGAAAAAGATCCTCTTGTCTACTGAATTTTATTTCTCACCTTCTGAAAATCCTTGTAAAAGTAATGTCAAAATTAATTCTCTCTGATTTCAAAAAGCATTCATGTTTTTAAAATTTCTCATTTCCACTAGCGATGACTAACATTAAAGCAATCACCCTCTAATAAAGACACAAACAAACATACTCATGGAAACCAATTAATCTTGGCAGTTAATTCAAATTAGCATATACTAGTCTTGTGACCATGACCAGCAAGCAGCATCAGAGGTCCTGTTATAGTAGCATGTGGAGATAAGAAAAACCAAACAAGAATTATTCTTTTTAACCTTTGTGCCAACTACCTCTTTCCCATAACCTTCACTGAAACATACTATCCTCACTGAATACAGACCTCCAATATTTTGAGCAAACGCTTACCGCCTAGTAGCTTTATCATCCAGCTACAACTGATGCAACAAACTTTCAACTAAACTTGAATGGCAATCACCCCCAACAATCCAAGTTCTACAACAGCACAGCATGACTTGCCATTGAAATTGCTATTTCAAGTTATTTTAACACTATTTTAACAGTGTCATGCTCGTACTCATAAATCAAGTTAATTAGTATTAAAATCCCAATAGTGTGGGATATTAAATACCAAAACATTAGAAGCTGGGTATGTGAATCTAGAGGAATCAAAGCTAAGACTATACAGTAAAAGTGGTTTTGCTTTGCTAATACTGGTAATAAATGGATGATGGAACTAACAAGAACTTGAACTGAAAACAACTAGAAGATCCATTTAAAGATCAGTTACAACTACTGGATTCTACTTCCCAGATGAGTGGAATTCATTTAGTACAGTCATACTGCATTTTTAAACTTACAATGGAGTCTTCATTGTAAGCTCATGAAATAATCTTGATATACTTTTTTTCCCTTTAACTCTCATTAAAACATGAAAAGTTAGCAGTGTATATTTTATTCACTAAGTTGGTTACCTACCTAATTTCAGCCCACTAAACCATTGCATAGTCCATCACTATTCTACAAGTTACTAAAAATCTTACTATACAAACATGGTAACTTGATACAAAGAAAAGAAAGCGAAGCACTGCTTTCTTCTGTCCAAATTAAGTCCAGACAACTCAAAGAATATATGAGGCACAACAACAACAAAAGACTCTTACATTGAGTTTCAGGTAGCATGAGAAAAGATCACAGAATTAATGGATTTATACTGTATAATGCTATGAAACAACTTCTGTGGCATACTTTGGAAGTGGAAAGAAGATGCACACTATCCTAAATCAGTGTTACGCTTTTACTTGCCACTCATGATATTTCATGACAACTTGCTACCATAAAATATTTCCAAAAGCATATATATGATACCTGTGTGAATAATTCTGTTTATTGCTACTGAGCTGCTGGAAAAAAAAACAAACAAACAAAAAAAAAAAACCCCAACCAAACAAGAAAAGTTAACTACTGTAAGACAATACAAAGTATTTTGCTTTTACTCAAAGAAAGAATTTTCAAAGTCTAGCCAAAATAAAATTAGCCAAATCAAAAATTTTTCTTGATCATTACAGGACTAAGGAAGCTTTATTCTTAACTATGCTATGTAGTTTTAAATAAAATCAGAGGGCTATAGCTCCCTTACTCTAGAGATTACCTAGATATAAGAAGATTCTAGAAATAATCTACAAGTCTTTACTGAAAATAAATATATATACGCACACAAATATTTATTTTTGAAAGCATTCACAAGGTACTATAAATACAAAACACAGGTGTTCACTGGGGCCAACAGCTATTAAGTTTACCACTAACACAGATCAAACCAGAGTATCGGAAACTTTCTGCATGCAGTGGCACAGCACGTTGTTCATGGTATTTGTTGTACATTCTAAAGAAACTGTAGTTGTGATGTTAGTTACACAACATTTTGTGCAAAAGATGCCTAGATGTAAGACACAAGGTAAGACACGTTCTTATGCTCAACAGTGTTTCCTGTTGCATTGTTTAGAAATAAAAAATATTTCATCAAATATATAATCATTTGGATTTCCGTAGCCTGGGTTTTGTTTTTTCCTTTATACCACTAAGTCTGAATACCTTTTACCAAATAATTTTTTTTTTGAAACCTAAAACATCCAAGAGAGCAAGTACTTGGAAGGTCTTTCTCACTGGGCAGAACTATTCTATATATAGTCTTCACCATAACTAAAGGAAAAAAAACACATCAAGGAAGTTGAAGCTGAAGCATAACAATGATCTCATGACATTCACTTTACAACTAATATTCCTTGAGTGCTTTGGATTGGATGAACCCATCTGGCATATGTTTTTTTTCAAACACAGTTTAAAAATATAAGATTACAGCACCTGAATAGGAAGAAGATTCAGTTTCTCTGCATTTCAGTTAGTGACCTAATCTTACTTAGCTCTTGCCATAGCCTTAACTTACCAAAATGTAAGCAGTACTGATGAAGCAAAGCTTTCAAATCTGTGCTTCTCCACTGGTACACAGAAAAATCTCCTCTTGTTCAATTAGTAGTTGGTAAAAGCAAGCACATGAAAAGAGTTTCTGCAGAATCTTATTTTATTTTTCAGAAAGTTAAAAGTTTCTATGACAGCTTTACCAAAAGGCTTGTCTTCCCAGTTGTACATGTGACTACCACCATATTGTTTATAGTTCTTATGGGGGGGCCAAGGCAACAAGTCAGTTATATAGTTTAATACACTTGCATTTTCAGTTCCCCATTACTCTGCAGTTACACAATGAAGCTCATACACATTTACAGAAATCTGAACTGTTTTACTTTACATTCAATCACTTCTGAAGCTATGAAAGGCCACTGAGGCTAGAACGACCTCAGAAACTGAGGCTGTAGTCACAGACACCCA
>VWZL01000170.1:892702-960443 GCA_013396915.1 Stercorarius parasiticus
TCAGCCTGGCTGCCCAGCCGGCCCCCTCACTCGCTCCCCTGCACTGATCTCCCCGCCGCCATCTTGCCCGAGGGAAGAGAAGAGTGCGCAGGCGCAGACGGCGAACTCCCGGCCGCAGCCGCGGCGGCGCGCATGCGCGAGGCCAGGCGCGCCCCCGCTCCTCTGCCGGTGGCGCGCACCTGCCGCGCGGGAAGGGCCTGGCCGTTACCGGTCACCCGCCGCCTGAGGCACCACCGGCGGCCCAAGGGGCGTGGGCGGCGGCGGCGGCGGCGGCAGCAGCAGCAGCAGCAGCAGGCATGTCCTTTCCCGGCATGGACGCCTGGAGGGGGAAGGTGTGGGATGGGCCGTGTTACCCTGACGGGGCGAAGTCAGAGAGTCCGAAGGGGCGGGGGGGTGGTTGCAGCGAAACAGAGGTCCCGCCTGAGGGTGGCCTGGCTGGGCTGTGGAGAGTGGTGTACCCTCAGGTGTCGGAGAGATGGGCTAGAAACGCCGCTCGCCCTGGCAAAAAGCCATGTGCCCATGTGCAGCCGAGTATGGAAGCTGAAGGGAAGCATGGAATGTGTCCCTGTTCTTTATGTGTTTCTTGGAACCCTCACCCAGCCATCAGTCAGGCAGTTTGCCTCCAGAGAAGATACATTCTTCCCTGCCCACCTGTGTGTGTCCGTGCCTTCAGTGAGCTTTAGCATAAATGCTTCAGCTCTGCAGTGAGAGAGGTCAGTCTGGTCTCTTCCTCAAGGTGGGCTCTGGCATGCCCTGGACTGGCAGAGGTGTTTGGTGGCGCACCTAGCCATAAGGGTGAGTTGTACGCCATGACCAGTAGTTCTGCAGCTTGATAGCCAGGGTCCTTCATCACTTTTTGCTTAATGTTACCTGGTTCAGGTGACTTTCTCCATTTCCAGGTGACAGGCTTATGCACCCTGTATTGCACTCCCTTGTTTGGACTCATATTTCCTAACTTCAGTTGTTACTCCTGGCCCCCAGTATGAAGCAGCTGTGGGGTTGTGAATCCCCAGCAACTCCAATGGTAGTTTACAGCAGACATCTCTTTGAGCTTCTCTGTGCTACCTTTGACATCCTTGTTCTCCACCTCCAACACCTTTAGACTTTGGTCATCAAGCAGTCTCACCAGTTTTGTAACTACCTTCTTTCTTTTGATGTACATAAAGACCTTTTTACTACCAGTTTGAGCATCCTTTGCAAGGTGCTCTTCAAATTCCTTTTTAGTCCTCTTCATTTCCTGCTTAGATTTGACCTACAGTGTTTTACAGCTTTCTGTTCTCTTCGTTTGGGCCCAGACAAGTTCTGCCCGCTCATGAGTATCAAAGGAATTGCCTTGCCAAGACCTCTCTCACTCTTGGATGGATATCATACTAGAGTCTGTCACAAGCTGCTGTCAAACTGCAAGCATTTGTGAATGTTGAACAGATATTTAGGAAAGCCAGTACATACTGATAAATAGATGAGTCTGTGCATTTTGTGTTTTGATGTTGTTTGTACTGCTTATTCCAGTAACAAAATTTTCCTGGGATTTGAATATAACTTTTACTGTCATTGCTGTGTCCTGATTATCCCCTTTTCCATTTCAAGGGCCATAAAATTGCGTCCTACAAATCATGATCATGAATAGCTAAATACAAGCTGATATGAGTTTGACCAATATAATGAAAGCGGGTGTGGTGAACTAATATTAGCTGTTCCAAATGGTTTATTTTACATAATCGTATGACGTATCACACTTACTATGGCTTTTTGAAAGAAAGTAGGTAATATTTCTGTAAATTCAGTCACCTTTAGTTTCTCTGGCATATTGCCTAAAAGCTAGAGGAGAATCATAATAATTTAATATTCTAAGAAGTTTAGATTAAATCAAGTGACGTCCAGCTGTGTGAGAGTCTACATAAAAACAATTGCACATGTCTCTGGTACACACAGTAACCTTCCTCTTCATAAAAAGAGAGAAACCTTCAAAATTTCGTGAATCCAATTTAAGAGAGTCTATCTTCAAATAAATTTCTGCCTAACTAGCATAGTGGCCTTCTATAGTGGAGTAATTGCATCAGTAGACACAGGAAGAGCTATGGATGTCATCTACCTGGACTTCTGTAAGGCCTTTGATACAGTCCCCCACAAGATTCTTACCTCTAAATTGGAGAGGTTTGTGTATGATGGATGGACTGTTGCATGGAGAAGGAATTGTGGTCATGGCCGCATCCAAAGAGTTAGAGTCCAAGTGGAACACAGTAACGAGTGGTATCCCTCAGGGGTCTGTATTGGGACTAATACTATTTACTATCTTTGTCAATGACACAGTGGGATTGAGTGCAGTGTCAGCAGGTTTGCAGATGACACCAAGCTGAGTGGTGCAGTTGATACTCTAGAGGGAAGGGAGGCCATCCAGAGGGATCTTGAGAGGCTTGAGGAGTGGGCCCATGTGAAGCTCATGAAGTTCACTAAGGCCAAGCACAAGGTCCTGCACCTGGGTCAGGGCAAGCCCCAGTATCAAGACAGACTGGGAGATGAAGGGATTGAGAGCAGAGGAGAAAGACTTGGGGATTCTGTTGGATGAAAAATTGGACATGAGTTGGCAGTGTGTGCTTGCAGATGAGAAAGCCAGTCACATCCTGGGCTGCATCAAAAGAAGTGTGGCCAGCAGGTTGAGGTAGGGGCTTCTCCCCCTCTGCTCTTGTCTGGTGAGACCCCACCTGGGTACTGCATCCAGCTGTGGGTCCCCCAGCACAGGAAAGACATGGACCTGTTTGAACGGGTCCAGAGGAGGGCCATGAAAATGGTCAGAGGGCTGGAACACCTCTGCTGTAAGGACAGGCTGAGAGAGTTGGGGTTGTTCAGCCTGGAGAAGAGAAGGCTCCAGGGAGACCTTATTGTGGCCTTTCAATGCTTGCACATAAGAAAGACTCTCATAAAGAGACTTTTTACCACAGCCTGTAAAGACAAGACAAGGGGCAACAGCTTTAAACTGAAAGGGGGTAGACTTAGACTGAACATAACAAACACTTTTTTTATGATGAGGGTGGTGAGACCCTGGAACAGGTTGCCCAGAGAAATTGTGGATGCCCCATCCCTGGAAGTGTTCAAGCTCAGGTTGGATGGGGCTTTCAGCAGCCTGTTCTAGTAAAAAATGTCCCTGCCCATGGCAGGGGAGTTCGAGTAAATGATCTTTAGAGATTCCTTCCAACACAAACCATTCTGTGATTCCATGATTCATTTGTGTGTCAGGTGGAGAGTTGTAATAATAAAAGCAACTAATTTTGAAAGCAAGTTAATCTTACAGTGCATGTCATTCAAGAAGACTGAAACCAGAATAAAGATATGAGGTAGCAACTCCTTGTTTATATTTTCTTATTCAGTATTTCCTAAAGCATCTCTGATGAAGAAATCGTAAACAAGCCAAATCAAAACAACTTTAAGAAACTGAAACAACAGCAGTAGTCATATACCATTTGCAGTCCCTTGGTTCCTTGTGGTAATAAAGTGAATGTATGCATTTGACAATGAGCTGCACTTTTGTACTGAAGAGCTGCTGTCAGGACTGTCTCCGCAGGAAGAAAGCAGTGTGAGTATCTGCTGCAGCATTGTGGGCCTGACAGGCTCAGAGGTATGCTGAGAGCATTTCAAGCAGCAGCTGCGGCACTTTTGCAGCTGTAGGTCCTCCCTGGCCCCTGTGTCTGAACACCTGCTGCACTGCTCGCAAAGAAAGAAACTGGCTTATACACCATCTGCCTCTATGAAAGGGAGAGCAAGTCACTCTATCAGACTGTAGGGCTAATCTGCCTCATACAGGATAAGGAGATACAAGAGAGGTGGAAAAACAATGGCTATTTATGATTCTCAAGAGAACTGGCTGTAGCTGCTCTAAATTGTGGCATAAGGAAGCATATGCTATTAGAAATCAGTAGAAATTTGCCCTAGTGATGACCTCTTCTTTCCCTCCTGTTACGCCTTGTGCTGCTGCGACTACCCGTTCTGGAAGCAAACATGGGATTTGCCTCTCCGCCTGCTAGGATGTTCACTGAACAAGGGTGAATGGTGTACCCTGGTAGCATAAAAGCAGAGGACTAGAGTATGTTTCTTAACATAGCGTTTGAAATAATCTACTTGTCTTTTCAGCCTGCTGGCCAGTCACTCATCTGAAGATTATTACTATTTATGGTTTAGTTTTTCAGAGCGTGTTCAGGTGATGATCAGACTAGTATTACATTGCACTATGTTTGACATGTACACAAGTCAATTTCTGCCCTGAATCAGTAAACCTAAGACCATATGCCAGTAAGACCCAAAAACCTACTGGGCAACATAAAATACAGCAGTTCTAATTCCGTAGTTTGCCAAATGAACAAGATGATCATACTGAAGATAAGTTCTGAAAAGTTACACTCTATTCTAAGGGAGATACGCCCACCAAGAAAAGTTCTGTAGCTATCGGTCCATATCTTCAGATGTTTATTGTAAGATGGACCATTTTCAGAAGTGCTTTCTCAGTGCTTACAGCTGGCTGTGAAAAGCTTTTCTGTTGCCCTAAGTAAATGCATGAAAAATAAATTATTTGTCAATGGTGTTGGCTGTATTACTAGGTACAGTCATATTCTCCACACTCGGAAGAGGAAAGCATTTCCCACATTGGCAGTTTGCAGTGTTGTGGATTCAAACAGCATTTTGTAGGAGCAATTTTGCCAACATTTACCTTTCAGGACAAAGGCCTGAGGACCTTCAGTAAGTAAAACTATGGGGAGAAGCATTTAGATAGTACTTTTACAGGTGCCTGCTGTTGAGGGACTAGCCCTCACTATTCAAGGATTGCCAATCACAAAGACAAATGACCCTTAACAGGAATGACTTCCCTTATTTATGTTTGATTTGAACAATCAGTAGTTTAGTATTAAAATGGCGCTCATGAATGTACTTAGTCTTGTGCTAGACAACAGTAGGTAGAGGTAGCAGTAATCAATAGAAAGAAGTGGGAAAGCAAGAAACTGTGGAAGAAAAGTGGAAAAGCAACACTTTATGTCTAGGATTCCGAAGTATAACAAAAAAAAAAGAGATGCTTTTCAGAGAAATAGTCCTGAATTTACATATTATATAACCCCAGATTCCTAAAGGTATAGTTAGAACTGCAAAGCTTGTTATTTTTTTTTTTAATAATTTTTTGTGTAGTTAAGTATCAACCCATGAATTCAATAGATCAGAGAACTTGGAGTAGTGAAGCATGTTATGAATCATTGGTGTGTTGTCTCGTTCATATTAAGGTTCGCTCTTTTAAAGGAAAGCAAAGGAAAAAACCACTGGACACTAGTGCCAGAAAAGAAATCCCATCCCGGGGTTACAGGATTAAAAATAGAGATGTCCTCTTAAAGCCACATAATTTTTAGTTAATTTTATCCTCTCGGTCTAAAGGAAAGTGATAGTTGCATGGAATATGTCCAAGTTTTCTGTGCTGGAATTGAAGTGGGGAAGAAAAAAAAAAGATACGAGGGTCTTGAATATTCATGAAAAATGGCTTTGAGTTTAGTCCAGAGAATGAGTCATTTTGAGTTATGCTCAAGTCCAGACATCAGAAGAGGTCTGGACTTGCACCCTAAATCTTCAGCTCTCTAAAAGAGGAGTGGGGGTTTTTTTGTGAAATTAATGCAAAGAATGCACTTTTAGGAAGCTATGTAAGAATCAACGCACATAGATGGTTTTGTATAAAAGATAAATTTTGAAATTTGAAGTTTTGGCATTTCTGATTGTTACTATCATTGGTCTGTTCTTAAGTCATGTGAGCTTTATCTGAGATACTGATGCAGTTTCCCTGAAAAAAAACCCTCTGCGTCCTGAATTATCAGATCTAGGTCAGATATAACTCAGTTTAAACTTACACTTCAGTATCAGTGTGATCAAATGGCTACACTCATGACCATCTCTACACTAAGCATCCTTTCTTTCTGAAAGACTATAATCACAGCTCACTGATAGCAACAGTATTTGCAATGCTTATGTAAACTTCAAGATAACCATAGTCACTCAGTCCACACAGTATTCTGGAAAAATCTTTGAAGGCTGCCTACATTAAAAACTCATGAATATGACTACATCACTAATACAAGTGGCAAATTTTACTTAAAAAAATGGTTAGAGAGTCAAGATGCTTCCTCGAAAACTTGGTGAAAGCTCGATTTTGTATAGTTTCCAAGCTTCCTTCATTTACATGATTCATGGACTGAAGTTCATATAATAATCAGTAATTTAGAGGGGACAGTTATCATGGAGGAGTGTATCAGGAAGCAGAGTCTATCTAATTATCATTGATTTTATCATTGTATCACAGCATAGCTTGAAACTCTGTGAGAGAAACGCTGACCTCCTGTGGGTCATGTAGCAGCTGAAACTCCTGGCGTAGGCAGGGCACTGGGGGGGTCAGCTGCTCCGTGGCGGCCGAGGCAGACCCCTGGACCAGCGGGGCAGGGGCATCACCAGCCAGGGCCTGTCCCACCAGCCACAGGCAGGGAGCAGGGTGGGCTGGGGGGCAGCCAGCTGCAGCCCCAGCCTGGAGCATCAAGTAACTCCATGGGGATAGGGATGGGTCAAAGCCTCACTGGGACATTAACCCACAAGGGGTCAGGATCAGGTACAGTGAGGGGCACAAGCATCAGACACAATCCCATGACCGGTGGTCAGGTTCATAGTGACAAGGCAGTGGCAGGGTCAGTCCAGAAGCATCCAGGGTCAGGGTCCAGGCATAGGCAGCAGGAGATGGGGCTTGCCTGGGGATGAGCAGTAGAGCCTCAGCCGAAAGCAGCTCCCATGGGACAGGGTTCGGCCTTGTCTGTGACCTTCACCCCAAAGTCACTGGCTGGAGGGGGTGGCAGCCATCAGCTGCATTTCCTATGTTGCTCCAGAGCCCCTGCCAGGATGGAGAATGGTCTCAGGGCCCTTACAGGCATGTGTTAAGAATTGAGAAACAGTAGGAATCTAAGAAAAATTAGGGAAAAAATATAGTTTTAGATTAGGCCATGTCCAAAAAATTGTGCCAGCACCTATGTGATGAACCACACCTTAATCACAATTCTTGTGCAATAGCAGCCAGCTGAGTTTAGCAATTTTCTAAGGAGGAAAAAAAAAAAAAGATATCTTTTGCTAGAGATAAACTATAGATATCAGCATTACTGAATTCATCATTATGGGAAAGACCTCAGAAAAAGTCACATCAGTGACCACTTTCAAAATTCCTGGTATGTTACTAGAACTATACATCATCATCTTATTTTAGAAGTGAACAGGTATTTTTATACTCCAGAGACAGGATATTTCAGCTCAGCTAAGATTTCTAGTGTCCTGCTCTCATGTGTTTCATGTTTTTATGGAAGATAAACTGCAACAGTTTTAGTAATAATTCATAAATAAATATTTCTAAGTACCTACTCAGTTTGTTACTTGAAAAACAAAGCTGTTCTGACATGACCATTAGGTCTAGACCATGAAGTGGAGACGGTATTTCCACATTCACAGGTGTTACTACAATATTGGTTTTTTTGAGGCACTGCTTGGTTACAGATAGTGCTGATGAATTGGTAAATTCCAGCAGCAGCACAGCTGACAGAAGTTTTCATGCAAAATGGCAGTCACAAACGCAAATCAGTTCTGAAACTGATGAAAAGTGCAGTGGGATGCTGCAGGAGTGTTGGAGAGAGATGTATCTTTGTTATGCATCAGAATGCTGTCATTTGCAATCATTTCTGGGTCAATGTGTACCATTTCATGGAGTGGTAGAGCTATTAGGAACAAAATACAGATGACCTCAAAAAAGATTATTTGTAAAGACAAGCACTTAAATATTAAGAAATCTGAAGGTTGCCTGTGCAATCTTCATGAATTTCATTTGCATATGCATACTATGAAGCAATGCTTGCTCATAAAATAATGGTATCTTTTCCACAGGAATCCAGAATCAGTCAGTGAACCACATCTACTAAAAATGTAAGAATGTGATGTGGCTTAGTTACGCTCTGTGTGAACAACACGTTGTTCTGTTTGTTCTGAATGGAGATACTACTACTTTTATTTGAAGCCCCTTAGTTCATGTGTTCAGAGAGACAGTGAGGAGTTCTTCTTTATTAACCCTCTCTTATGTGAAATGCCCTCTCATCTGCTGGTCATCTTTTTTTTCCCAGGATGAACTACTTGAGCTGGTCAGTCCTAACATGGAAGGTGTACCAAGCCTTTTACGCATACCTGTGTAACTCTTTGAGTTTTACTCTATACATATTGAGACAGAGACACTACAACTGTGCTTAGCCTTCCAAATACAGGGGTATGCCGTGACGTTGTTTGGAAATTGAAGTAGACTCTATCAGCCAGAACTTTCTAATGCATGTGGTTACTGATTCCTTCAAAGAATGCCATTGGATTCATATGTAAAGGGAGGTCATACAATACCCATACTGATTGTTCCCCAGTTGAAAGCATTTATCCACACTCCCATTAATTTTATTCTTTTTGATGGCTTCCACCAACTTGGCCAATAGAGAAGTCAGGTTTACTGCTCTGTAGTTCATCTTCTGCATCTCCTCTGGGAGCCTTTTAAAAATCACTGTCATACTGACCGTTTTGCGGTCCTCTGATGCTTGAACCCATTGAAAAGAGGTTGTGCAATCAGTCACTCAGCAATATTCTTCAGTTTCTTAAGAGCCCTTGGGTGAATGTCAT
Organism: Stercorarius parasiticus; assembly: GCA_013396915.1. Taxonomy (NCBI): domain Eukaryota; kingdom Metazoa; phylum Chordata; class Aves; order Charadriiformes; family Stercorariidae; genus Stercorarius; species Stercorarius parasiticus. The sequence goes on from VWZL01000170.1 coordinate 901,403, forward strand.
TGTGTCCTGGTGATCTGACACTGTTCCATTTGTTTTTCTTCTTAATGTCGTGTAATAACACTTGGATTTAAGGCAGGTTGTTGGACACATACCGACATGGAAAGGTTTGCATTTTTAATTGCATTTGCATAATTAAAAAAGCTTGATTCTCACAGACACGTTCAACATATGTTGATGTTTCTAGCAAGTTAGGTACAAATGAATCATGGAATGTATTGAGAAATATCTTTGTGATGAAGCAAAGGTATGGATAAGCTGATGAAAACCCATTGTTTAAAAAAGAATTGGTTACCTCTCTGAAAGTATTCATTGCTTTTCATATATCGACTGTAGTATATAAAAAATAAGTAACGTGATAGGGAATCTTCCATCTGTAAATATAAAAATAAAGAAAAAAATGTTTCTTGTATTTCTGTTACGGTTGGAGAAAACCCATAGCAATTTATTGTCATTTAGACAATTATTCTATCACCCGATGACCCCTCCCTAGCCGGAAAGGGGAATTGGGGAAAGCAAGGAAACACAAGGGTTGAAATATAAATAGATTTAATAGGATAAGACTAAATAATTAACAATAATACTAAAGAACCAGTATTAATCCCGACATTAATATAAAGCATACAAGAATTATACTCAGCCAATTCTATCAGTAGGAAGCTGTGCACTCCCAGCAGTGGACAGCAAATGTCGGACATTGCAAGTGCAAAGGCTTTGGGAGGAAGGGAAGGACTCAGGGGTCTGGCACTGGGGCAAGGAGTTCTCTGGACCACTGCCATCAAGGGAGAGAGAAACTACAAGCAAACTTTCTAATTTATATCCAATGTGACGTTCATGGTACAAAATAATCCTGTTGGCCAGCCTGGGTCAAGTGCCCAGGCCTCACTCCTCCTCATCCCTGCAGCTGGCAAGGCTTGAAAACACTGAGAGCTTGAATCCCACATAGCCTAGCTGGCTATGAAGTACATATTTTCAGAAGTGCAGACACTAGAGTCTTCCAAAAGTGGAGTTTTCCCCAGCGTTAGAAGAGAAGTTAGTCCTGTGTCAGTCAACCCAGGACAATTTCCAAGAACATTTTCACTCTAATTTTCTAAGTAATACTAATCTGAAATTTCTATTCCTGGTCATTCTTAGTTAATGAGGCACAAAATCTGAATAATCACATTTTCAATATTTTCCTGAAGTTTTCTGTAAAGTTAGATAAAACCACCTCCTAACTAGTATGAAGCACGTGTATTTTCAGATGCAGAAAAATCTTTAAGTACAAAAAAAGAGAAAATGCAATGAAGTAGGACCGAACTATAATATTAGGATTGTCATTTACAAGTGAAGCAGAAATTGTGTTCACTGTGAAAATGTTCTGGTAAAATTGAGTTTTACAGCTCTGTCTGATTATAGCTTAAAAGTCCTATGAGAAGTAGCTCCAAAATGTCAACATGTATGCCTGTACCTCTGTGTGTTCAGGTTGTCTGCAAACTACAAACTACAGGGCAAGCACGGTGTCCTGTATCTTAAATTAAGATTTTGAATATGTAAAAAAAAACACAAAACAAACCACAAACCAAGAGGCTGTTAACCCACAGAGGTAACACGAGCAAGAGAATTGGCTTCTCATCCTCCCTGAGTGACTGATTGCTGACATCCTTGGCATTATCTAGTTTGTAACACCACTGTAAAACCAGTACAGAAGCTGAAGCCCAACTTGTCAGAAGCTTAGCTGTATATGAAAACCTTGGCAGAAGCAAATCACAGGTTGGTTGACTGAATCTTTGTTATTGATATAAATATGTAATAGGAAGATTCCAGTCTGAGTAGCAATTATCAGGATAAATTTGTGTAATTAGCAGCTGGAAGAAAAATCAAATATGGGATGCATCACCATGCATTTTTTTTATTTTTAGAACCTTGGTTTAATTACCTCTGGTACTGTCACAGCTGCTACATGATTCTTAAATAGTTTCACTGAACAGTTTGCATCTTAATAGAGAAGTTGCCTCCTGTAGACATTCTGACTTGGATGCAATTTCATGAAATAATCTAACTGGCTGAACCATAAATACCCTATGGAAGAAAAATCTGTGGTTCACTTCTTGTGCGGTTCTTCAGATGGAGAAAGTAAGGAAGGACAGAATAGTAGAGGAGGTCAATTTTACCTGACTTCGTAACTGTAGCTGTGTAGCTGTTATAGGATACCTAAATATATTACCAGAATATATGGATTATACATTACCTATTTGAAGAGTAGGCAAGTAACTATGCCCTTAACTCTGAAATAAGTGAAACCTAATCTGGTAACTTCATTTAACGGTTATGAAAAAATCTCTGTGTAGCAATCTGGAAATTCACATCTAATGTTTTGTACTTTCAGAATCCTCAAACTTCATATCATTTCTGGAAATACTTTTCAATCAAGCTTAGTGTGATTATGTTAGGAATTCTACCAGTTCCTGAAATGAATCCCATTATCATATATTATCCAAAATGTCTTATAACTTACAACGTCATTAAAAAGGAGTCTAAATTCCTGTGTATTCTCAAGGCAGAACATTAAATTAAACCAATGAACAAAAAATTAGTAACATTAACAAATAATGATAAATAATTAGAAGTAGGCCCAAGAGAAGACCTTATTTTGAGACCTTGAAAATATTTGTCTGTGAACTTACTTTTTGCAAATCAGATTGATTCATAAATAGCTGTTCAATATCCACACCTTTATGTTTTATCATACTAAAGAAGAGATATTTACACCATTTTTTCTTGACTAAAAGAAGTGTGGGTTTAAAGTAGTTCCTGCATATAAAGACATTTATATTACTAGTGTGTCCACCATCTCCTTCTCTCCTCTCAGTTATTCCCTAATGTCTTTCTGATTTTCTCACATTACTTACCATGTTTACAGAAATCTGCTCTGCTCAGATGGTACTATAGATATGGAAACACAGACACAAGAAAGAGAGGTTAACAGATTTCCTTAGTTCAACTATCAAGTATTACAAGTATTGCAAGAAATTCAGGCCTTAGTCATGTAAACTTTGAGCATTTACTTAAGTTTATTTCATTGAAGGAGTAATGCTGTGCAAGATTATGGGTTTATGTAAGCATTTCCATGATTGCATCCTATGGATTACAGATTGCATAGAAGAATCAATGGAATTAATTAATTAAAGTCTTCTGAGATCTGAACTTGAAACTATTGCTGGTGATGGCAAATATGTACAGACTTTCCTATGCAAACAGGAATTTACAAAAGCTCAAGTGCAGAGGATAAGCTGTGCAGGCATACTTGTCTCCTCATGCCACGTACCTGCCTGTTCGTGTGCGGGTGGAAGATGAGGAGTGAGGTGAGAGTGAGATGGTGCGGGGCTTTTTCTGTATCGGTAAGAAAGGCTTGAAACAAATGGCTTAATAAGATAACTGTTTTAATTAGACAGAATAAGAAGAGTTAATATAGGTAGCAAGTAAATCTTATGTCCCTTCTGATGCTGGGCACCCTGCATTTGTGCAGAATCGGATGGAGCCTAGGTGGATTTTCCCACAACACTGCGCAAAGCAGATCCTGTCCATGGAGAGCAGCTCTCCCTTTTGGTCCTGTAAGTTGTTATATATTTTCCTTACAAGAAAACAGCTCTGTTCCTAAAGGATGCTGTAATGAGAACTCCTTGCTGCACTGTTAGATGGAGGCAAGGCCAGGCAGGTGGTGCACTCGCCAGAACCCAGTGGGAGCTGCCTGCGGGATCCTCTCTCCTTGTGAGCTGGTGCCTTCATCCTGCAGTCGGGGAGTTTGTGCAGCACAGCACAGCCCTGAAGGCCGCCCTCTGTGTGCAGCACAGCGCAGCACAGACCTCTGCCTACTCAGGTTAACTGTTACGTGGATTGCTAGCTCCTCAATGTGAAATGCTCTCCTGGTCAGGATCAACACAGTACGTAAGAGGAAAAGTCATATATTCTTTGAGAGTTCAGAGTAAGCAAATCCCCCTTCATACCAAGCAGTTCATTCATTTACACTGAGAGGTAAATTTACGTTTTTAAGGCTGTAAAAGTATGCTTCCTTTTATCACACAGTACTGTGTAAGGAAAAGAAGGAGGAACAGATAGGTTGTGTAAAATAAATATGCATTTTCAAATGAAATCTTAACCATCTAGCACCTTGTAAAGTCATTTGAGATCAATAAATGAACCATCCAGTAAATTAAAAAAAATCATTTTCAAAGAGTATAGTACAGCTGCCTCTGTGTATGTATTCTAACAAGGATGTTTTCTGTTTCAGAAATGAACCACTCTTTGGAAGCAGGTAATGCTTCTCGTATCTGCTAGGAGATATGATGCACACTCCCTTCTTTAGCTCCCTGTGGTTTGAATAACATAGCATTTTTCACTGCATCTTATCACAAGACCTTGTGCATTATACTATTCCCTAACCTAGTATTGTATTTTCTGGCAGATGAAAGGAAAAAAAGGAATGAAAATAGAACATAATTTCATGTTCTCTCCTTGTAAAAATGAACGGAATATCATAGCAAAGAGACATCAGTTGCCCATGTTGACTTCGGTTCAGGTGTTTGTGAAGATTTCTAACTCCATGTTGCATATATGATTACATTTCTTTTTAATTTGCTTTGTGTTAATTTTTCTATTCAAGACTAAGTTTTTCTCTCTCCATATGATTAACGACTTGCTCCACTTTTTACAGATCAGCAACACACGTCTGTATGTTGATGCTATGCTTACATCATAGGCTAGGTTAACACACAGACTTCTGTCTCACGTACAGTCTTACTGTCATGTCAGCGTGATTTCTGGTGAAGCTAATAATTAATGACCACAGTAAAATAGGTGTCTCTCTTTCCAAACATAAAAACCTATACTTTGGAAATCACTCCTTCAGTTGCATCTCTCCACTGCTTACTCACTGGCATTGTACCTTAATTTCTGGAGATTATATTTAACTTAGTAAATGTTTTAGCAATAAACAAATTAGAATATTTTTGGTTGCATTTTTGAAGTATAAATCCCTAATTCTAAAAAAGTTTCCGTACAGGAAGGCAATAGAATGTTAGTTAAGCTAATAAAAAATATCAAGCTTAAATATAAAGACATCAGGTTGCTTTCCACATGCGAGTAGTTTCAATTTTGGCCTGCCTGTAATCTAGAAATTACTTGGAATTAATTTTTTTTTTGTTGTCTCAAAATAATTGGTAAAATTTACAGGACAATGAGTATCATATTTTTCCTTCTTTCCTGTGTTTTTTTTTTTTTTTTGTGCTAAATGGAAAGGCCAGACTCCAACTACTCTGTTGCTATGTATTCTCTGTTTCTTTTCTATAAATAGCCATTTTCAGGTGCCTCTGTGCAGGAACCAATGCTGCTGAAGAATGTGAAATGGAAGAAAAATGACAGTTGTCACATTGTCACTGGTGCCTCTTAAGCTTTTAGGCTGCAAATTAGGTCATCATCAAGCAATTCACAAGCCATTTCATCCACATTCTAACCAGTAGATATTACACTGGATTTGCCTCATCAGGATGAACCCTAGTCACAGGGAGTTCAAGCTGGAGGTCGTAAGAAAGTGTGGATTTTATGCACAGATGGGGGTGCTGACAGTGCTAAGCAAAACCAAGAGGACCACAGAGCCTGCAAAACAGAGACATGGAGAATTGTGTTTCTGACATATTCCAGGTACAGCATCAAGTCCTGTTTGGTTCCTGGATACCAGAGGGGTTTAGCCAATACAACATGCAAATAATGGAGGGGGGGGGGGGGCGCTGGGTATATGACATTTCCTCCAAAAAGCAAGTTGCTTTCTTTCTAACAAAAGCGAGTTGGTGTTTTAATTTCCCATGATCATCATGTCGGTTGCATCAGTCTTCTTTTCCAGTGTATTGCACAGCCTTAGGGGACTCACTTGGTTTTGAGAGAATCACAGGCAGCGTAGCGATACGTTCTTGGATGCTGCCGATTGCTGTGCCCATACAGAATGGGCACACGCGTATTGCCTGATATCTTTTCCTCAAGTACGCACCTCCTGCTCATTCTATGTTGCCATTCAGTCCTTTTGTAATGTCTCCCCATCTCTGTATATTTTACAAAGAAAATATCGCCTTATGCATTGCCCTTTACACATTCCAGTTTCCAAACACCTCCTAACGTGCTGAATTACTCTAATAACCATGAATATGCAACTCAGCGTCACTTTCAAATTTTAGTGTTAAGAGAAAGCAGTCAAACTAATGTCACTATGTAATTGCCATGAGGGTGATTGTATAGAAACATTTGCTGGTCACACCCTGCATCAGAAAGCAGAGGATGGAACATGAAATTACCTGCCATAAAATCTTTATCTTGAATACCTTGTAAATAGCAATTTACAGTGCAACTGCAATCTAAGGAATTTATTTAGCCCTTTGTAGTGTCAAGCAAGTACAGTGTAGCAACCTTTGCTTATAAAGGAAATAGAAATTAAAAAGAAATGAAAGTGGACTGAAACTTTCTGCTTTAGTCAGTCCAGTCCGCTCTGGTTTTATGTACAGCCTCCCTCTTCCAATGAAAGAGCACAGGAAAATAACTGTAAGGAATGTATTCAGACCCTCTTGTTTTACACACCTGCTTTGCAACATTAGGTGCTCAGAGTCACCCTCTTGACTTTGACTAAAGGAGGCTGGAGAGATAAGTAGCCAAGACAGGTAGCATCAGTGTCTCAGTCCTGGTGCTTCCTTCTTGTCCAAGGGTCCTTCAGTCTGCTTCTTCCTCTGCAACCAGCCATCTCTGTGGACTGCTGTGGAGGACTGTCGAAGGCAAAAGACCACAGCTCTGACAAATGAATGCTGACTCCTGCACCTAAATGTTCACAAGTAGAGCAGCAGGACAGGGACTGAACCACTCTCAGAGCCAATTTGTGATACAAACAGCTGGAGCACAATCACTAGAAGGGAGAGGTGCTTTTCCCCACTCTTTGTTCATGTTAGACTACTAGTGAAAATCCATCCCTTGTGATTAGTCATTTCCCAAAGGAAGTGCAGGGATTTTTCAGTATATCCTCTTACTAGGGTTGATGAGGAAAACCAGAAGTTTGAATGTTATTTTCAATGGACAAACAATACGAGGGAGGTTAGGTAAATGAAAAGGAGGAAGGATGGATTGAGGAAAGGGAAAACACAACACAAGGAAAAGGACAAAGAAAAGTAAGGAAATGTATACCTTAAAAACAAAGTAACCAAGGGAGCATTTCATTACCTTGTATTTTTCCATTGGTCTCTGCATTTTGGCACAATCACTGTATTTCAATTCTGTGTCATTGGTATTCTGCAGCTTCCAAAAATATAAAAGTGAACTTAGCTATTTGACATGAGAAAAGGAAAGTAAAATAGGAGACAAATAGGGCTGCATTATGAGGGAAATCATTTTATTCAGTGAGTGAATGAAGGAAAAGAGTGACAAGAGCTTCATTGCTTTAATTTACGCCTTTTGAGCTATATCCATCCAGGAGCTTTGCCTTCAATAGAAGCAGCTTCAAGGCGGTGAAAAGGGGAATGTTACTGCCCTCAATAGTCTAGAAATCGTATATCTGTTTCCTTTTATGGGGTGTTGGGATCCAGTTTTAGAAATAATGGTAGAAATATTATCTTTTTTATATGCTTCAGAATTATGGAAGTTAAACTTTATATAGAGACCGTTGTCATAATATTTGCTGTTCACTTGTTTAATTCAACCTCAGGCATTCCTGTACTTTCTAATGAGAGCTGAATAGTTGAGGAAAACTTGAGAAAAAAACATTCAAGTTTTCTTTACTTTTTGAGTTACTGGGGTAAAAAAAAGATTTGTGTTTATTTGCAAAGTTAAAAAATTTAATACATAAATTGCTTATAGCAGTATTTTACCCACAGTTTTTAGCTGGGTTAATCTGTCAGGGAGGTGACTTTCAAATCGAAAAATAATAAGGTCAGGAATGAAGCCGTCTTATTTGTAGCGTGAGGGCATTTGAAATGTTCTTGCTAAAACACGATTCTAAACAGAAATGGCATTTCTTAATAGCCAAGAGGATTTTGGCCAATATCGAGTCATATTTCATAGACATCTGGAGTGATCAGAGCAAAGGAAGAGCCTCAACTGAGGAACCCTGAGGTTGTTTACTTGCAGCATTGGCAGAGCATTGGTCAGAGATTCAATTCTCCATATGAGCATCCCTATTAGAAAAATGTTCAATGTGTTGCTGCAGATGTGTAAGCTAATAGCTCGAGTGGCCAGAGGGGATCGTGATCATCTATTCTGCACCTCTTGGGGGGGTTATTTCTGTTTTGTGCTGAGTGAGTGTTCATCATAAAGCACATAAAGGGTGTTGTGAGGATAAGGTAGGAGTACTCATCACTAGGTTATGGAGAATACATCTGCATGATATTTAGCACAAATACAAGCTCTTTCTGTCTGTTTGACCAAGCAGTCACATAATTGTGATCAGTGCAGTTGTGAGCTTAAGCTGGTAGCAGTGGTCATGCTAGAGGACACAACAGGTATCTCTAGGTGACTGAAGTGGGTTGACTGGAAATTGTATGATGAATGAAGAATTAAACAGTACGTCACCTCCCTTGAGGGAAACCAGGGTTCCAGACAACTATGAGTGCTGCAAAGTTGCATTCTTTTCACCGATACACAGATGTGTGATTAACCTAAAAAAACCACCAAACCTGACTCTGTAAAAACAACTATTTTAAATTTTACTTGCTTGTCTTATCTTGTTTCTTTCACATCTCTGTCTCAAGGGCTCTTATTTTTCGGGTCCAATCTTTTAATCACTCATTCTAATCCATGGTGTGTTTTTTGCTTTGTATAAAAATGATTTTTCCCCACAGGCTAAAATTGATTGACAGCTCTCTCATCTTTAAATATTTCAAGGGCTATAGCCACTTTTGCTTTGTACAGTCACATGCTGTGCTGTAAATATGTCATATACATAATATTAATATGTGTAACTGCTTTAACAGATAATTCTTTGCCTTGCCTGAGTGACTTAAGCAAAATTCACCATATTAAGTATTAAATCTGTATTAATTTTTTGGCAGTGCATTTTGGAGTTTACTGCATCTGTGGAGATATCTGTCTTAAAAAAATGAAAATTCTGCCTCTGTATTAACACACTCAGTGTTTGAAGACTGACTCAGAAGGCATGAATTATGTATCGTATCTGACTGCTGTGCCAGATTAGAAAAGAATGTTTTTCATCTCATTTGAGTGCTTATAACTGGAGAACTAAATGAATGCAAAATCTGACAATTTTGTTTCAAAAATGCAACTACTGATTTCTAAGACTGAAGGAAGTATATAGGGGTATTTCTCCCAGTGTATTGTCCAAACTCAAACAGTTGTGACTTACAGGACTTCCTGAGCTTTTTAACTACATGTCAGAGTTTTTCTTCCATAAATTTGTCCAACTGATCTTTAAGCATTTATGATTTTGATGCCCATAATAATCTGTTTTAAGAAATCCTGCAGTTTACTATTTTTAGTATGAAAAATTACTTCCTACTCTTTCTTAAATGTTTTGAGTGGTGGTACAGTTTGATACTCCCTCGAATTACAATATTAAAATAAGATTTTGTAGGACAAAAGTGTCACAGGAATGTTAAAGGACAAATAATGTGGTGTATATTTTACTTAGCTGCTATTGGGGGAGAATTGTCATGGAGACAGCTTTTGTCAAAGCACTGTGCAAACTTTTTAATATTGTAAGCTGCTTGGATAATAAATTTAAGACTGCTTTGAGCATATTACAGTAAGGGTATTTCCTGTGTATATGACATGTTTCATAATCATTCCTCAACCTCTGCTTTTTCTCCTCTTGAGAAAATTAATTCAAAGGATTCTTTTTAAATGACTTACCATTGTCTTATGAGAGAAAATGTGGTCAGATGTGGGAGCTGAATATTCACCAGTGAACCATTGCTTTAGGGTGATCTTCGTCAAGCCTGTTGATTTCAATTATTTACACTTTTAAAACATTTTAAAATTTACAACTAAATATCCTTTAGCATGTCCATTTCTTCTTCTGAAAGATGTGTTCCTTCTGCCTTGTTATTAAACTTTATATGTATGAAAAATTAGGTCAGGGTACTTATTTTTCAAAATGAAAGGATGAAAAGAACCATTGAATACTTCTAATTTGTCCCTACATACTTCAGCTATTGTCTTGTACTGTTCCTAGCAATGTGTCATTGCTTTCAGTTTTATGTGAGACTTTTCTTGATTTCCAGAGCATTAACAAGGTTCTGAAATAGCCGTTTTAGTCTTATAGTATACTTCCGGTTTTCCTTGCTTGTTGGAATAATTCACTACTGGTTTTAATGTTATCTCTTTTAACGGCTAGTTTGATGGGCCCCTTTTTCCCCTTTAGATTTCATTCTCATAGAAACACATTCCTTGAATTTGTTGAAGACTTTTTTGAGTGTGGTCTGAGAAGTAAAAAAGGGTTGTTGTTTTGTTTTGTTTTTTTTTTAATAATACATGTTAAAGCCAGTGTTATGTTTTTTGGGGACGGGCTTTTGGGTTTTGAATTCTCATAATTGGCAGTACCATGGTATACTACTATCTAACAACACAAAACTCCTTAATATGAGATACTGTTATAGTTTTCTTTCTTCACTAGTTTTATTCTACTTGTATACATTCATTCTGCTATGAGTTTTTTGCAGTTTGGAACGAACAGTTTACTCAGCAAACTGTCCGCCACAGATCTCTGAAAGAAGTCGCTGATCCAGTAATGGAAATAACTTGTTTTATTCTTTATCATTATATCACATATAACCACATATATCACATACTAAAATGGTAGCACTTATTTTGCCAAGGCAGAAATCTAGAAAAGATGTTAAATGACTTTCCAAAAACTACAGAGAGAATATAGGTCACACATGTCACAATAATTGCTTGTTTCCATGTCCCCGCTTACACCTAAATGTAGATATGAAAGGAGGGAAAGCATATTTTCTACTCTGAAAACACCAATGTGAAAATCAAAAGGAGAATAAGCAGAGACCAATGTTTTTCAACTTTTCCATTATTAGTTTGACCCATGGAAGTCACACTATCAGCCATAAAATTTGCTAGTAGGCTCAGTATTTGGAACCGCTATGCATGGAGCACCAGACGTTATGTGCCAGCTGTGGCCCTGTGCCTCTGAAAATTGCAGCCCATAGATACTCCTTTAACTACGGAAACAATAAAACTGTCATGACTATATTAATAGTTTTACAGAAGAAAATGGGGGATGCCTTCAGCTTATAAATCTGTATGTATTTCACCACCCATTTCATGAGGCTCTCTTAATATTCCTACAGACCCATCTACTCCTAAATCTAGTTAACGTTTACTGACTGATACTCCTTATTTACAAAACAGGTACAAATGCGTATGAAAAATCTTGCAGAGAAGTTGCTTATACATAAGATATAGTGTGCCATCTTTTTCTAGAAACAACCATAGTAAATAGAATGTTCATATAATTATCTTTCTGAGTAAGTAGACTAATAAATTACTGGTTAACGTACGGATCAAATTTGTAACTCTTTATTTTGTACCTGTGAGAGTTTTAAGGAAGACAGCCTTCATCTCTCTTTTTCTGATAGAAAAATGAAGTTGTCTATACTATTCTCTCTTTATAGTGTTAGCTGTGATGAATAGCACTTTAAATGACACTTTGCAGAGTCTGAGTGCCTTTCTTGCTGGGGCCATAAGTGGATCAGCACCTTCTGCTGCAAAACATGTGGTGCAGTCAGGAGAAATGCTTTTATGGAGAAAGGATAGGGAGGAAGAGATACCCTGGGTGCCTAACTGGGCCTGCACACAGCCGTGGGCGGCGGCTGCAAGGCGTTTGGCTCGGGTGGTTTTCCCAGTGAATTGTGAAAGCGAGGAGGAATTTTCCACGTGCCCCACTCCAAGTATTAACTTACCTCAGAAATATAAAGTTGGGAAAGGAAAATTTGTGCTGTGTTCGTTTGTTACTGATGTGCTTGAAACAGACCCTCGGATGTGTAGAGCTGAAGCGAGCAGCCCCACAAGCACTGCAGGGGCAGCCGCGCACGGCAGCCCTCGGCAGCAACACGGGGTCAGTTACGGTGTTCTATAGACACGGAGTGAAATGTACCACTGCCATGAGCAACCTATTCACAGCAAACTGTAAAGCCAGGCAAGCTGGAAAGAGTGTATACCGGCTTTGCAGAGCACCGAATGATTTAGAGATAAATTTTCAGTCTAGGAATAGATGAGGGAAATACAGTCACAATTTTGCAATGTGATCCTGTCTGGAAATCCCATACTAATAACATACTTTAGATTTATTGAGTTATGTGTGGATGACAACCATGTGGTGAAACTGTTCTAGGATGACATGCATGTGATTATTCCAAATGAGGATAAAATGAAACTATATTCAATATAAGCAAGTAGCAGTCTTATGAAATGAATGGCTGTTCAATATTTAATGTAATGTACTGTAATACGGTTTCAGTAAGGTTACCCACTTTTTAAGCATAATTCTATGTATTAATATTCTTCAGAGAACAAAAATCGTTCTTCATCTTCACGTTATACTGTCATCTGCCTTTGACTTCCAAGCAGTTCTGAAGATATGAAGGAACAACAAAGTAGCTTAATGTTTTAAGTCTCATTTACCATATGGTAATTATGACATTTATTTACAAAATGAAGTTACTTAACATATAGGGGCAAAAGGGAAACTAAACTGTGATAATCAACTGCATTCGTATTTCTAGTTGTTATCTATACAAATACTGTTGAGATCAAGAAACAGACACAATTAAAATAGTGTACCCTCAGGGCCAAGGAGTCAGATTGATAGCTGGGATATTCGTCCTTGGAAAAATAATGCTCAGTCAAGTGTGTGCCACTCCAGGTAGGGACAGTAATGCCTGAACACCAGTCAGTCAGTCAGTCACTAAGGGAGAAGACATATCCAAGGAAGGTTTCAGTTTGTATGCAGAGGAGCTTGGTACTATTTTTCACCTTTGCACATACGGATATTATGAAGAGGCAGTTACAAGATATCATTCCCCTCCCATTAAACTTGATGTGACAAAAGGTATGTTTTTCAGAGCTTTCTAGCTCCCTCAAGGGAAAATATTTTTTTCTTCATTGTGAATGTAAATGAATCCTTAATGCTTTTGTAGAACGTATCTGATCCAAAAATATTTAATGCATAAAAACTCAAGCTTAAAAGGGAACTATTTAACTATAGAAAGATTTGGCATGTCTGAAATAGCTCTCTGTACTTACGATCAGAAAACATATAGTGTTCCGATAAAATAGGCTGCATCTTAAAAGGTCTGCTCCAAGTGCATACTCTGTGTTTTGATGAGTTCAAAGCCTGCTGGGTTAGCTTTCTGAATTATAGGGAGATAAAAAGTTTAATCACTGGCTGCTGATTCTGCTTCTCTGCTTCCACAGAGTTCAGCGAATCGTCAGAGCTGCACATGAGCCCCCATCCTGCAGAGCTCCCGATCACTCGGTCTGCAGTGCTTGCTGCTCAGCAGAACTGCTCTCGCTGCAATGTTGCCGCATTCCCAGATTTTGCAGGGCTGGAATGCTACAGAATTAGATGGTTTCAGCATGATTATCTCTTTCATCACTCTCAGAGATGACCCATGAATTTTTGCCTAAAAATTTCAAGGTAAAGGAAGCATGGATATTCTTGTTTTGGTTGGATTACAGCAAAAATGTAGCCTATTTTTATTTCCCGCACAATAAGCCCATTCTAGCTTTAAAATAATATATGTGAAGGTAAGAAACTGATTATCTACATAACAATGGTGGATCAATGCCATCAGTAAATGAAATTTATTAGGTGTTTTGAGATTCAGAAATAAGAAATTATATTGGCACAGCTAGCACCTATAATTTTTAATCACATGTATTGAGTTTTGTTTAGTTTATTGGGAAGTTCATTTTGAGAAAAATTTATGAAAGGAAAATTGCTTGGTTTTAATTAAATAAAACCCCAAAGATATAGGGGGACTAAATGGTTCCAAATACTCCTGAAATCTTTTCATTTCTAACCATCAGTTTGAATCAAAGACTGCAGGGTAGGACTGACAAGCAATGGAAGTCTAACTTGGGATGGCTGATGAGATTCTCCATTCCTTCCTGCTATGCAGACAGATCAGTTTCTCAACAGCCAGATCTTGAAACACCATTGTTCATAGCGCAAGATTTTAAAGTAACCGTCATCACTCCCATAGTTTAGGAGATGCAGCTGTCAGGTATTTGTACAACTGGTAGAGGATGGGCAGATGACAGTACTACCCTTGTAAGCAATCTTAACCCAAGAACTTACAAGTCAGCATCCAAAGTGACAGGTTTATACAAAGGTTGTTCAGTAGCACAAAGAAACTAACTGAATGGCATGATATCTTTTCTTGTAAATGGAAACTGTCACACCTGGTGTGCTAGTAGGAGCCCTAAACCAATGGAAAACTGTAGGGAGGGAAGGCAAGTTTAGAAAAAGGACCATGTCACTTTTGTTATTGTCATGTAGGGTCTCTTGGGAAAACTAAAACACAAGCTAGGAGTTAATCAAATGTATGTACAGTGAATACTTCTCATACTATATTATTTATAAAGTTTTTGGCAGACTTAGAGATGTTAGTGAATTGTAGGAAAGGCCCTTAAGCTGCAAAGATACAGTAATGAAGGAGTACAGGAGGGCAGGGCCAGTCCCTGGAACCAAGATGTCTGCATTTACACTGCCTGTGACAGTGTTCAGAGTCAAGCACAGGCATCTTTGATTCATTATTCGTGTAAGTCAGGAGCTTTGGTTACCAAAGCTAACATTTATCATAAAAAAAGAACAAAGAACCACAAGGACAGCAGCAACCACTCACTTGTTCTAAGGAGTATCACTTATTTCCTTCATTATCATGTGAACAAAGAGGAAGATGAAACAGACAAGTTTTTGTGGGCTGAGATACACGATATAAATTATTGAGTATTGTTTTAGACTAGATTATTGTTTTCTTGGTAGGAAATATGATAGTTCATAAAAATGTCTGCTGTGGAAAGAACAAAATCATAACGTTGTAATCTGCATTTCTTTAATGCTAGGTAGGTGGTTTAAACTTTTAAGGCTTTTTAATTTGCCATTGAGTATAATGGCAACAACCATAATAAAAACCAATACCCTTTCCAAACATGATCTGGAAGGATTGGTTCAGTATATGACTGCAGACAAAAGTATGAAGGCATGCCAGCCTCCAAGTAGGCCGAGACGACACAGCAAGAAATGCGTTGTGTCACCAGCATTCCCAAACTTGCCTTGAGTGGCAGATGCTCAGTGATTTTGTCTACAACACCATTTTGTTTGTATTCATTTTGTATATAAAAGCAAAGGATGCAAGTTTCTGTCAGTGAAGTAAAGGGTTGTGTTTTCCATTCCAAAGGTAAAAATGTATTTAAACCACATTATATAAAAAGTGCCTGCAATAAAGGTTATGTTCTAGCTGCAACCAGTTTTAACCCAAGAAGTGAAATCCAGTAGGCCAGCTAAGCAGTGTTCTACCATGTAGTGATCTATTCTCAGGACAGTCCCGCCAGGCTCAGGTGCTTAACTCTACATGTCTGCTAGATGCTCCTCGCTAAGGCTTGCTGTTTCCTCAAAGGTCAACTTTCTTTTACAACAAGGAGGAGTTAAAGCTCGTTGGAGTCATTTTGTTCATGGAAATATAATGAGAAACAAAAATGTGAAGTTAGTTATTTGAGAGATCATGTATTTCACTGGATGAAAACACTTGCTATTTTTAATGCTTTGCTAAAATGTGTTTTGGAAATTCATGACCAAGGAATTTGCCAATAGCTTTCTAGCTTATTTTTCAGTTAGCACGCTATGTCATAAAATTTAGCACCTATAAAACCACATTTTTAACACAAAATTGGTTTAGCAATTTGCAAAGCAATACAACTTGTCTTTCTAACATTTGTCTTACAAAAACTAAAAAACTGCAAATGGACAATCAATAACCTAATATTTTAAAAAATCTGCAGAACATAGTAAGATCTTTCTGACTAAAATATGCTAACCAGATGTATGTGCCAAGGGTTACAAATTTAAAGGTACACAAGATTCTCAAATTCTTTTGATAGGTGAGGAGGAAATGTTACACAACACTCCAAATCAGGTTATACTTACCTATACTGTACTTCAATGTATCTTTCAGTATGTGAGCTGGGCAATTAAATGGAAGCAAAAGTTCATTTTCATTTTACCTGACTGTGTAACAGCGTGGTTAACAAAGTTAACATAAGTACTGTCATCTGCAAATGATACTTACTACCAACGATCAAACCACTTGGATGCAGTCGTCTTTTTTATTCTCAGTTTTCCCAAAGCATTTTCATTTTTGTCTTGAAAATAACAGAGCAGGCATAGGGGTATTTATTTGTCAACCGCACAAGTAGCAAATTACTATTGGAATCAATTTATTGTTTCCATAGCTCAAATCACCAGGGATCACATGTAAATATCTGTTATTCCTGGCCAAGTCATTGTTTCAGCTGTTTTGTCAGCTGAAAAAGGAACTAATATACTGATGTCAATGCTTAAATGTATGTTCAGTTCTGCCAAGACTGGAAAACACCACTACTTTCTCTGTGGTTACAGTCAAGTGATACTCATGACTGTTAGACATTTAATGGCAGTTTCTGCAGAAAGGGAGATGAAAACAAACAATGTACTTGACTGACGTAGTTTGAGGGATACCTTTCATCACTGTAATTCACAGATCTGGCTTACACCTTGGTTTTATATTGGTGTAAAATTTTGCTAGGAGTGTATTTTCCTATTGGTAATAGGGAGCAGACACATACTGTGTCTACAAAGAGCCATGTTGGTGAAGATGCTGCCCATCAGCCTCTACTGATTTGCTAGTTCCATGTGTCAGAATCTCTGGATGAACTGCTTGCATGTTTCCTAACCTGTCCCTGGTAAACACCGCTTGGATAAACCTGCGGACAGAGTGGAGGCAGGGAGGTGACAGGTTGCTGGGGGCAAGGCAGTATGTGAGTTCTGGGGAAAACAGTCCAGCTGCAGCCTTAAGTCTTAAAACTGTTGATGGGGAAACCATTATGCCGGCACTCATAAGCTCCTGCTGCTAAAGCCTGTGCTTCAACGCCGAAATGGCATGGAATGAATTCAACTTAAACAGAATTCTTTCTGGAAAGCTGATGTGCCTGAATTATACTGTTACTAGATGTCCTGGTTTGAGGTAAAACAGAACCAATTTTCTGATTTGTAATTTTACTTTTTAGCTAGGCCTCTTCTAACTGACTGAAGTCTGAAATTAACAGCATATTGTTCAGAAACTGTTCGCTCTCAGAGTGATAAGACCTGATTATACCAAGGAATGGTATGCACAGAGGCTCTTGCTTATACTTATTGCTATAACAACCAAGGTCAGCTAACTTCGCTTTTTGCCCCGTTAGAGGGTCGGAAGCAGAGAAGCGTAGAGGGGTCCGACCTGCAGGGAGGAGCGGACGGGACAGGTGACCCAAAACTGACCAACAGGGTATTCCATCCCATCTGCATCACGCTCAGTATAAAAGCTAAGGGATCAAAGGGGCAAGGTGGCTCTGGCTCGTTTTTCCTTCAATGGCCGACGTCTGAGGAGGACCCTGTCTGTTCGTCTGCCTTTGATCCTGATCTGAGCATTCCTGACTCTAGTTCCAGAATTCAGCTCCTGTCCGTCGCTGACTCCAGTCTGGGACTTTCCCTGTGTCTGCTGGTGACGCGATCGTCATCCTGGGAGCTGGATACAGTTATGTATATATTGTATACTTTTTTTTTTATTTTATTATATTATTATTTACTATTTTCTTATTTATTATTATTTTCATTAAAGTAGTTTAGTTCTTTTTTTCTAAACTCGTAAATCTCCTTATCTCTTCCTCTCCTCTCTGAGGAGAGAAGGAGGGGAGGGCCATCTGTCGTTCTGATTGGCCAATACGGCCAAAACCACGACATTAAAGCAGTACAACTGAGTGGCACATGAATTTAAAGGATTAAAATGAGCATGTAAAAGTAAATTATGAAGACTAAGGCACAAGTTGAGTTTCAGTGTGTTGCAGGGGCTGCAAAAATATGTTAAAGTAAAGCCGTGTAGGGGGGCTACAAAGGAAAATATAGTTCAGCAATGTAACAAAGGGGAAAGGAAATAATGGAGGAAGCATAGAAGGCTGAAGCTTTCAGCTATCTCTTTTGCTTCCCTCTTCACAGAAAGGCAATTAGGGCTTATTTATGATTGCTGCCTGAACAAAACGTAGTTTTAAGTAAGGGTTAAAGAACTGGCAAGAAAATGGAAGTAGGAGCCTTGAAACAATACAGATATAAGTTACCTGTATTCCAGTCAGCACTCTGTAAACCTCAGCAATTATTTTCAAGATCTCTTCAAAGAAAAAGGAAGGGTAGGAGAAAGGCCACTGTGATACTTATCTTTAAAAAAGGCAAGCAGAAGGGACAACATGAAGAGTTACAGAGTGGTTCCCCTTGATACTGATTCTTGGGAAGATACGGGAACAAATTATATGTGACCGTTTCAAAGCATTCGGATAAAAAAGCAACAAGGCACAGTTTGCGTGGATTTATCAAGAACAAATCATGTCAAATAAATTGGACTTCATTTTTGGCAGAGTGACCGTTACAGTAGACAAAGTGGGAAACAGCTGTTGTATCTATTCCCTTTTATGAAAAGCTTTACTGCTGTTGCCTTTGACATTTCGTAAAGCAAACTATTAAAACATGTTCCAGATTAAATTACTAGTACATCCATATACCGCTGGTTGAAAGGCTGCTCTCAGAAATTAGGTATCAATGAGCTGCTGTTAGAGAAAGAGAGAATTTCAGGCTGCGTTGGCAAGTTACTGTCCCAAATCCTTTGCTTAACAGTTATTTCCATTCATAGTTGAATACATAACTATACTTGTGCAATTTCCAGGTAATGCCATGGTAGGAAAGGTTGCAGTCGCTCTGAGGGGCAGTATCAGAATTCAGACTTGAAACATTTTTTTGCATGGGAAAAGTGAATGCCATTTTTTCTTTTTTAGTTCAAACATTTGGCTGAAAAACACCAAACCTCTCTGCCCATAGTAGGCACTTGTTCAGAAAGTTGTGGTTTAAATAAATCAACAACTATTATTATCATTTGCATGAATCTTTATTTTATAAGCACGGGCAGAAAATTGCTTTCTGACCCCAGGACACATCTATGCTGATCCTTTCCTTTTAAAATATAAAGCAGTGGGAACACGGGTGTAGATGAAGTTTTGCTATGTTTCAGAGGCCCAAATGGTAATGGCATTAAAAGGCTGTCAGTTGCACTCAGATGGTATTTTTTAGTATTTCCCATTGTTGTTACCATCTACAATGCTGTAAGTGAAAGCAAGAGCAGAAAACTAAAGAAAACACGTAAGCTTAAAAGCAGACCTAGAGGACGTAGTTCATCACAAGGTCATTCCCTCAGTCTTGATGTTGATCCTTTTGCTTTATCTCACCCTTTTTTGAATTTTTTTTTAAATTTTATTTTGCCTCAAAACAAAACAAGCAAAATGGATCTTCCCATGTTGCATCCAGCATTCATGAACAGAAAGTATGAAAAAATTACTTGACATTTTTCCACAATGATTTGTTTTCCGGGAAATCAAAAAAACCCACAAAGTAAAGTAGAACCCCTTTTGATATGAAAGTTAACACATCAGGCACTTTCTCCTCAGTATTTTTAACACGCATCAAATTTACTTTAAAAAACAAAACTAAACCAGAAGTAGTAAGATAGGTTAGATTTTTTGACAAGGACAAGCTCAGCCCAAAGCTCAAAGTTTAGCCACACGATTTCAAAATCACTCTGTTTTAATATATGAACCCAATGGGATATAGAGGAAACTGTTGGATAATGATTCAAGTGACTTAAGAAACAAGTGATTTCATTTTTTTTTTCTACCTGGAGGGAATAGATGGAGGAGAATGGCAGCACAGTGGTGAGGAAAATCACCATCCTCACAAGGTGGTACCATAAGCAGCAGAGTCAGGACCTCAGTGTCTTGAGTTGCTGCTGTTAAAATATCTAGGGACTTTGCAAGGGTTGATTTACCTTTCCCAATGAAAGTTTTATGGTCAGTCACATGGTTCTTTTTCTAAGCTACTAGTGCTTTTGTAGAGAAACATATTGGAGTTGTAGATAGTCCAGACATATGACAGAAAAATGAAATATCTGATATTAAGTTCTCTGTGTTTTGTTGGTGGGGTTTGTTTTGTTTTGTTCTGGGTTTTTGTTTGTTTGTTTGTTTGTTTGTTTTGGTTTCTTTTTTTCTTTTTTAGCTTCTGTTCAGCTTTCTTAGTGGAACTATTGGCGTATTAACATGCCCATAAACTTACATCTTACCTTCTCAGTGTATTGCTTTGTTGGTGTGTTTTGTTTTTACAAACTTATCCACCTTTTCCTTTCCTTTGGGCTATATTTTTTTTTAATTTAAAGATAAAATGCCTTATAACTGAGTCAGAACAAAGCACTCCAAAAAACTAAAAAGGTGACTGAACCGTCCAATCTACCCTAAGCTGAAGGTCATAAGGACACATGGTCCCAAGTATTCTGATAAGGGACATTTTCAATGTATATTTGCTACCTCTAGTCCCAAGACTCAATGATCCACTCCCTCCATGTGAGCAGAGCTGAAAATTACATGCTGTGCAATCTAGAGAAATCAAACTAAGCCCAGGTCTGCACGAGGACCCTTTTTCTCGGTGAGTATCCTGGTATGTATTGCAAAGAGAAAGCGCTCCTCTCTGGAGCCCAGACATCACAGCTCTTCCTCATGTGATGAACATCAAAATAAACTCTTTTTATTTGTGTCTCTTAATGAGGTTTGTTTGGCTGGGTCAAAAAAGAAACTATGCAGCTTGAATAAGGCACAAAGGGAAAGTGCAATCGTATATACTGACAGAGCCGCAAAACACGGTCCCATGTGGGATCCGCATCCATACTGAGCAGAATCACAGTCACAGAGAAACATGGGAATCTAGATCAGAGCAGGCCCCTTGAGTCAAACTTCCTTTCCAGCTCTTCCCTTCTTCATTCGCTGCCCCAAAAATGCCATTCAAAATAAAAGAGCTGTTGCCAGGAAACCTCTTGCCATATCTCGAAGTCAATTTTTCATATAGATGCTAGATGTTGGTGTCTGGATGGATGTATTAGGCACAAGATACTTCTTGAACTGTTCATGAAAAAAGAATAATCACACCTTTCCTAATTATATACGTACTAGATAAGGATCAGGCTTATTAATTATTGACTGGCTTTCCAATCAGCTTTTTCATTAATCTTCATAGAATGGGAGTTTAAAGTGTAACAAATGAAATAAACTTTGTACTAATATGAGATCAGGTACCCATCCTGCTGAATAATTAGGAAAGGAGAACATTAGATATATAATGTTCATTATATATATATAATGTTCAATATATTGTATTATAATTGAGATTCTTCATGGCAGTCTTCAGTCATCCTGCTGTTTGACTATCAACTCACCAATATTTAAACAAGCTTACAAACATTTCCCTTGAAATGCACATTTTAAACAAATAGTGACTTTATTTCTTTATCTTAATTTTGCATTTTAGCTCAATAATTTGTTGCAACAGAGCTCCCTACTTCCAAATGGGAAATAGGAACTAATCCATGTGATTTCATTTTAATCTTAATAATGAGGAGTGGGGGGAATAAAGAATAGGGAAGTCTAATAGATCACCCAGGGAGAAGGAGATGAGACTTCATTTCCTTTTTCCTAATTAAGTAATGTAATAATGGATGAGTTAAACATGTATATAATGGAGATGGTCCTATCATCAATGCAATGTCGGTATAAAATTAATGTTTTCTTTCAGTTTAATTGCAAAATTGTGATAAGCCCAGGAAGCATTTATTAAAACCCATATTAAATTGATCAGATTTGAAATTCCATGTTTATAAGCAGTCTTTAATTTCACATTTAGATTTTGATTTTGAAGGTGAACACTGATCTTGAATATTATGAAAAAGGGATCATTTAGCCAATTCTTCAGATTAAAGGTAAAATATAAGGGAAAAGTGTTCCACTGAGAATGCCACAGCATTTACATGCATGAATATTCCATTCTATTAATATCTTTGTTTTGGAAGCAGAAACGGGGAAAAAAGATCAGAAATATCACTGCATTGCCACAAACCACCTACTTCTGTCATTGGCCATCTATTATGCTTTTGTCACTGGTTTAGACCCTGTGTGAAGAAGTGAAATGGATATTTAACAAGACAAGAAGAAAAAAAGCACAAAGTTTTGTGAATTGTAAGGAAGAACACTTAAACTTCTCTTTTTCCTCAAATAAGCAGCAATGAGGCAGCAAAAATAGATAACAACCTGGTTTGAACAGCATTAAATTGCAAGCATATTTTCTTTGTCACTTGCTTATTCTCTTGTGGTCTCCTAGGCTCTTATTCCTGGCTATATAGTGGCACACTTCCAGCAAGGAGAGTGGAAGGTAAATTTCTCAAGCACCTATGCAGGACAGTGTAGCCTCTAGCCTGGTGACCAGCCACCGTCTTAAAATACAGCTGCATGAGATGGGATTAGCTAATATTGTAGTGTATCGGCACGAAAAGAACAGATTCTGCTCCTGAGTGCTACTCCTTTAACACATGCGCCTGACACTTATTAGACCTCCACAAGTTGATTTAATTCACTGACATGGCAGAAATTACCATAGGAAAAGGAGGATGTGTGTTTAATTTGTTTTTTTGGTGTTGCTGTGTCACTCAGTTTAAGCATCTCTGTGAAGGGTCTGGCAAACGCCAGAGCAGATCAAAGGGCATGGATGAGACCATGTGGCAGGTGGAAAAGGAGATAGGTGTCAGAGGAAATTTCACCTGCAGGTGGCATCAGAAGTTTTATAAAACCACAGGCAAAGCCGGCGACAGAACGGTTTTGATTTCCCTTGTGCTCTGGAGGGCCACAGAGCCAAACCTCCTGCTTTCTGCACAGTTCCTTTAGCAATTGGGCTGTTGCACAAAAAAGCAATGTCCTCTGCCTCTTCTCTGCCTCTGCACACCGACGGTGTCACCTAGCCATGCCAGCCAGCTTGGTCCCT
The DNA here is from genome assembly GCA_013396915.1 of Stercorarius parasiticus. NCBI lineage: Eukaryota > Metazoa > Chordata > Aves > Charadriiformes > Stercorariidae > Stercorarius > Stercorarius parasiticus. Next base: position 924,567 of record VWZL01000170.1, read on the forward strand.
GTGGGGGACCTGGCTGTTGTGGCACCTGCCTATGGGTCAAGACCTGGACTCCCTTAGAGAACAGGTCTCTAGATGATTAGGTGAGGCAGTGGTACTCGTAGAGTTGTATCAGAATTTTCAATGCATGTAGGTATGTTGTGGTTTAGTTTGGTTTGGTTTGGTGTGGTGTGGTTTGGTTTGGTTTGGTTTGGTTTGGTTTGGTTTGGTTTGGTTTGGTTTGATTTTTTTTTTGTGGTGTGGTTTGGTTTGGTTTGGTTTGGTTTGGTTTGGTTTGGTTTGATTTTTTTTTTTGCCAAGAAAAATAAATTTAGAGAGGATACTGAAGACACTGAGCCATCTCCCAGTGACTGAAGGAGCATTATGAGTGCCTTCTTATCAAATGGATCACTATACATTTAGCAAGAAGATCATTAAGCAGTACTGTCTAGTCATAAATAAATTCTAAAGTCTAAATTATGCATTTCAGCTCATCTCAGTAATTCCTGTGGTCAATCAGATATGAAGAAAAACTTCTGACCACGGTAATATTTACGCACTGTTGTGTTCTAGACATTGTATTTAATTGTTTAAGAAAAAGAATAGTAAAACAAATACATGTTGCATGCTAAAATAGCAATTAAATTTAGATAGAATTTGAGAGTATTTAACACCTTCAAATCCCTATTGCCATGTATTGTTAGTATCTGGAGGGACACCATGTTACAGTGTGGCCGGTAACATGATCTTAAAATGTGGAACTTAATCTCCATCAGGTATTAAGCAACTTTAAAATAGCTTAAGCAGCTGCTTGTGTTGCACACCCATGCTGCTATCACCGGTGGAACTGAGCAGGAAATATTTGTAATGGTTCCTTTTGTTGCCTCTGTCCCTGTTCACATCATTTTCCATCTGGTATAGAAGGCCCAGACATCTTTTAAATTCTGCATATTTGCAATCATTTTTATTCACCTTTAATCTTCACCTATATTCTGACCAGGTCTTCAGTTCTCCCAGTATCCAATGAACTGGAGCACACACACATGCACACACTTTGCATGCTTTCTAGAGGCCCATGTATTTCTCTGATCTGCAGAACGTGCAGCCTCCAATTGTCTCAGCAGAGAAACTGGAGTGGGATCTATCTAGCCTTAGCTGGCATTAGTAATGAATTTCTGCTTCTTTCTGCAACTGACATTGGAGTCCACTGATCCAAACTATCCATTTTGTGGTTTTTATAGGTAACAGTGGTGAAGTACACACCAGGAAAGGACTGAAAAATATATAGCAAACTGCTTTATCTTTAGAGCTCATGCCTCTGAAAATCAGGTCTAAGTCACCACATTCTGAGGATACCTTAATGTGTTTTGTTGTAGGCACTCCCAACTGCATCATCCAGCCTACTTCTCCTAAGGCTATGATTACAGCCATAACAAGGGTGGGGTACGCAGATGCCTAATGCAGGTGCAGCTATGTTTGATGAGGATCTGCACCACATTTGTTTTGTGAAGAGGACTATATTCACATAACCTCGATCCGACCAAAATGTCAGGACCTAGTGTATCTTAGTGGCCAGCTGCCCCACAGGCTGGTCAATGAAAATCAATGGAAAACAATAGCCAGAGGAATGTAAGTAAAGTTTTGACCCACAGTATAATGTTAGTAATGCAAAGATCATGGTTGTATAATATCTTGCTTCAAGTATTGTGGGGGTGGATATCTGGATCAAACCAGAAGATCTTATAAGCCTTTGGTGCAGATATATCAATCTTCGTAATAAAGCCCCCCCCTTTTTTTTTCTCCAGGTTAACCTCTGGAGTTTAGTAGTTTTCTATGTGGTTGTTTACAAATCCACTTGTGTTGTGGTACTCTTGTTTTATTTGATGTAAACTGTATTCTTGGCAGCTCCTCCACAGAAGTTCCACTTTGAAAAAGCAGATGTGCAAAACATGAAATGAACACATCTGTATATGCTTAATAGTTTTCTTTAATCTTCTAAGAACTAGCCCAGAAAGATACAGGGAGGAATTAAAAAATGTTCTATACATCTGCTCACTTTTTATGTCTGTAAAACTGTCTAAACTTCCCGTTCAAAGGTTTTATTTTAAGCAATGGGATTTGGAGAAGAGAGGTTAGCAGCCGAAAGGAAAGAACAAAGTCTCTTCAAGTGGACTGGCAGTAGAAAACGCAATATATTGAAATGCTCTCACAGCCAGGCATAACTTCACAGATGAGACACACACAAACATCTGCTGCGGGATTTATTGATGCCTCAGTAAAATGTAGCATGTTGCATGGGAGATATGGGATGTTATAAAACAGAAATATGATTGCCTTACAATGAGCTTAGAAACTCCAGATGTTAGTAACACAAGCAACAGAAACTCAGCAGAAGCAGAACGTTTTCAGGAGATGCCCTGTCTTTTCAGCTGTATCCCTGCAGCAGTGGTGACAGGCGTGGAGCCTCTACAGGAGCTCTATCAGGCTACCACAGAAGTCTTCACGATGAGAAGGAAGCATCCTTCCTCCTCCTCTAAAGGGACAGAGATATCCCATCCTGTGCCTCTCCAGTTGGTCCCTTCTTCTCTGATAATGTACATCTGGAGTTCATGGGCTAGGCATCTTGGCAATGGTGTGTACCCCCACCAACACAGTATTTCCCAGGATGGAGCAGTATTTCCCAGGACTGAACAGGCATCACTGCAGAGGAAACACTCTATTTTTTAGCATTGATATGAACATGACTGTCTGAGAAAGAACTGGAACTGTCTGTTTTTAATTACATACTGTGTTAAAAATATTAATAATTAAATACGTAGAAAATGACAAATGACGAAATGGAATATTTACGCGGGTCCTCCCTTGGTCAGCGAGATATATTGTGTATTTCCCCTTTAAGGAATGAAAATGCAGTTTCCATTTTGTGCCTGCCTTTTTTGTGTTCAAAGCGCTTTAACTTCTTCCCTCTTATCAGTCAATTTAATTCACCATCTGTTCACCCAGGACTTAGTATTTTCAGCTGAGATATCAAAAGGAAGACCACATTAATCAAACATTAGTACTTTTGAAGCAAGTAGGATCTAGAAGAAACAGACATATAAATCATGAAACCTAATTACTTATTGCATTTTTCTTTAGTGCTGCCTGTAGGAATGCATGTGCTTCACGGGTTGCTACATTATCCTGAGGTTTAAGGACTCAGGCTGCGGAGATTTTCTTTGCGACGTTAAGAGGACTCAGGTGTAACTCCTTCTTACAGTTTAATAAGCTGAAAACAGAATTAGTGCTGTGTCAGCATATTTGCAACAAATCAAAGTAAGGTTAATAAATACACACAGGGAATAGCAAAATAAGGTCAGAGAAGACAGCATTAATAGTCAAGCTGTCAAACAAGAAAATGGCTATTTGTGAAAGTGTTGAGACAATAGAGACTATTATTGTCAAAAAAGGGCATTGTAAGATAAAACAATAGGTTGGAGTAGGTAAAGAATGAGAAATATGAAACTGCAGTTAAAAGAGAGAGACGATTGCTTCACGAGCAATTGTTTTCCACTTCAATTAACACAAGCGTAATTTCTCTGACCTCCATTTTTCGCTTGTCACCAAGTGGTTTAGAAGCTTTTTCTGTAAAACATCTGTCCTTAGAATTTTTATCATATAGTTTTCATTTATCAAGTTTCTATAACCAGTTCTCTAATGTTTTATCTAGTTTTCATTTAAATTCAATATATTTTCTTCTGCCTGCATATTTTCTCTTTACATAAGATGCTCCCCCAGTTTTGGGACAGTTCCAGCCTTTCCTGCTGAAGGTGTTCTTCTCTCTAATATTGCAGCCAGTTGGGTATTCATCCTGCAGAACAAAAGCGACCTGTCTGAAGGACTTTGTCGAAGGATCACAAAACCAGCAAACAAAAAAATTCTGACTAACCACCAGAGTTATGCTGTATATTCAGGATCCTTCCTCAGACATTTTAAGAGCTCCATAATATGTCAGGATTGTGGTGTGAAAAGAGGCTATGTTGTACATAAGAGTTGTTGTGTAGCAAGGGGATGTATAAAGAAAATACCATCTGCAGTCCAACCTGCCTCTACACTGCAATAGACAGAAATTTCCGAAAATTTGCAGTTTCACTTACCTTCACACAGCTTTCAACATCTGCCAGACTTGGCCGTATGAGAAGCTGCTTTTGCTGTTCATCGCATCCTTAGTGCCCTTCATGCCCTGAATCTGATCTCTTTCTTTTGAGTTTTGCTGCTGCATCCATTAAGCTTTTTATGAATTTGTGTGGCATGCTCAACTCTCACCAGCTCAGGTGCAGAGGTCAGGACAGAAAAAGGTTGTTTGAGTCCAGACAATGGTGCTTCTATATTTACCCACTAAAAAACTCTTAAGTACAGTCCTTGAAAACAGTGGGATTTCCTACCTGTTATCAAAAGCTTGTGACCTCTATGATCTTTCACTCTGATTTCACATGTACGTCAGCTCATTTAATTTCAGTGGACTTGCTGCAGGTTTATTTTGCTGTAGGAAAGAGAGCAGGTTTTGATGTCTGTCATCAGGACTGATCTTAGATATTCCATCCATTGTAAACACAGTTCTGGGAAACAATTGAACAAGTCAGGCTTGCTGATAGGTTTTTACTATCTTGCCATTTAGGTAATAGATGCAATTTGAGAGTTTATTTCAAACATATTGTCATTTGCATAATAAAGTTTCTAGGGTCTGATTGGAGTTCACTGGATGTGCTGGCTGACCAAGTGTTTGCCTTTTTTCACAGACATTATCATAAAATTATAACTATTTCTCAACTCATACCTGCCAAGAAAAAACTTCATGCTGTATTTTTGAGAACAAATTGAAAGGTTTATCATGCACACAGGATCATCAAGGATCCCCTGTGGCAGCGTTAACTTTGGCATCGCATTTAAATTTTGCACTGATTAATGCAGAAAGAAGTGTAAAAGTAGTTTTCTGGTATGGGAACTCAGGACTTCTCAACCAAAGCTGGGCTGTGTGGAAATCCCAGTCACACAGAGGTCTCTTCTGGGCTGAGGCTCTTTGCAACATGACATAATGCAATGTGACAGATTAATCTTTATGGGAGATGTTGTTATGAAGGGAGATGTGAAATAATTTTATGTCTTCAGAGGTGAAGCGTAGGCCATTTGAAATGGCAAAAAAATGTCTTTCACTCTGACGTGGTCAGAAACAGGCTTACTCAGACCAGCAAGAAGTGGCGAATCTCACAGATCAGTTATGCATTTGACATTCATCAAGGGGTTAATTTATTAAAAAAAAGGCTACTCTCACTAGTTGCTAGGTAACAGTGTAGTTCCTTGAGGCTTGTGATCAGCAAATGAATTTTTCTGATGATATACTGCTGGTAACTGTTTATCTTGCTGCTGGAGACAGCATAAAGGAGGACTTTTTCTGAAGCTACTCATAATGGAATTAGTTTTATTTGCCTAGTTTACTCATATAATTTTATTTGACCGTAATGTAATTTGCAGTGTTAATAAAAAGCTCATTTTCATAACTTACCCTGCACACAAATACAGTTTTCCACTATTACATCTTAGAATAAACACCTGCAGTTTTAAATTGTAATTGCTGTGAAAGCAGAAGCTTTCAATTTCCTGCCTCTTCTACATGTTAAATTTATATGTAAAAATGTGTCAGTGTGTTCTCCAATTAGCTTTCTAGCCAAGGGAAGTGAAGATAATAAGGAAGAAGGTTACAAGGAAAACTGGGTGGCAGAGGGAGGAAGCATAGCTGTAGTCTATGGATTTAATTTTCTTTGCAGTAGACGTTGCACCAGAGCACAGGATTGAAGGTTTCATGCAAGAGTCCTTTTTCTTCGTAAATTGTGTAGAATGGATTTCCACTAACCTCAAAGGACCACTGAGGAAGGTGCACAGGCCCATCCATCCTCATGGACCTCGTGAGGGATGCAAGCCTAGCAACAGAGTCTGTAAAAGCAGAAAACAAAATTCTGTATCATACCACATTTTCTAACTGCATGGAATTTGGAATATTTCATCCTGTCTGTATTCACAATGTCCTTCCTACCTTCTCATTCTCATGATGCCTATAATTGGCCATTATCTGAGTGAGAGCAAATAATGCCCAATTTTTGGACCCAGCCATAAATTTTTACATCTACTGGCCTGCTTATATTAAGACAATCTTCCTGCCCTGAGAGCTCATGCTGTGTTGTCCAATGTAGTGCAAATTAGTGAGTTCCTACTGTGTCACTAGATTAATTCTTCCTGAAAAAAAACCAAACCAACTGGCATGAAATACTAAAAGCAGCTTCATTGCGAGTTGGCGCTGTGTGGATTCCTTAATGTTTTGTGCATTATTGGCACAAATTAGTGCTTCATGGGGAAAAAAGCCAGTCAGTTTTGTTTGTGTGACAATTACTGCCTCTCTTGCAATAGCAATCTCATTCTCTAAGAAAAGTTGCTGTCAGCTCAAACAAAACATTGTTCTATGAACAGATACTGTCTGTGAAACGATAGGTTACCCTATCACCGTCAATGACAGCGAGGAGCCATTCTACAAGTAGTTTGAGGCTCTGGCGTTCTTGTGGGTCTCTCTGCTAATAGAAGGTTACTTTTGCCTCACACAGGGTTCGATGACTCTTCAGCTCCGTGTTCCTGCACCATTGGTATCCAATTATAGAATGAATCAAGGTGACATATGAGCTATGCATTGAGGCTGCAAATAAGATTGTGCTGAGATTAGAGGTTCAATAAAAGGATAGTCTGCAACAAGGTTGTCATATGATGGGCATCAGACTGGGGTATGACAGTAATGGAGTAAATAATCTTTAAGAATTTGCATCCAATAAAGGAGAAAAATGACTAACTAGGAAGAAGGTATATTCAAATACGTTTTATCTGTTTGGATAGAGACAACCATTTCATTCAAAGAGAAGACACTTGAATTCATTTTATCCCACAAGTGTGTATGGGAAGGAAGGAAAAGAAAAATCAAGCTGTTGAACAGTAATAGCAGAAAAAAAGCTTTTTAATGAAATGCTGTATGAGATGAATCTTGCTGTAACTAGCAACTAGGTCACATTGAAAGAATTATTCTACCAGCAAAAGGTTTTTCCTGATCTGAGGTTAAACTGGCAGGAAAGCTCAGTAGGTCAGTAGGATACCCTGAGGGGGAATGCTGACCATCCAAAATGTTAATGGTCAACTTGATTTCCTAGAACAGTGGAGAACAAATATCAAGGGATAGTACTTGACAAACACTGAAGATTAGAGGTGACCGGAAGAACGATTCCTAAGTATATTATTAACTGGAAAATACCCATTTATTGTTAGGGTTTAATGGCAGGGCGCTTCATTCCTCCACCGTTGATACACAAGCTGGACAACTTTTAAATGGAAATAAAGAAGCCTTTTCAAGAAGCTGATTATAAACTAGTTTTTGGTCTGTGGGAATTTCATGGATTGAAAATTTAGTTTCATCTCAACCGAATGAAGCCCAAGCTTTTAATTTTCTATTAAGACCTCATTTTTATACAAATACTTAAAAAATACAAATAATCAGAATTTTCTGTTACGATATAAGCCCAACATTTTGTTCTGCATTTGACTTCTTTGGTTTACAACGATGAGCAAATTTGGGGATGGTGCTACTGTTTTCTGAGGAAAAACATGAATCATTGTAAACACACTGACTTTTGAAGTAATCTGTTGTGTCTAATAAACACTATGTTTGCATAACCTGTAAAATACACTTGGACAAGCTCCTCCCATGTTTCCAGCAGGCGCTGCTCTGGCTGTTTCATCCAAAGTACGAAAGACTGGGTCATGAGGTAAAAGGCAAGGAACTGGCAGATGTTCAACATACCACCTTTTTTTATGAAATTCCTTATCATCATTTCTTATCACAACAGATTACATAAGGCACTGATTTATTCTACTTAAAAACGTCTGACATTACCATCAAGAACTGTTATTAAAGACATTTATTTATATAATCTTTCTATATCACTTTTTCATTTTTCCCTAATCATGACCTCTTTATCTTCCTGTTCCTTTACCTGCTCATGTTGCTCACAATATGTTTTAATTTTTTAACATGAAAAAATTTAATATAAGATAAAACATAAAAAAATTAAAACATATTTAAGAGACATGAGCTGAAGTTGTCAGGAGACCAGCGTATGACATGATTCATGATCTATAGCCTTTTAATATGGCTGATCTCTGCGTGCCAAAGACTACTGCTGTGAGCAGCATGAGAAGTAATACATTAGTGAGAAGCGTGGTGACCTTTCTGTAGAGATCTGTAACCTGGTGTAGCCTGTCAGATCAACCCCAGGATACATGTGTGCTTCTTTCTAAAAATAAGTCTCCTCCAGGGTTATCTTACTTCAATCACCTAAGAGTTCTTTTCCCATTTTTCCAATGGTATTTTAATTTCAACCTTTGCCTTTGACACTTCTTCCTTTATCTTCTTACCTAATCAGTGGCATATGTTTCCTAATGCTAAGAATGGCACTGTTTGCATCCAAAATTAGAATAAGGCTTGCTACCATTGCAAAAATATGAAGACAAAGGCATTGGTTGAGCCGGGGAATTTGCTAATGGATATGAAGACATTGACTATGGAAACTCTGCTTAGAGTTTGATCCTGGCTGGGTAATAGCCATATGTCTTTGGCATCTGGTGACTGCACATTGCCTGTGGGAAATTAATTGGAAATCTCAGTCCTGTTCACCCTAGACTTCAGCTTCTGGCTTTTTACATTAATAAGTGATTGTTCTTAAAACTGGCACTGTTGTGGCGTTGACAGCTCGAGTGCACAAAGTCATAGAAACGTAGGGATAGGCTCCTTGCGGCTCCCAAGCATCCTCCCATGCCTGAAGTCACTTATATCTTGTTGATACTATGGCTGATTCTGTGTCAGTTCCAGCCGTAGACCCAGCATCTTTTAGATTATACTGCACAAAAATACAGGGACATAGTCAGAACTGAGTCAAAACAAAGACCATCCTATCTCAGACAGCGTCCACTGACGGGTAACTTCGGAAATCATATGATAGTATTGAAAGTATGTAGTATTGAAGTAAGGAGTATCTGGCAGTCAGTGATTGAAGAACTTGCTGAACTGGCAGTTGAATCCTATCGGCTGTGTTTAATACCCACCCTTGAATTTGTCTGCTGTTGATTTTTCTAATCGTGATCCTAGTCTGACTATTTGGTATTTGACGATAATTAATTCCCTGGTTACTAGCTGTGTGTTACGTTTCTTTTTCTTGTTTTAAGCTTGCTGCCTGATAACTTCATTATGTGCCCCCCTGTCCTTGAACTATGAGAAACAGTAAGCAGCTATCTCCTGTTCAGATTCCCCTTGCCTTCACTTCCACATTTCCACATTGAAGGGTCTTGGATTAATTCATAACTTGGTTACTTGGATTAACCTCATATAGAAACATAAAGCTGTTCTACACTTCAGATCATCCCTGTTACCAAATCCTCTACCTTTTCTACTTCACTACATGCTTTAGACCTGCATGTAATGTTCCAAATGTAGGAACGGCAGAGATTGTACAGTGATAGAATGATATTTTCCAATTTATCCTCTAGTCCTTTCTTAAAATTCCCTACTTACTTATCCTTTAGCATCCTACATGCCTTTATAAGTACTACTGAACATGGTGCTGGCATTTTCATGCAACTGAAAACAATTGACTCCGAGTTCTCTTTCACCTAGATGATGTGATTTGGAGCCCATTACTGGGAATTTGTAATTTTATTTGGTTTTCCAAGGAGTTTGACACAGAATTTCACTTAACACATTATTACCCAGTCACCCAGCTTTAGGTTAGACTATGCTGGATAGTTTAGTATTACCAGCAAATTTCCTCACCTGTATATTTAAAGTCTTTTTCAAATCCTTTCTGGGATTTATTTGACAATACACCTGTGGTCAATGCTGGGGATCCTGCTCATAATTTGCTTTCATTATGAAACTTTTCTACTTATAACTGGGGTAGTGATCATAGAAGATGCAGGAAAACAATGAATCAGATCCTTTTTATGCCATTTGAATGATTTCTGCTTAAGCCACTCCCTTTCTACTTAAAACAAGGAATCTGGCTCTTTACAGTTGTTAGCTTAGTGTTTTTAGTGCACACTGAATTCACACATACAGAGACAAAAACAGCTTTGAAGATTTTCTTTATGCTTGTTATCTGGAATAAAAATACTGAAAAAAGGAGGAGGTAAAAAGGAGATGCCTGCAGCATTTTTATAATGAATGACATTGCAGCAATGCCACCACAGCATATCACACATATTTATGGATTTGCAGCTATCTTTTCATGTTAGAGGAGAATCAGCAAGCATGGGGAATTTGTTCTTCACTTCCTGAGTCAGATGCAAATGAAATGCATGCAACTCACTCCAAATAGCCTTTTCTAAAAACTCCTTTTGATGTTCTTCTGTTATGAATGAAAAAGTATATTATTAAGCCCACAATGTACTTATAACAGCACTGATATTTAAGGTACTATCTGTTTTTTTAATGGATTTTTTTAAAGTTTTAAGTGAGAAACCTCAGGCAAAATAAAGAAAGGTTGACTTGGTAAGATCCTTCACAACACTTCGAAGACAGAAACAATAATCTTTCAAATTAATTTCTTAACCAAATTGAAGAAGGTAATCTAGAACAGACTGGCTAGCAATAATTGAGCTTGATTTTATGCAACTAAAGGTAAGAAAACAGGACTGAATTAGCTTTTTTAAAGAACGTACATCCTTCTGAATGTAGTGATTCCATTAATGGAAACAGTAAAGGGAGAGACTTCTGTAATGAAAGTTGTTTTGAATTTTCAAAATCCACTGAAAGCTAATGCAACTTAACAGCATTTTATGAGAGAATGGAGAAACAAAGAGTAATGTCAGTTTAGAAAATCAAGTGCTATATTTTTAGAAAGAAACTTTTCTGAAGAAGTTGAACAGAGGTGACGGAAATGGCTTTTGCCTGTGGACTTTAAACTCACATTTCATGGATCTGACCAATAGGAAGTATTTTGCTACTTCTCTTCAGAACTTTATCACTATTCCTGAATGACGGAGCTGTTAAAGGAGGTGCCGTTTACTGTATCCTAATCTTTAAAGGTGCTGAGATCTTGTAACTCTCTGTGAATCAGCAGAGGATTACAGATGCTGTTTGCCATATGAGTCTTTACACCCAGTCTGTGCAAAACAACCACTCATACACCGTGTCTATACATAGGATTTTCTGTAAAGGTATGGAGATGAGTTGTTCAACTGGTCTAGAGAATGCTATAGAGTTTTTCTTGTGCTAGCAGTGCAGATAAGTAAAGTCACATAATAAGATCAACTGTTCTTTACTGTAACAGGTAACAAATTGCTGTACAGGGGAACAGCCAAGTTCCAAAAGAGTACTGCGTTTGTAGGATGCTTTTTTTTTGACACCCACTTCAAATACCACTATTTCTTTTACAGTGTAGGATGTATCTCAAGGCCAAGATCTAGTAATTTAGATTAGAATTATTAAAAACTGTTTAAAATTTTAATTTGTAACTAAAATTGGTCAGGGGCAAAGCTTTATGTGTTGCTGTTGAAATGCTGCTTTTCTCAACCTTAGCTACGAGAGGAAGCAAAACAAGGCCTAAACAAACAACTAATAAAACTGGTCCTAAATACTGTCTTGAAGTGTACCAGTTCCAAGCTGTGATGCTAAAGAAAGAAGGAATGAGCTGTGTAAACAAAGTATAAGCTTGTTTAATTTGCGATGAAATGAAGGTGGAAAGAACAGTGAGTACACTGGAGGATGGGTTTAGAAATCAAAGTTATTTTGGCAAATAAAATAATTAGGATGGCATTCAGAAGGAACAAGGGCAAGGTAGATAAGTGATATCACTAATAAAAAATGAGGGAAGTTGATGAGGTAGCAGTCCTTCAAAGAGGGTATTGGAGAACACTGGACTACAAGATAAACTTCAGTTAAAAAAAAAAAAGTAATGCTGTTTTGAGGAAGGGGAACAGCATTCCAGGATGTGTATATGTGATGGGTGATGAATACGCCCAGTTGAGCAGCTTGCCACTGAGGCAGTCTGCCCCTGCACACACAGATGTTATGGATACAGAGGGAAGTGGGCAGCACTAAGTCATTGGCCACAGAGCCCAGAGCCCTGGGAAGCGGGAGAGAGCACATGCCAGAGATTTGGGCACAAGTGGAAGCATCTCCTTTAAGTTATGAGTCTATAAAGCGTTCATGGTTTCTTTGCTCAGTTGGTTTGCAGTTTTCTAGTTCTTCATTGGCATGTGCTATTGCCTTCATTTGTCCCAGCTGTTCCTTTATCCAGACTCAGATGGTGTTTTCCTTTCCATATCCACCCGTGGCCACTTTCCACAGCCTTCCTTATTCTCCTTCAATTCTGCTTAGGTGGCAAATTCTGCTCTCACTAGCTACTGTTCAGCCACTGGCTACTGCTGCTCACTGTTGCCCATGGCAACAACAGGATATTTGGGGTATAATAGAGCATTAATCTGTCTGCTCAGTGCAGCTTTCGTAAAGCTCAGCTGGAGTCTGTCCCAGGCTTGGGTATTGCCCTTAAGAAAGATGTAAGTAATTGGAGGCAGTCTGGAGAAGACATTGAAAATGATCAAACGTGACCAGTAAGGAAAGATCAGAGGGTCTTGTGTTCTTTGGCCTAAGGAAGACTGATGGGGCACATGATAATAATCTGCAGCTGAGTAAAAGGCTGCCATAAACTCAGACACTTTGCTACCTGTGCAAAGTGGGGAGGATAAGAAGTAATGAGCTTAAATTGGAGTAAGAGACGTTTTAGCTAGATCTTGGAGAAGATATTCTAATGGGAAGTGAAGTACTGGGAGAAGAACTGACAAAAATGATGTGAGGAGTCTTGGACAGGCATTTGCTGTAGGAATTACAAAGGAGGAGATAATCTCTCAAGGTTCCTCTCAATTGTGCTTTCTTTGATTCTGTACCTCTACTGTTTTTGTTTCTCTCCTTATTTTACTTTATTTTAGAATAGTAACCTGTATTCTAATATCTTAAAGCTTTGGGAGATTTTTTTTTTAAAAGAAAGTTATTTTACTATGGTCACTCTGTGGTGACACCTTTAAATAAGGGAGACACCTGCTCTCAGTGAGCCTTTCCTTCCTGGCAAGTAGGATAGGTGATACTGTAATACATAACCAGGAAAATCCATAAAAATATGTTTGTGGCTTGCAGTTAAATCTTCATTTTAAGCAGAGAGAAGGATGTTGGCCGGCAGCCATCTGGTGAAAGAGAGGCAGGAATGACACCTGGTGTTCAGCATTTCTTATGGAATTTCTGGGCTGAGACAGGGACCAGCAGCCTGAGTAGGGAAGATGGGTACTAAGTCGGAGAAGAGAACAGGAGCAGGGCCAAGTGCAAAAGGTGGTTTAGGAACACAGCTGGGATGAACATAGTGGAAGAAACAGAGAAGAGGATGTTAAGCCTGAGGGACAGAGAGCAGATAGATCCGTGTGTTCAAGTCCACAGCTCTGCCCAGTGCTGTACGGTTCCACCTCGGATACACATGAGCTGTGACTGACACTGATGAGCTGTCATGCACCTCTCAGTATGGATCCCAGAACAGCAGCCACCTTGGTGTGGTGATGCTCCTGGGGTGCTAAGTCCTGCATTAATGCAGCTAGACCTGGAGTTAGTTCATACAGTGCTTGTGTGGGGATCTCTGTACCAGGTTGGACTGCATGTGCCCTGAATTTTACTATTCCTATACAGCCAAAATATGTATGTGAAACTCAAAGGCAAAGCATCTCATTTATTCCCTGGTCATATACTTTGTCACCTTCTGCAGAGAGCAAAGCATCCTAATGTTGAACCAGTTACTCAGCTCCAGTGGCAGAGGTCTGTGCAATAGACTAAGAGCTTCCAGAAGGGCTGCTGAGCTCTGTGTATCATCAGCAGGATACCACTCATCTCACAAGTGCTTTATGAGTTTATTAGTATTTGTGAAGTGGCTGGATACTGTTGCAAGGAGCCTCATAGAAAAGCTCGTAATGATTCCCTTGAATTTAAAATTTGCAGAAAACCAGCCTAAGGTCTATGACTTAAACTTTTGACAGTGAGTAGAAAAAATAGCAATTTATTGAATGTTGCCCTTTCTGTATGTTGACTCAGGCATGGTCTCTGCAGAGACAAGGCAGACGTAACTAAAGGCTGTCTCAGGCTGCGTATACAAGCTAACCTTAATTCCGGCATCTTCTGACATTCAAAAATTTTCAGGCTTAATAATATAGAGATAGGGCTAACTCAAGGCAGCCATCAAGGACAGCAGACTGCTGGGAGAAACAAAACTGCCGTATGTTTTCGGCCTATGCTGCAGACCAGGAAAGCCAAAGAGTCTATGTGCTGCTGCCGCTGAGGAGGCAGCAGCATGGCAATACCTACCGAGGTCAAAGCTGTCTGCTCCAGCTGGAGCAGCACCCCTCAGCCCATTTCCTTGGCAGCAGGGAAGCAGCAAGCCTGGCTGCCTGCTGCCCTGCCTAGCAGCTCCCTCCCACTTCCCATGGCCGGTACATCAAGGTTCTCACCAGTCTCTTGCGCCAGATCTTCTGTGGGCAGATCTTTGCTGTGGGCAATGGGGGAACATTGCATTTCAGCTTTGATGCCCAGCTTCTCCTAATCTTCCCTGGTTCTGACAAATAGCCAAAGCCCAGGCACATGGAAGCGACTGAGAATGGTCACGCCTGAAATGTGTTGAGGCTGAGGAGAACAAACTCCTTCGCCTTCGCTGCACTCAAGCTGCAGAAGCACCACCACAACTCCCCGCAACTGCTTTCATGGCTCAGGGGTTATCTGTGCAGCTGCTTGTGCAGCCTTCCCACCCACCCCTGCCAATTAATCACAGGATTTACAGGATTTGCATGTTCAGGCTTGTTTGACCACCACCCCTCCCCCTACCCCCCCACCACCGGTGAAAGCCTTATGGAAGAGCCACAGTATGTGGGAATGTGGAGAGAGAGTGAGTACTTAAGACAGAAGGGAGAAATGGTAGAGCAAGGGAAACTCTCAGAGCAAAGAGATAAGGCTGAGAGAAGAGAGGTTATGCTTGGAGGGGAGCAAGGGAACAGAGAAAGAAAAATGCAGCTACTGACTTATGAAGTAAAAATTAACCCCATAAATAGGCATATTCAGCAGCCTCCTCTGAACCAGGTAATTCATTAACTCAGCCAGAAGAACAGCTCTGGGCTTCTTTATGCTGTACAGCTTGAACAATAACATCTCTGCAACATGGATGCAGCATACAGTGGGCCTCAGAACCTGCTCTGGGGATTATGCTTGACACACCCGGTTCTAAACCGAGCAAGATGTAGTGAGGACTGTGGGGTTTCAAGGTATTATTTTACATCACGCAAAAGGCATGAAAGCTATTTCTATTCCCTCAGCTGGGTACCTTTATGGGATGACCTAATAATTAAAAAAATAATAATCTGGATTAAGTGTCTGTAGACTTCTTTTACTCAGTTCGTTTTTCGATCTGTAATAAGATTCCTCATGAATGGGTAGAAATAAATTAGGCAGATCCTATCAGATCCATTCCAGGTAGCTAATGTACTACTGCACTTGAAATCTACTTGTAAGGAAACAATGAGCATTTCTGATTGAGATAAAAAAAAAAAAAAGAAAAGAAAGAAATAGGATTAGGTTTCTGTGTATTCTATGGTATTTCTTATATAAAATAGCAGAATGGCTTTTCCTTTACAAACGCTGTGGTTTGCTATGTGAGTTCTACTCCAGCTAATCCATTTGAAGTGAAAATACATCACAACCTACTGCTTGTGTTCATTTTATTGAAGTAAACACAGCAGTCCAACATAATTTCATATGCCTCTGTACTTAATGAGGAAAGGTGATATAAATGGTGTGTTGGTGTGTTACACTCTACTGTACTGAATCTTCCATCTTTACGTTTTCAACACATGATTTCAAAAGGTGTCTGAAGGTTTCCATGCTGAGCAATAGTCAAGTTCAAGTTCAAAAGGGAATCCACATAACAAAATATGCCTCTAGCATTTGTAAAATTATTAGCATAATGAATTTCCTGTTATGCTTTGCTAAAAGAATTAGCAGCACATGAAATACCAGAATGATTTACATATTTTGGCCACTATGACTCATAATGTAACAAACATTTTGCAGTCTTTGAAATAGGTCATAAAAAAATAAATTGTGAATGTTGACTTTTGTGACACAGGTTACTTGTACCACAGTGAAGTCAGACTTACGTGGGAAACACGAAGAAGTCACTGCCATTGCAAGCATTTGCTGGCTACCTTTGAAGTCCTTCATGTGGCAGAGGACTTTAGACCTTTGAAATATCAAAAGAGAGATTCTGACTTCCTTACTGATTGGTTCCTTACTTACCCTGGTCACTGTTTTATTTTCTCTATGAACTCCAGAGGGTGATATGCTCCTACCAACCTAGAACACCCTTTTCTCTTCAGCTCCTAACAGTCTGCCTTTTCCTCCATGATCAGCCAAGACTGCTCTAAATAAACTAAAAACTGGCCTTAATGACCACTGACATGTCTTCATTCTCCTTCAGAAACATGTATTTATGCCCTTATTTGTGTTCGGTCTTGTTTGGGCTTCTGGGATATTGGCATTATTTTATTCATGTTCTCTGATTACTCCATTGGGCATGGTTCTAAGTATATGACATCCCTTTCCATATCACGTCTTTGTCAGCCTGCCATCTTTTATCTACTGACTGTCCAGATGTCTCTGTGACTGCCAATTTTTATTATCGTGATGATTACTGATTTGTTTTGGAGTAGCACAAATGTGAGAATTTGCACAAACCAAAGAGAAAGTCCGTCTCCTCAAGAGTGTGCAGTACAAGCAATTCATTACTTGCTCCCTCGAAAAGATAGCAAAACATACTTCACATTCTTAGTCTTCTATTGTATCAATATTTTTTCCTGTAAAAGGAAATTCTTTTATTTGTTAATTGACAAAAATATATATATATATTTAAAGAAGATTCACAATGGTCCTGGATAACAGACTAGTTTCTCTTTTGCTTACAGTTGGTTCCAAGATATTATTGATCTTTGGTTCCATTACATTGACACTATTGCAACATAAGGGCTGTAGAGTTTCTACAATTGATCACATACCAAATCTTCTAACTGACCTTCCTCAGGCACTGTAAGAGTTGGTATAAAGACCCTGTCCCTTTTCCATGTTCTGTTGGCACAGGATGAATTGAGGATACTCTTGGGAAACAGGAATGACGAGAGGTGTCCCCCCTTTTTTTTGCCAGGATGCTGCTAGGTCTTTTTAAGAAATACGCAGAGGTAGCATAAAACTACTTCTGAGCACCTAACTCTGACCACCTCTTGCACACATATGTTCTTGAACTTTGAAACTAATAGTAGGTGTGTGTGTTTACATTTGTGGGAGCCTGAAGAAGAGAAACAGAAGGAAGATGTGGCAAGAGAGAGAAAACTGAAAGTTTCAGGCATTCTTCTGCATTGTGTTGTAATTAAGACCTTATTCCTTCTACTTCTAAACTGTGACACTTGCATTTTTAAATAAACTTTCCTTTATGTATGGATTGATAAAGTAGTTTCAGATAGATGAAGAAGACTGAGCTCAGGATGTCTGGTGGGGTTTTTTTTTTTGTGTCTAGGCTATCAGTTCTTGGTCATATCAAGAGGCATAGGTATAGGGCTAAGATGTGTATACGTGCTTTGTATGTGTACGTAGATAGCGGTTGGCTTCCATCTCCATAGATTTCTACATTTCTTGCCATTTTTATGACTTATTTTGTCTCATCGGAACATTTATGGGATATTTTATATAATATTTCATTTCAGGGGTCATACTGTCCTCCAAAACTCCTGCTTTCTACAGTACTGTAGAGAGAGAAATGCCCTTTAGCTAGATAACTTTGGTGATTCTCTGTTTCAAGATTCCTTTGAGAACATCAGTATCGTTATTTAAGAATTCGTTGAATAAAACATCATGGTCTTCTGGGCACGTAATGGCCGCTCTTAATTTATTGCTAACGAGGTCAAGGAAATCCCGACAAGGCTGCACTGAAATTTATGGCTCGTGCTTTGAATGCCATCTAGTGGTGTCACCGTTTATGGGGCTCCACCGGTACTAAAGGCGAAGTGAGCCATTTCTCTTGCTACTATCCCTGTGATCCATAACCCCGAGGCAGGAATACATGCGATGAACTGAAACAAATACACCGTCATGGATTGTTAGTATTAGTGGAAGAGGATTAAATGGCCCTGGGACCACTAGGCATAAAGCTTGGCCTGACGAGTATTTGAGAGTTTCTGCAGGAATATTAAAGGTTACTAAATTTGCCACAATCGTTTGCGGAAATCATTACACAGCCAATTTTCTCTTCTCCTTGTACTTTACAGTGCACATACAATACCCATCTTTTTACTAATCTGCAAACGTTCATGGAAGATTGGAACAAATCACCAACACTTTCATGGTTTTATTTACAATGGGCAAACCTGCAAGCTTGATTTGCACTGCTGCAAAAGACAGATTGTTCTCCCCTTAATCTTTTGCACTGGCTGTTGAGTTTGGGTATCAGGACAAACCAGAGTATGGCATCTTTGGGACTGCTAGTCTTTGCTGCCTTGATCCTCTCTCCCATAAATGAGTGAAACTCAATCTGCAGCAGGTGAGAGCAGGCCTAACCCCTCTTCAGCTGTTCCAATCTGCCCTGGCTGAGCGATTGCCCTCCTGTATAGAGTGATGACCTCACTGTTTGGCAAAGGCTACCAAACTCGTGGGGCACAGATTCCATGCCATGCACAGTGTTCTAACTAGCAAGTAGGACAGAGATTTCTGGCCTCTCTTGGAGCTCTGCTCTGACTGGTCTTCCTACTCTGATCCTTACCTCAGGTCTAAGCTCTTGTTCCTGCTCTTGTTTCTTGCCCCTATTCTCCCATTTAATGTTACTGACTGGGCTGCTCAACCTTGCTCAGATCTTGGCCCAGGCATCAAAATATACTACACTGGATGCTGAGCTGGTGTGCTTTTGACTGTTTCTGGCCTCAGTCTGCCCTGAACATGATGTTTCTTTTCTACATCTGTTGTCTTGTTCACTGGTGTAGTGATGTGAGCAGGTTTTTCTGCTGCAGAGGAAATGCAGAGGGTGGCAAATGATGGCATTGTTACACACCTACTGTGACACAGATCATCAGTTTTCCCCTAGTGCTTCTCTGAGCTTTTGTCCTTTAATATTGAATTATCCTCTTCTTCTACCCTCTATATATATCCAAGGATGGGGATTGCCTTCTGTACTAGATATTTCCTGTGTACTTCTATGAGGCAATTTACAAGATCTTAAAATAGACTGGGAATTCTGTGTCATGTTCTAGGGCTTCTGGAAGAGAATTACAACAAAAACTAGTATGCAGCTAAACTTCAATGCAAAAGGCATGATTTTACTTTGAACATTTTAACCAGCTTTACTTTGACTAGATCAAATATAAAGGATGAGGTTACAGTCCATGGATATTTGGTTTTTGGGCAAGGCTTTGTCTTCATCAGAGAAGTCTTTCAGTGACAGATTCAAATAGAATAGAATAGAATAGAATAGAATAGAATAGAATAGAATAGAATATTTCAGTTGAAAGGGACCTACAACAATCATCTAGTCCAACTGCCTGACCACTTCAAGACTGACCAAAAGGTAAATCACGTTAATTAGGGCATTGTCCAAATGCCTTTTAAACACTGCCAGGCCTGGGGCATCAACCACCTCTCTAGGAGGCTTGTTCCAGTACTCGACCACCCTCCTGGTAAAGGAATGCATCCCCATGTCAAGTCTGAACCTCCCCTGATGCAGATTTGAACCATTCCCATGCATCCTGTCACTGGATCCCGGGAAGCTCCCTCTCCACTTCCCCTCCTCAGGAAGCTGTAGAGAGCAATGAGGTCAACCCTCAGCCTCCTTTTCTCCAAACTAGCCAATCCCAAAGTCCTCAGCCGCTCTTCACAGGACGTGCCTTCCAACCCTTCTACCAGCTTTAATGTCCTCCTCTGGATGCATTCATGTATCTGAACATTCTTTTTACATTGTGGGGCCTGGAACTGCAGACAGTACTGAAGATGAGGCTGCACCAACGCTTAGTACAGTGGCATAATCCCCTCTTTTGACCATCTGGCCATGCTGTGTTTGATGCACCCCAGGATGCGGTTTGCCCTCTTGGCTGCCAGGACACACTGCTGACTCCTACTGAGCCTGCTGCCGACCAGCAGCCCCAGATCCCTTTCTGCAGGGCTGCTCAACAGCCACTCCTCTCCCAATTTATACTTGTGTCTGGCATTGCTCCATCCTAGGTGCAGAGTCTAGCATCTGGACTTGTTAAATTTCATCCCATTAATCATTGCCCAATGCTCCAATCTATCTAGATCCCTCTGCAAGGCCTCTTGTCCCTTGAGAGAGTCAACAGTATCTCCCCAAAAAACTAATTCTGTGAATTGCCTTGGTAGTATTTCTTTTTTCCTGAAAATAAAGATTGTTTCCTGTCTGTGATCTATCAGACCAAAATCAGAGGCTGCAGGGAACGTGGAGAATATTACAGGTTCTAATGGATCCAAACCTTATAGCCTTGTTCAAAAATGCTACCTTATTTCAAGCATACCATACAAATCAATATGTACCACATAAACTCATGTGTAACACGCAAATGAACTGGACAGATCAGATCTATTCAAAGTATTTCAAGGTTGCTCATCTGTATTTATGGAGCTACTGGTGAAAGTCCAGTGAAGGTCCACCAAAATCTCTCCTTAGAGGAAAGGCTGAGAGAGCTGGGCCTGTTCAGCCTGGAGAAAAGAAGGCTCGGAGGGACCTGATGTGAGCAGCCATAAGGGCAGCCTGGTGGAAGGGGAAAACTACTGAAAAAAAGAAAATGCCTGCCAGTCTGGGAGCTGTGAGCCTGGAAATTAGGCCTTGGAACCAGAAATACCCTTGAAAAGCGCAGCTGACCTCTTTGAAGTACAGCTGGGGTATCTAGAAACAAGAGGCATCCTGAAATACCATTGATAAGTGCAAAAACCCAAAGAAACCATAACAGCAACTTACCGTCTGAAAAGTGGAAACAGTCTAGGAAAATAAAATTGGCCTGAAAGAGCAGAAAACAGCATCATATATTGGCTGATTAAGGTGAAAAATTGAAATTAACAGCATCTATTGGCTACTTGAAGTAGTGATGTCCTACATTCTCTTTTGTCACTGTTATATAAAAAGGACTTATTTGTTATCCAGAATGGAGCCCCTCTGTGTGAGAACTTCCTCTGCTGTGTGTACTTTTCCTTTGCTAAAGAGGTTGAATTCCTCACAAACTTTCCACAAGATATTGGACTCTCACTGGGAGTGCGTGGCTGACTCCAGACTCTGTGACCCAGATCATCTTTGAAGTGGGACTCTGCCTGTTTATCTTTGGGCCCAGTTTTGGGGTTGGTTTGGTTTGTCCTCCCACCTCTGGGATGGCTGGGTCCCCCTGTGGGTTTGGTTTGTCCTCCCATTTATGATGATTTCCTCCCTTCCAAAATTTGTCTAATTTACTTGATACCGTTGTTATATATACATATAAGCCATCTGCCATAATTGTATCTGCTGCTATATTTTCGATAAGTTGCTTCACTAATGATAAGTTTGTAGTAACCTGTAATATTATATACCTACTTAATGTTGCTGTTATTGGTTGTTGCTATATAATTCGTTTGCTGCTATTATTAACTGCTGACATATTATTGATTGATATTATATTATTGATTGCTGATAGTAATTTGTAATAGCTTGATATATATTTTTTTTTCCTTGTGAATCATAAGTATACTTGCTAGTGGTGATTTTTTTTTGAATGTGTGGCAACCTGTAATAAAACAGAGAAATGTAGAGGGCAAAAGCTTCCATGTCCTTGTGTATTATGGAATCCTACAAACCTATGGTCATGATCTCTACACACCCTCAGGTTGTGTAATCCTTTAGATTATGACAGGATCTTATCAATGTATATAAGGGAGGACGCAAAGAGGGTGGAGCCAGGCTCTTTCCATTGGTGCCCAGTGACAGGACCAGAGGCAATGGGCACAGACTGAAACGCAGGAGGTTCCCTCTGAGCATCAGGAAACACGTTTTTTTCCTGTGAGAGTGACTGAGCACTGGCATGGGTTGCCCAGGGAGGTGGTGGAGTCTCCATCCTTGGTGACAGTCAAAAGTCATGTGGACATGGTCCTGGGCACATAGCTTTAGGTGGACCTGCTGGAGCAGGGGAGTTTGACCAGACGATCTCCAGAGGACTCTGCCAACCTCAATTCTTCTGTCTTTCTGTGATTGTGTGATATTTAACTTAATTTTGAAAAAATGTTATTTTCCCCAAGAAGTTTTTTTTCCTCAGTATTGAAAGCTGAAGAAAACAAACTTGTTTGTGGCAACCGAACAGAATGAGTGAAATGATATGGAACTCACCAACTTGCTTTAGTGATTGAGCTTAGTCAGGAGCACATACAAAACCAGAACAAATTACATGGAAACTTAATCTAGGAAAAATCATATTTTCACTGACACGTGGTGTTAACATGACAAGTAAAGGAAAAATCTCTTTCTAAATCAGATTTTTATCTTGGTAATGTCCCTTTGGTTGTGAGGGTGGGGGGAAACATTGGCTCCTTGTCAGTTGCTTTTGGCAAGTAACTCTGCTGTGACAGATCATCTCGACTTCAACCTGACGTTTGGTGCAATGGCCAATATTAATCAACTTCAAAATAATGCCGCTTTGTCTACCACAAAACAAAATAGCACCAGTAGTTGGAGCTATCACTCGTCTGACTAGTTTTGCTTGTGTGGATTGTCAGCAAGCACTGAATAAAAGTCATTGAGCTGGATGTGCATGGAAAACTGAACAGACTTGGTCTCATAATTTACAAGGTGACACCACCACCCCCCGCCCTCCACAGCTGTCTGATAAGTCTAGGCATTAAGTATCAGCTTGTGTATTTATTTGGAAACATATTCCAGCTTTCATGGAAAAGGAGGAAAATACACAATTCTTTGTTGTTTTCTTTTCTAATGGCATAAATTGTGGTGGCATACTCTTTACTTTTATTATAGTGGTATAGTTGAGTACTATATAAGAATAAGAGTAAGTCAGAAGGCTTCATTAGACATGCTGTAAGTGCTATTAGAAAGCTATTTTCATGAAATCTGCTTCCAGAATTACCATATAGTCTTGTCTTCTGCACCTCTGACTTTGGTGTTGTCTTCAGATTTCTTTCAAGGTGTTTAAAAGCTTTTCACAAGAAATTTTATTACCACAAATCTTCATGAACATTTGTGTGATAGGTTTTTGGTGGCACAATGTACCTGATAACCCAGTAGTGTTTGCATTGTTTCTGTTTTTGTTAATTTTAGGCACCCATATTTTGGTATATTTAGAACCAAAAGCATAGGAAAACACATCATCATACTCAAAAATGAGACTCTGGTTTTCATTGTGGATGTACAGCTTAAACACTATAGAGTGAAAAATGGCCTGTTCTTCTGCAAAGAGGAGTAGCAGTGTATATTAGGGTATTAGTATATTAGAATTGTTCACATGTCCTACCTTCACTCTGCAGTCTAATTAATGCCACAGAAGATAAATTCCAGACACTTAGGGCACCAGTTATATAATGTATATAAATAATACACATCTTGTGCTCTGCTGATTGTCTTCATCCTGATGGCTTCTCTGAAGGAGAAAAATTGGGTTGATCCCAAGACCCTAGATTATACACAACAAAGCAGGAACATATTATTCTGTCTTTGAGTAAGATAACAAATCAAAATGTTTGATTTCTCATTTTTATTGTACAGACACGGATTGGTTCACACACAACCTCACTACCTCTGTTTCCAATGTTGAAGGAGACAAAATTCAAGGCTGAATTCCATATCTATAAACATGTATCCTCAGGCAAAAATCCCACTAATGTTACCCCTGTGGACCTGTGGGACTACAAATCTAAACATTATCATAGGACACACATAGGATTTTTTTTACTAGATGAAAACCAAAGTAAAACTAAAAATAATGGAACGACAAACACTGAGAATGAATTTCAGCATACTGAGTTTTAACTATTTCTGGTTTTGATGATATGAGATTTGAAATCTTCCTTTTTTTTAAACATGGCTTAATGTATATATCCTTGTAATGCTCTGAGCCTGTTAATATGACACTTACACTCTTCAGAAGTCATGAGTTACCATGTTCACTAGTATTTTAATCATAGGCATTTTTTATAGAGAAGATGGGGAGAAATGGCATGTCAAAAGGCAATAATCAACTTGTTTACAGATAAGAGATTGGCATTTGAGATACAATTCCTACTCTTCCACTGACTCAGCATAATTCCCTGGTGAAATTACTGTCTACCCTCAGTTTTCTCAGTTATAGAAAAGCACAGTGACCTTTGTCCATCTCAATTGCTCCTCTTTGTGAGGATCAACCAGTTATTTTTATGTTTTCACAGTGCTTTGATTTTTTTTTTGTTTTATATTCCCTTAATGATTGCTTTTAACAATGTTTGTTACTGTTATAAGTAGATGTTAGAGTTTCCTGTCACAGAGGATCAGAAATTGATCTCCTTAAATTTAGTATTATAATGGGAAATAATGTATATTTAATGAAAAAGAAACTTGAAGGCAAATTAGTGCACAGCAGATGCTGGTTCTGGAGGCAATGGTAACCAGTGCTGGGTGTCAGAAGAAAACGGTCTGGTTGGAAAGTCATCCTGTGAAAAGGCAACTGTGTTTATGGGCCATGGCTCAAGGACTTTGCCGTGTCTATCAATCAGTTAATCACTCTTGTAACCATTCACACAAGTTGCTGGAGAGGGAAGAATAGTAACAGGAGCAATGGCCACCTTGCTGCTCTTAGGATCTTTTCTGTCAGCTGATTAACAAACTGAAGAAAAAAAAGGGAGCCTCTTTTCCAAATGGCATACACAAAACCAAGGCCCCAGGAGGCTGCTGAGAAAGAACATCCTTCATTTGGAAATCGTATCTGTTTCAAAATAATTTTTGTGTGACCAGTTCAGATAAAGCAATGTATGGCAGAGCGAGGGAACACTAAGTACCCCTCCAAGGTGACATAGTTAGCTAAACACACTTTCACTGAATCCGCCTTACTAGGAGGGAGAAATATAGGAATAGAAATGACCATTGTTTCTAATCCACTGTTCTGCTACTGACAGTGTCATAACATACCCACTGCAAAGTGAATAACTACTGTCCAAACTGTAGTAAGGTATTGAGCACATGCTGCCCTTCAGAGGACCAAGTAATGAGGTATCAGGAGGTATTACAAGAGTTCAGGCAAGATAGCTGCAAGCATTAAAAACAGCTTTAGATGTTATGAACCAATTCCAGAGTTAAAAAACCATTGACTTCTCTGGCTCTGTGTTTAAACCCTGAAGTCATTATGCTTGGACCTGATGAGTGGCTATTGTCTAATTTAGAACCAACTTTCACAGGACAGGTGGTGGTGTTAGACTGGCTTCAAGGATCATGTCTTCTGGTTATCTCTCCTCTAGACAGAGGTGGTTTTGCCAATGCATCGAACCCTTGATGGAGAGGAAAACCAAAATGATTGTTCATTAAAGCAAGCTGACACCATGGAGGGACACCCTGGAAAAAAAATTGTATGGAGAAACTTTTCTAAGTGTTTTTCCCAATAAAGTGGAGATCCTGACTAACCAGCAATCAAACTCTTGACAAGGTTAATAATTTAATTATAACTGAATAAATTCTCAGTATTCTTTTACCAGGTATGTCTCTGCCTATGAAGAAATATACAAGACAATCCCAGAAATGCTGCACAGATTGTGGCTAACTCTGTAGGTGTTTGAATAATCTCAAAACCCAGCAACTGTTCAGTTGCTCAGATTTCCTCCACGAACCTTAGGCTCATGCTCTTGCAGAGGGTGAAGTGAAAGCTCACACTGTTAATGAGTTTTGTTTGTGATTATGGCCAAAGTATTAATCTTGCATGAGGCTTGTCCAAAGGGTATCAGGCATACTTGTGTTGAAGAAGCTCATGAAGTGAATGCCCTGTGGTCGGAGAACCCTGGTATGTTCAAACACTCATGCAAACTAACATGGTGCCTGATTTGGTGTCTGTCTTGTGCATGTTTGCACAGATGCAAACAATATTCTACCTTGATGGCCGTCATTTACTTGTGTGGGAGTGTAAAGCTGTGTAGTCCCCATCCTTTGAGGTTTTAAAAACCAGGCTGAATAATGCCCTGAGGCAACCTTGTCTGGCCTCATAGCTGATTGTGCTTTCAGCAGGAGTTTGACCTAGAAACCTTCTGAGACCCCTTCAAAGCTTATCCTTTGATACCATGATCCGGAGTTTTCACTTGAACATCAGCTGAATTATCATCAGTTCTGTGGTGGGTCAACCTTGACTGAGTGTCATATGCCCACCCAGCTGCTCTTTCATTCCCCGCCTCAACTGGATGAGGGCAGAAAATAAGATGAAAAGCTTGTAGATCAAGATAAGGAGAGGGACATCTCTTACCAGTTACTGTCATGGGCAAAACAGACTTGACTTGGAGAAAATTTATTTAATTCATTGTGAATTAAAAATAGAGTAGGATGGTGAGAAACAAAGACAAAACTTAAAATGTCCCACCTCCCGCCCCCTGGGCCCTTCCCATGCTCAACTACTCTCCTTCACTCCCAACTCTTCTACCTCCTTCTCCTCCCAGGTGGCGCAGGTGGATGAGGAATGGGGACTGGGGTCAGTCCATAACAATTCCTCTCTGCTGCTCCTTCCTCCCCATGTTTCCCCTGCCCCAGCATGGGGATATACAGTCCTTCACAAACTGCTCCAATGTGAGTCCTTCCCATGGGCTGCAACTCTTCAAAAACCCTCTCCACAGGGTACCATCCTTCAGGAACTGCCTCCTCCAGTGTGGGTCTCCCACTGGGGTCACAAGTCCTGCCAGAAAACCTGCTCCTGCTTGGGCTCCCCTCTATGGGCCACAGCTCTTCTGGAGTGGGCTTTCCATGGGCTGCAGTTTCCTTCAGGGCATCTCCACCTGCTGCAGTGTGGGGTCCTCCACAGGCTATAGTGTTGATATCTGCTCTTCCATAGTCCTCCATGGGCTGCAGGGGGACAACCTGCTCCACCATGGTTTTCTCCATGGACTGCAGGGGAATCTCTGCTCTGGCACCTGGAGCACCCCCTCCCTCTCCGTCTTTACTGACCTTGGTGTCTGCAGGGCTGTTTCTCAGATTTTTCTCTTCTCTCACAGCTGCTGTGAAGTGTTTTTTCCCTTTCTTGAGTATGTTACTATGGAGTCATCACCATCTTGGCTGATGGGCTCAGCTGTGCCCTGTGGTGGGTCCGTTGGAGCTGCCTGGAACTGTGGGGCAGAGGAATCCTCTTCCTACAGAGGCCACCCCTGCAGTCCCCTGCTGCCAGCACCTGGGCACCTGTACCCAGTAAAGTTCTGCTCAACAGCCTTCTAAACTTGGTTGCCCTAAGGCCAGAAGGATTACACAGGAAGAAACAAGAAGAGGGTGAGCTTCTTAAATTTGTCCCTGAAATGGGTTCCTGGTCCTGAAACTTCATGCTGATACCAAGCTGAGCAGCATCATACTTTCTTGCAAAGCTTCGAAGTAGTAGCTGAAACAATCACTTTAGAAGACCCAATTATTGTTTTGAAAAGGTCAAAATTGTTTCAACCACCTCTCTGCCTCTCTTTACACCTTTTACAAAAAAACCTGAAGCTTTGGTAATGGTTGGTGTGCAGTCAATATTGCCTTCTTGGTTTTCTTTACACCTCTATAAAGAGAGCAGTATAAATGAAAGACTTTTACTTAGTTTTTAACAATCTATTAATTAATTTTTGACAGTACAGATAGAAGCAAGCAGAATTACAACATAATTAGGCTTAAATTTTAATTGGTAAACTTAGTAACATTATGGTCTGTGCAAACACATGCCTATAAATATGCAAGGAATGATGTAGAACTTGGCTATAAGCATCAGTTGGGTTAACAGACTTAAAGGTATAAATAAGCAGCCATTCAAAATGGTATTTCAGGTATGCTGTTCTGGCAATGAAGTAAGATGCTAGGAATCCAGACCCTATCAAAACAGCATGAACATGATATAAAATGCATGCACGAGCAAATTAAGAATTCATTGTGATCATTCAGTGCTAGCAGCAATGGAAACATCATTAGTGAACTTGGTATTATGAATATGGAAGACTAGCAGGTAGTAAAGAATAACCTTTCTGTAAAAGTATTAGTAAGGAAGGAATGGTGTAACCTCATTAATCTTCTCATCACAGATGGTGTATGCAGAGCTCTTACATCCTTGGAACACTGCTATATCAATCTCTGGCAATCTGTGCTGTTCTGTAATGTGATGGGTTTGAAAACATGCATATATTAGAATAGTAGTACCTTTTACATGTTGTGTTAGTTCAGGAACATTCCTACTTTTGTGTGCTATAAAATATATGAATGTCCATGCTGTAGTCAATTTGTATAAAATATATATAGTGTGCACAGAGGTGTACACTTTAACATTGAGATATTCAGGATCATCTACCAACTTCTACTGTAGGATGCATTGTTCTCCAAGACTGTGACAAAATCGATTTTCCTTTACAAGAAAATATGTATAGAATATGTATCTATATCTATAGAAACATATGTATTGCTTCATCAGCAATTGCTTCATTTTGTACATTCAGTTGCAGGGGGAAAAAAAAAGCAAACGCCAAAAAGACTTTATGTGAGCAATAAATATATGCCTTGTTGTTTAACCCACATGGTTAGGAGAAGTTACAGTGGGACGCATCATCAGCTCCCTGCCTGAAACAGCAGAAGCACATTTAAAAATGTTTAAAACCATGTAGGAAAGTAAGAAGCAAGGCAAGGAGGGCAGCTTGGGACAGTGAGGAGCACAGGGCGGCTGTGGAAGCAGACGATGGGGAGGAACACCCATGGCGCTTAGACCACACTCCAGTTGCCTTCAAGGCAAAATGTTACATTGGAGGATAAGACCTGTGCAAGCAGCATTTGCACTTCAATTCCATCAAAGCTGTTTACATTTTCATGACCCAGTCTGATCCTGTCTTTCTGTCCCTGTTTGGCAGGCCCAGCTCCTACAGAAGCACGTCCTGCTTAGACCATTTTTACTATACTTTCATCCTCTTCCTGTTCTTCAGTTTATATGCTTTTCCTCCACTTTTCTTCCTTTTGTCTGTCTCTTCTCTGATGTGCCTCTCATTATTTCTTTTGTTTTTCTAGCTTTCACCTCTGTATTGTATACTTACTTTGCAGTTCTTATGCCGACAACAAACAGATCAGTTTGCTTCCTCCTCCTCTTTCACTTCCCCTTTCCTTGTATTTTCCTCTCTCCTCCCCTATGCTGGAAATAGAATTTCTTTTCAGCCAAATGCCTGTTAGCATGACCAAGTAACTTGAACACAAAAGTGGGGCAGCAAGGAATTAAACTGCTAGCTATACAGAATGATGAGGAACAGTAAGCATTGCTATACTCTTAAAGGCCATGTCAGACTTACACTATTACAACATGAAATGCAGCAGTACCAGGACTTTAAAAATGCTGTGAATCTCTTATTTACTGCATCCAGTTTCTTAAGTAACTTTAGAAGCTGAGAAATTTTTTTCTGAAGGCAAGCTGAGTGCTTTAATTTCTTTGCTTTATTAAGGGATTTCCTGTCCCATGCAGTTCTCATTTACATTTTTTTTATGTTTTCAGAAAAGAATCAGAGACTGTCAAATGATGCATACACAAACATGTCAGTCAGGCATAACCACACATACAAACAAACTCCCAGAAAAGGAGCGAACTTTCCAGGTCTTCCTGCTATTCAGACTGGCTTGATAATTGCAGAAAATACACTTTATCAGAGCGAGTTCCTGGGCTTTGCAGCGAGAAATGTTCCCCACGTTCAAGGGGATGTGATAAATACGAAATCAATTAGGCGGCTTAGTGGTCCGGTCTGATTTTGAACTGGAGCAATCCCTCTGCAGGCTCAGCATTCCTCAGATTTGGTGACTGGTGTAGAAGCTTGAGGGAATCCTTCCCATCCTCCGACTACAGAAAGGAAACTTGAAAGGAAGTCACAGCAGGCTACATGTGACACACTTCACTCTGTATTTTCACTTGTCAGGTATCTGAGCCTACAAGATACACAACGAGCTGGTTATTTCCTTGATCAGTTGCAGGGAGCTGCTGAAATCCCTTTGCTTATGAAATCAACATAGATAAGCGTAGTCACTGAAGAAAAGACTTATTTCTTCCAATTACCTGCAGCATCCCATCACCATCTCATCTCATCATAGCTCACGATAGGTAATATTCTCCAGACAATGACTGCAGTTTCAGCATTCAAGCTACAGCTAAAGAGGACTGTTTTTCCAGGAACGGCAATCCTTTGTACAAACTGTATTAGAAAATCTCTAGATTTTCAGATTATCCAAAACTTGAAATCTTGCTGTATACTACATCCGACATTATTTTATTATAGATTTCCCAATATTAGAAATTGACTTAGCTATATGAGAACAGCAGCTTTAATTTTGAAACTGTATTGAAGGTTAGCATTGAAGATCTCAACCATGAACACGGCTGTAATATCCAGACATCAAAAGACAAACAGAATAAAAATCTAATACCTGTAAATAAAAATTTGTATATGACTCTTTTAAAATTAAGGTTCACAGTGATGAATTTAATAAACTTTATAACAGTAGTTAGTAGTTTTCTCTATAAGGGCTTACTACTGATGGCTTGTCTACATAAATACGATCTTTCTTTTATGGGTGGGAGACATTCCCTGTTAAAATGTTCATCTTAATTGGCATCTGTGTCACTTTAACTAGGTCCTGACTGGTTGCCTCCCTGACTGGCTTGGGATTTCTGGCTAGGGGAATCCTCTCAGCCTATGTTTGGCTTGTTTAAGTCATTGCTTAGGTGTAGCGTGTCCCTGGGTTTATTTCCATGGTGTGCAGAGATCTAATGACCCTCTGGGAAACAGAACTGAGGATCTCTTGGCAATGGTGCCCCCCCGCCCCAAACTCGCATTCAGAGAGTGGGGGAGATGAAAGGAAGAGATGATAGTTACAGGCAGACTGTAACTGAGTTAATCAGAGCAGACTGACTGATTAACTGAGTCCCTTGTAATTTGCCAGTTGGCATGGCCAGCCTATCTTTGGGATAAAAGATGCTTCCCTAAGTGTATTCAGAACAATTGCCTTTTAGAAGAATATCAGAGTGTATCTAGTACCTTGGAACAGGCATCGTACCAGCTCCCTGGGTATGAAGGTTTTGATAGATCATTGCTCGTTGTCTTACCTCCAAGATATACCTCTGGAGCTCCTCTCATGCGGTAGGAAAGAGTGCAGTAGTTTGGAGACAATAATCTTCTCTTTTCCATGCTAGAGCATGGGTCTACTTGTTCCCTATTTACAAAAAAAGGTGACAGTTTATTCATTGGGTAGTATTCGTTGAAAAACGTACGCTTTTCTCCATAGGAAGCTTACCTCCTAAATGTCCACAGATCTTCACAGCCTCTATTTTTCTGCCAGTTGGGGCCACAAGGTACCAATCTAAAGTGTCAAAGCATGACTTAAAGTCCTGAAGAGAATGTTGTTTTGTTTTCTTTTTTTTCTCCTGCTAAGTTAGATTGTTACATCCTCCACTCAATTATCTTTACTATTAAAACATATTTAAGTTCTGCCGAGGAAGCTGAGCATAAGCAAAATAAAACAGGATCATCTGGTTCTTCTTTGCATAGGGGTAACTTGTCAAAGTCTTGACAGACACTCTGAAACCACATTGCACACAAAATCAGGTTCAATAAACAGTCGCTAAAGAGAGAAAATTTTCTTGCTTTGATAGAATTATACGGATTTTGCAGTTTCTAACTTTAGCTCTATAGTTTACAATAAATATCCTGAAAGCTTTATTTGATTTTTTTTGAGCAGAGAAAGTATATTTCGTGTCATATTTTCTTTATTAAAAAATCAGAAAGTGAGAGATGCTTACGATTTCCTTAATTATTAAGTCTGTTTGCAGTGCTGCAATCTTCTTGTTAAACAAGCAAACAAGAAGAACAATGGATTTTTACTCACTGCCTTGTCAATTCTGAGGTCCTCAAGGTGATTATTGCTATAGAAGTACGAATAAATTTAATCAGCTGTTCAAGCATACCTTGGGGCCTTTTAAGTTGTGGGTGTTTTTTTTCTTCTGATTATTGCTGCCTTATAGATCTGAATATTGGCCTTAATTTAACATTTCTCATATTTAAGTGGTCTTGACTGGCATGTCTTACTTTCAGGGCTCTCTAAGTGTATTGCATACAGTGTAATGTCAAGTCACTACATTTTTGGAGGAAATACAAAACTATCAACATATGAATAAATTTATTTTTAAAATGGTTTTTGGCCGTGGCTTGTTACTGTGCGGCGGATGCATACGTGTGTGGTCTGTAGTAGTAACACAGAGTTCATAGAAATTAGATGAGAGCATCCATGAATGTGTTTTAAGTAAAATCTTCATTAGCAAAGCAAGAAACATGAATTCATGCACATTTGCAACACACTCAAACTTCAGCCTCTGAATTCTGCAAAATGCTATGTGGAAATGATTCTTATTCCATTGCTTGCTTTGGTCGTCCTTTTGCGTGGAAGAGACACAAAAAGGTATAGGTCCCAATAGCATGTTGAACATCTGGAGAACCTCTCTGGAAGGACTGCAGACATCTGTGGGCAGTGCTGTATGGGCAGGTGGGCACGTGTCGAACCAGAGCAGTGAAGTGCCGCTGAAGGAGTTGTACCTTATCTTCCCTGTAAACAGACCAGACCCTACTGGACAATAACTGTTGAACGGTAGTACTCTTGGTAGGATTTTTTTTCTTCAATGGAAGATGCATTCAGAGCTGTACATTTAGCCCAGGGGGCATGTGCTGTTGCTTTCTGTTTTCCTTTTAAATTTCTTGCATTAGACCTCAGTGCTTTCCTCTGCTCATTGTGTGAGCAGGGACCTGAGTCCAGGAGACTTGCCTTTACATGAGGAGGAAGATGAAGAGATTGCTCTGTGGCTTGCTTTAACTTTTCACTCACCCCACTGGAAGCCCATATGGATAAGATACAGGAATTGCGTCTCTACACATCGGTAAATAACGGTGATAAGTAAGTGATGGAGATAATGGCTGAAACAAGTCATCATGCCTCTTACTGCATGTTGAACTACTGGCAGCAAACGCTTGTGAGCAGAACTGTGTAAAAATTAGTGAGACACCAGATATGCTAACCTGTTTCCTTTGGACAGCTAGTCTCATTGCAGATATGTCAGAATATGGATATAGGTCACTTCATATATAGAAGTCCTTGTGGTACTCAGTGTCTTGTTCATACGACCGCATTGGAAATACTTGATTAGAGCTAAAACTGATTATTTTAATGAAGGTGTACTGAATCATACTGGCTACAGTGGATACCTCATCAAACAGGAAATGGACAAAAAATGCCTTTATGCCCTGGTCCTGTACTTACATGCCTGAGTTAAACATGTCCGTAAGTGTTTGTGTGATGACAGCTTATGTCAGCAAGTTTTCCTTTGTGGTGCTTGACCTGGGTTTTTTCTTGTAGACAGAAGTAAAAAGGAGCTCAGTTTCCTAATGGATTTGGAAAACAGATGACTATCTTGTGTTTCCCACAAGTTGTGAGCTGGCCTGATACTTGAAGTACTGGGGCAGGGCTGGTTTTATGTAGCATGGAGCTCCAAGCAAAGCTTGGGCCCTACATTTTTGGCCCTATAAATAATAGTTGTTTTGCTTTCTGGAGCTCCTCAGGGCCCATACTGGTTCACAGTGTAAATCCCATCCTGTCTTCCTCTGCTCCCCTGGTTAATTTTCTCACTTCTTCATTCCAGGACCTCCTTCCACATTTTTACCTCAAATAGTAGGTTCTGATACTGCTGCAGAATCAGTGGCTAGCTATTGGCAGTAGCTACTTAGGAGATAAGTTCATATGTTAATGGCTCTGTGCTCCAACACTGGCATCAGCTGAAGATGAGTGCGTATTTGATATATTCCCTGTGAACCACTCAGCTAATGTGCAGTAGCACAAAATGAATCTGCAAAAACAGAAGACGTGAAATAGTTCACCTGGACTGCATATAACCAAGACTGGTCTTGATTTAAACCACTCAGCTGTGGGATTGTGATGAAGCTATATGAGCCATTTTTAAATTATAATTAAAGGTTTTAAAACAGGTTTGAGTTCACTGAGCCCTCCCTCTCACTTGATTAATCAGTGATTTATACATATATAATGACTTTAACTGACTTAGGGGGTAATTTATGTCATGATGTGCATGATATATGGATCTAAATAGACTAAGTAGAGGGAAAAAGGAACCATCTGTTCCCTAGAAAACCGTCTGCTGTCAGAAGGATTCAAGAATAGTGTTTGAAAAATGTGTTTAGAAAACCAGGAATAAATTTATCTAAATTTCTTGTGCTATCTGGATGACATTCTCATTGGCTATATATTGCCCGACAAAAAAGGTTAGGATCTTGAATTTTTAAGCTTTTACATGACTTCATGCTGTATTTTTGTGAACGTATATAACGTTTTTTGTCCTGGTCTTCACAGTGCTCATGGAACACTGTTTTTGCAGCTACAGGATGGATACAGAGATCCCAACACCCCACTGCCCAAGTTTAAATACTACGTGCACCAAACAAGTAGGACAGCTTTATTTCGGGCAGGTGTTTGAAAGCAGAGGTGTCATTCTTTGTGCCACTTACCAACCTACCTAGTGGGGTTTGTCAAGTAAGAAATATCCTTCTGCCCTCTCTTATGCCGTATGAGCAAGTTAGCTATCGTAAGAAAAACATTTATGCATATTCTTAAATTTGCACATGCAAACTTTGTATGATCTTCAATAGGACGACTCATGCATCCAAACTTAAGCAAATGCGCAGGCACTTGCGGGATCAGGGCTTAACTTTCTGCCTGAGGGGAAAAATCATAGATGCATGCAGCAACTAAAATACAAAGGCAGACTGGTGTGTGCTCCAGAAACTATAGACAGGAACTGCAAAAGCCGTTGCAAGTTCTTTTATGTTCTACCTTGTCTTTTTTTTTTTTTTTCCTAATACTACAGGTCTGTTGCTTTTTAAATTAAATATATCTGTGGCAAGGTCATTATTTAACAGCATGCTGGGGAAAACATTTCCTGCCAAGGCTACTTTCAAAGTCGGCCCCTCCTGGACCCTCACCGGTGTCTCCTGAAGCCCTTCCCCGCGGGCTTCAACAACCCCGGCTCCCCGACCTGACGCCCCCAGCGAGACCCGGCGGGACACGCCGCCCGCCCCGGCGGCCCAGCAGGGGTCAGTGGTGCCGCGGCGTGCGGGGCCGCGGCCGCCAGGAGGGGCGGCGGCGGCAGCAGGAGCCGGCGGGGGTACCCAGGGGTCCGGACCGGCACCGGGAGCATCGCCCCCACCCCACCACCGGCACCGCTGAGCCCCGGGAGAGGGCAAGCGAGGGTCCGGTTCCGGCCCTGGGATGCCGGTGGGGTACCGTCAGATGCGGCGCGGTGTTGCGGGTCGGTCCGCGGGCTGCGCCGGTGCCGCTGCCAGGCGGGCGGGCGCGGAGCATCCAGCCCACCGGCGGCGGCGACGGCTCCTCGGCCTGGCAGGTGCCGCCCCCAGTCCTCCCGCCGACGCCCGCCCGCCCGCCCGGCGGGAGCCCTGCGCGGCGGAGGGCAGGAGGCGGCCGTCGGCTGCCCGTC